>MU375900.1:0-329569 GCA_022495235.1 Xylaria curta | reverse complement strand
GCCCCCCCCGCCCCCCCCCCCGCCCCCCCCCCCCCCCCCCCCCCCCCCCCCCCCCCCCCCCCCCCACGGGTTTGCAAACAGACGGGCTCTCACATTCTATATACAGTGTATTGTACTTATCGAAAGAGTTTCACCACGACTCTTAGCTAGTCCGTTTCATCCATCCTCTGTTGCTCTATCTGAGTTGGGGTCGTTCACTTGTTAGGGTCAAAGGGCAATATAGACGCTACTTATCGGGCCGCAACCATCGGTCATCCTCCACCACTGCCAAACCCTCCATCAGCATAGCCGCAAGACGATATCATAGTCTGCTCATCTTTGGACCGTTGTGGTCCGGACTTCTTATCTCTTTGTCCCAGCCTCAACTCCACTGCCTGCATTATAACTTTCCGACGTCTTTATTCCCCATTATGTGGATGCGTCCCTGATGCTCACTTTGCTCCTCCTTGCATTCGTAGACACTGGAACTGGGTGTCGAGGCATAACACGCGGCTCCAATTTAGCCTATTTTCACTACCAGTGGCGTCACAGCAAGCCTACATAAAGTCATTTGTCTGTCGATCACTCGAGTGGTCCATTGTGATAACGAGTCCCGTTTATTGGGAGAACGTCTGAGGATGCGTACGGCTTATACCGAGCCAACATTTGATTACAATATCAACATCGTTGTATCATGGTCTACATTCCTGGCATGAATACTACAGTTCTTTGATGACGCTTGAATAAGTCTTGATGGACGGTCTCCTACTACCTTGCGTACGGTAAGTGGTTGACGGCATAACGTGGACCTAGTCATGATCTCTCAGTATAATGTTCCGTTCCTATGCTGGATAACTATCAGGAGCCCACTAGACTAATCCAAAGTGAGGCGGTAAATGTGAAGAAGATCACACCACGAGCAGTATCACGAGGTAGGTTTAGTTGTCATTTCCGATATATTTGATTTTTACCCCTAATTACGGTGTCGAAAATGGAGAAAAGCTTAAATCGGTGACAACACCGAGCGTGACGATTTGCCAGAACCCTTCAGGAGCACACTTAGTCACCATCCATCACCTATACCCGGGTAGATCTGCGCTCTACTTCGGCACTTCTTTCTTACAAGAACAAATTCACTTTGCTTCACTTCGGTCCGTAGTGGAACCCTTACCGTATCAAGACATCATCCTCCCGGTTTGGGATGTTTTATACCAGGCTTATCCCTCATGGAGAATGTGTTAAATCGTTGCCGTTCGCCAGTTTCATGATGGCACTCGCTTAAAAATGTTCAGCATTGGCAGGTTTATGCAGAAATGATCCTATATGTGTGGCATTTGGACGTCGCAAGGCCAAATTCTACGTGAATTAGTGACAGCGGGCTTAGATCATAGTACCGTACTTACAACCGCACACTTCCAAAAGTAGCGGATAACCATATCCTGTCTTGTCATCATACTCGGGCCTATAATCCACTCACTTATCACTTTGTTTCCCCGTCACTTGAGCATACTGTACATACCTCAATTTACAGAGAAGATGACTGATATCTCACCGGCTCCTCATCTATGCTTATCTTTGCTTCCTTCTTTTCCGAAGCATCTATCAATCGTGCCATCGGTACGCTTTATCATTCTTCAATATCTACTAATTATGTACTAGCTGGTCATGATATAAATTCCCCGCGATAGAGCCGCTTAGCTTTGCATGGGCGTGCGGCCCTATTGCGGTGAATCTCCACATTTTCGGATCCCTGTAATGGGTCACGTCATTCTGGTTGGCTGCACCACGAAAAGTTTTCCGCTTTTGGACAAAGGTTCAGTTCAAACTATACTTAAAGTAGTAGCACCCTGCTCCAAGTTCTCGTACTCTCTCACACTTAAGCAACCCTAGAAGGTATATCAGAGTCAACTTATTCCTGACCTCTCTGGCACTCAAAGGTACTGACAGTCACCACTCCTTACAACGCATATGTATATAATCGTTCTGCGTATCAGCTACCATATCTACTCTCACTACTCACTGCTCGAATATAGTTTGGCTAGGGCCCTTGAAACATATTGCGGTACATACACCACATATTCGAACATGTCTATCAACTGGATCCTACCAACGAGTTGTCCTAAGACATTACTACCAGCTCTCTACGCAATGCAGTACACGTGAAAAAGACAATTGGTGGGTTTGCGGTCAACAAGCCTCTGTGCTGTTTTCACGACGATGGTGTTTAATCAGATTGAGTTACTTCGGGGGAACGCAATCCTTGCACTGTGGAGTCCCACAGTCTGGGGATCCGACGCCCCATTCGACTACTACCAGTCCAAGCAGTCTACTTGGCGATCCCAAAACCTTTATGCGTCAACTTCACGTGTGTGACGTAA
Organism: Xylaria curta; assembly: GCA_022495235.1. Taxonomy (NCBI): domain Eukaryota; kingdom Fungi; phylum Ascomycota; class Sordariomycetes; order Xylariales; family Xylariaceae; genus Xylaria; species Xylaria curta. Next base: position 327,212 of record MU375900.1, on the reverse strand, counting down.
TTGTCCCAGCTACCATCATCCCTTTGGCCCGCGACTTAAATCTGCCCAAGGCGATATGACTGCAGGTAAGCGAATTGTTTACTCGGTCAGCACGAGCTACTCGAGAAATACGTAGTATATAAGCCATTTTGCAATCGGATAGTCTTCCGAGGTAGACTACGACGTAACCTTGTCTAACTAGACAACATCTCCCTAGAACCAGAAGAAGTCGGTCGACCGGATCCCCACGCGGACATAAACCCTCCTAAGCGTACATCTGTATTCCTGGTCTTAATAAGGGACCAAAATAGCCAACTCCTGATTCAGCACTGGAATCCTATGCGTATCGTTGACACATGGGTTCAGCTGTGAAAAGGGCTGTATGCGGTTTCATTACAATGTTTTTACATTTCTCGAACACGTTGTATTCACATATCCCATTCCTCAGGAAATGAGGCGTTGTTGTCTTTGCTACCTAGTAGTGAGTTGGCCTCGTGGCTCTTCCATACAGCTATCCATACATGCCCATTAATGTAAGTTTAACATTTTGGCCTCATTGCTTCGGCAACAGCCGTCAGATCTAATGCATCACAAAACTCCCGATCGCGAGGCGGAGATTTTACAATTCATAGCGTAGATGAGCAGGTAGAAGTGTCTCACACTTGGCACCAATAATAAGCCGACTTGTATCAGATGAGTCTTAACATACCATACCCAGTCCACTAGACAGTACCATTCTCGCGTAATTGGTGCGAGCAGCGTGAAGCCTAATGGTTGGCAACACAGTTCGAGATTGGCGATATTGTGGTAGATGACCTGATCGAGCACCACAGTACGGAGCTTTCAAACTGTGTGCCTAATCATATCCCAAAAGGAGGCCGCCAAAATATACTCAGCCTTGTCCTGGCTAGTGAACACAATTGAGGCCGACGGCCTCCGAAGAGCCTTACTGATACTACAAGGGATCAATATAGAATCAATTGGTCTGCTCTCACAACTTTGAAGTCTATGCCACGCTGTCTCACACAATCACACAAGCATACGGCATACAGAGTCACGATAGTCAACCAAATCCACGCGCACATTCGAACATCTAAATTACTGCTCATGTACGTACACTCATATTTAGAGATCAGGTAGGTAGGTACTTCAATGATTTCAATCATGATGCTGCTACTGTAATAAACACATCGCAACTCAATTGATTATGCACTATCCGGATCAGTATCTTGTTTCCATATGCTAATACCCAGCTCGCCACGAGTTAGCGAGCAGGCGAAACCCCTATAGCCGGGCCATACAAGAGGGTGGACGGGGTCCAATAAACCGCCGGTCACCGACTTGACGATCTATTTTTAGATGCCGGATATGCAGCTGGTCCTGTTCCAGCATCGTCATACGCGCACAAATCTTGCCTCACGGTACTTCCAAGCTACATGCAGAGGCTCGCGGAGGGCTCGGAGCTCACACTACTTTCTGGTAAGAGGCAAAAGTTCTCGTCGCGTACCGGCCATCATGCTATGCTTAAAACCCAATGCCAAGATGTCGAGCGGTCCCCTTTAGTGACAACCGTCATGCGCAAAGGGAAAAAAGATCTGGCAATCTCTCCCCGCTTGGCCATGCTCCTCTGAAGCTTTCGGCCGTGAAAGCGTCAAGCCAACCAGGCGGTACATTGGCATTGTCTAGATAGAAGTCTGGGCCTCTTGGTGTTAACCTAACCTCAACAGTTCTTTCACGTCTTTCGCTCCCTGCTTCCTCCGCTCTTTGTCATCATCAAACTAGCTCATTGAGATTGATCGGCAGGAGAAGTCACGTTTCCGGGCAAGCTATCAGTATTTGCGCTTACGCTGGCCGCTTACCATCCTATGCATCCGTAAAAGGAATATAGGTCTTTTCTCCCAACAACTACCGAGTGTTGAAATCCCCTGGGAACGACAGGCGCGACAAGACGAGCGGCAGCGGCAAAGTATAGCTCGACAACCTCCACCGTCTGCTAACGATCATTTTGCCGCACAGAGACATTATCCATCACATCATCCGGCTGCTCTCAATTTCCCTAAACAGCTCCCCGCGCGCCTAGCCGTTGGTTGTCAGCTTGCGACTTCGAGAGTAATCCGATTGTGGGATTGGCTAGCTCTACACACTTTTGCGCCGAGACGCGCGCTCTTCGCTCAAGAGCGCATCTTGCCCGGAAACTTGGAATGAGGCTATAGGAGGGCTTACCGATAGGATATACACACCTTCGCAGGTACCCACGTATCCGTATCACACCCAGCCTGCGCCAGCCAGCCAAGCGCGCGTGTCAGTATGGAGGATAACTCGGCAGCCGGCTCGGGCCCATCTAGCTCACTGGTCATACCCGAAAGCCCATCTGAGTACCAAAATGGCGGGAACAACATCCGGACAACTGAAAAGGTAGAATCGCCTGTATCTCCATCCTCCACTACTGCTCTAGCGAGGTTCGAGTTCGAGACGGGGAGGGGTAATGAAGGCACTAAAGTTCTAATGGTTGAGTGGGATTGTTCATGCGCGGCCGGTGGCGGAGTATGTCCTCAGGACCGAGAGGGCTGGCTTGTATCGTGGGAAGACAAACCAACAGCATACCCACTTAGCGATAACGACAAAAGTCCGTCGTCAGTGCTGCGAGTCTATATCTTACTACCCGAAAACGCGCCGGTCCCCCCTGAGGTCACCATATCGCATCCTACCACAGGGCGTACGCTGACAACAAAATGTATGCCGGCGATCTTTGCCCCAGGTCTTGGTGTTAGTCTACCGGATTCCGGTAAAAGGGGTGTTCTACACACGATATGGGCCAGAAAACGTCTATCAGAGCTACAGGAGGAAATAGGACGTGAGCTGCAGACTAACAGCGAGGGTGTTGCCCTGGAAATGGCCGTTCAGGAAAAGCAATGGCTGATAGATCATTTTGGCTTTGTGGACTTAGAGACGCGGCAACACCCAGCGCCTCCGCCAACCCCCCGGAGCCCGCGATCCCCTGTGGGTGGGCGATTAGGTGAAATGTTAAAAGGTCTCAAGCTTTCAACCTCCGCTGCAGATCTCGATAGAACACCAGGTAAGTCATTATTCCCGGCGCGACGTGAGATTCTTGTTCGATACGACTACATGTGATTAGCATCTAACGTCCCCTGAGGCACTACTCCATTACAAACCTCTCAATCTTTATCACGAGGCGCCTTCAGTACTATTTCGGTACCAAATCTTTCCATGCCGAAACCTGGTTCGGGCGCAGCTGTCGCATCTCTCGACGCTGTTATGAATAATTCCCAGCCCTCGGCAGCAATCTCGCAGACCAGAGACACCGAAGATGAGTTGTTCGCTCTACCGATGAGCCCACGAAGGTAAGCAGTTGTCGGTGTCGTTTTCTTCTTGTTATTTCCACTTCAAGATTGCGAAGGTTTTTTGGTCCTTCGAAGACGCTCACAGATCATGCTCAACATGATGATAACTAACGCCGAGCACTGCAGCCCTGAAATGAAGACTAGTCCGTTCAGCTTTCTAAAGTGATGCTTTGACTATACCACATGGGTCGCGAGGGAAATCAGCTGTGCCAGACTGGTCCACCAGTAATGAATGAACTGCTGTCAGGAGGACTTCATTGGTCCCCGTAGCAGTGTCACTCAGCCATGCTGCTATATCTGCCTAATGTCAGGGACTATAGAAGGTCACTGGCACTGTTTTGTCTACGGGGTCTTGCGAGAAACATCACGGGGCCAACAGCAAGGCAAGTAATTCATGTCATGAGGGAAACTCCAATAAAAGGATAGAATGGAAACAAGGTACAAGTCACGGATCCGGGAAGGGACCAAGACCAAAATTTAGAGTATGAGCATAGTGTACTGTTAACAGTCAGCTCTTACAAGTACCGACGTTCGAGGGAAGATAAAACGTACCATAATACATTATACATGTAATGCACGTTTCTACCCATTATCATTCAAGGCCCCCTCTTTTCCAGCTGGCTTAATCCTTTCGAGGACCTACTTATGTAAGCGTAAAGTACCCGACGTTTCATGAACGACCACGCATGCGCACATCCTCCTAATGTGGTAGGTGATTGAACTGCAGACTACTGCACATGAGTTACATCGTGTACCAGCAAAACATCACCGCACTTTGCGAATACGAGGAAATTGATAAACCTGACCGCTCAATTATAATCATCTCTAGTAATATCAGTGCTATATGTAAACTTCTATGAATACCCCAAGCGGAAATGCCTTCGTTTTTATAGGTCCCGTGGATAGAAAGGGGCAACGAAGCCCCCCATATCATCACCTATGACGAACCGGTTACATCAGACCGCCTGTACAGCGCCTGTAACTCTAAAGTTCATTAGGTAATGTACATACAAAAAGTCTTATATGTTACCGTGAAGATGAGGCAAGAATGAGGTGTAGGGCACCCGTGGTTGGAATTAGCATTATTCCGGCCTTTAGACATCACTATACCATTATCACAACTTCCCCCCCTTGTTTCTACTGTCATATACGGTTTAGACTGCGTAGCCGACGACTTGAGTGACCTAGGCGGGAGCCTTCGTCCCGAAGCCGAAACACAAAGAATTTCGAAACACCGCGAGCTGGGTTAGAGTTGCGCTAGGAATCATTCTTCCGCAGAGGCGTTTCCCCATTTATTCTATGTCGACCCCCGGACCATGCCTCGGGGACCAACTACGGCTTCACTACCCGAATTGCTGATGGCAAGTTCCGTCGTTGCACTGATAATTGGAATACTGTATTGGGACGGTATCCACATAGTTGTGGAGGAGTTATGAAGTCGTGTAAGTTCAGTTGCGGAAGAGCTATACGTAAAATTGAGAGAACTGACTTCTCGCAATCTTTCCTTTGTCGACAAAGAAGATATCCACTGAAATCTATCACATTAATTTATCTGCATTTTACCACGTAATAGTGGCTGGGGACACAGGCCTGGAAAGTTGTTCGTATTGCCAATAGTTTTTTATGAATCCAGGGGAATCGAGAACTTAACGCCTTTGTGGCTAAGTGGGAGACCCATGACTTGTATATTCGAATAAATTCGCATGTCCGCTTAGTATCGCTCCAGCTCTCGTTATGGCTATGTCAAAGTGCTCTAGGAGAGCTAAAACCCGATGTTTCGTACTAGAACAACTGCAACTGTGACTTACATCTAACAATAAGCACAACCCAATTGTTGAGAACCAAGAGAATAATCTAGCTTAACGGCTTGTTACATAGAAAATTAACGACCAACTTAAATTTCCGTACGATTTATTCTTAGAATAGGGGCGCTGCCAATTAAAATGTCAACGTGCTTGTTCTGGTAAAAAAACAGGAATTGATTCCTGTGGATGTTTATTCGCCGTCCATCAGATTTTTTTTATTCATAATCCCGATGATTCTCACCTAGGGTTGCTTCCTTACCTGCCTATTCTCTATCTTTTCTTAGTCGTCATTGGCTCATTTTTAAGCAAGCTCGGAGGTTGATTAGAACAGACTTATAATGTCAAAATACAGGTCTCTTCTTTGACACAGGAGATTCAGCTGCTAACTGTGTTATCTTGAATAGTTGTTGCCAGCAGTATTTAACTTGTGATATCCCGAACATTATCCCGAGAGCCTTAGCTGAGTTTCTCCAGACTCATTAGAGCCGCGCAACGACCTATACGGTCGCACACTGCCATGGATCATATAAGGCCGCCGCTTTACCACCATCAAAGTCGAATAAACACCGGGCCACTGAAACCTTTTTAATTTTATCGCAAATTCCCATAAACATGGCGTATTAGTGTACAGGAGGCTCCAGAAAACTCTAGAAAATAAAACGCACCTGTGCGTAGGTCTCTTATATACGTTGAGATTTGCGCCATCTTTAAAAATAATGCTATCATTTGTAGACATATTTCCAGACATTCAACTCTGAATTACTTAGTGCAGCGACAATGAAGATTAAATGGTTTGTCTCTTGGCACAGGCTCTCCGTGAGACCTGATCGACCTGTTGTTGGAAGAAGAACCGCTCTCCTGAACATGTAGTTTCCCTGGAGCCCGAGAAGCAGATTACCACCTCACGAAAGGATTTGATTATTAATCATTTTACATGCAATCTTTGAAGAGGTGGGTGATATGGTGTCCAGTGTATCAATGTGCAAGCAGAACCGAGATCGAAGTACAGTATACGTGGTAATTACCCTGGCTATCCGACTCTGTTTATGATCAGATCCATCCTACAAGTGGTCACACGTCACAGATCATCTAGCTACAGGTTGTCTTAGCATTATTTTGTGAGCTAGCCATGGCATCAGTCAGCACATTAGTCAGGGTAGAGATTTTATCTACATAGAAAGCCTTAGCATTAACATGCCTTTCTAGACAACTCCGCCTTGTTTCCGCTTGGTGTCTTAGGAGGGTTAGGTTATGATACTTAATAAAAATTTCTACTCAGGTGATTCCGCCTACCGTTATCCAAAGAACTCCGACAATATCTACCTACTCCTGTTTTGATAGCTCCGACAAGCACTCCGACAACTCCGCCGATCACGACGACTCGTCAAAGCAGAAGGGTCAGCATCAACGTCACAATAATCTTACCAAATCCAGAAAATGTGTTCTTAGTCTCGCCGCCTATATCGCCGTGGATCTGCGTCTCTCTACACTACAACTTGTTCGATGCGGCTTCCTTATCTAGAGCGAGAGGCGAAATATTGAATATCCTATGCGTTAGCGTGTCAAGACAAGCATAAACGAGTTTCTAGTGTGCTACAGTGCGTAAACTACACCTACAGAGCACGCGTAGGTGCCTGTTGGTTTTCCGCTTGACGTCGTAGTCGATATGTGAAAGAGAGTCATAGCGTTCGTCCCGGGGGTGGATGACATCTTTATCCAGTCAATGATTATTGGCTGGTGTTGTTTGCACCGTAATCACTCAGAGGAAGAGAAACAGCGTCCTGCTACAGTAGATACAGTTGATACATATGTCACATACAATATCTTATACTTTAATACGACACAGGCAAGGTGATCTTAAAAAAGAAAACCGACACAGAAAAATGGATACGCTCTCGCTTTATTGTATCACTTTAATTTCAGATCGCCTTGACAGGTAAGTAATAATAAGGCAGTGGTATCCTGCACCAGAGCCAAGGCTCGAAGCTTTGTAGGCTTACTCCAGAAGTAATGCTCAGGGCTGTCCGAACAAAACTCTAAATAAATATCCACCAAAGCTATAAGGTTAATATTTAACAACAAATTAATCGTAGTATAATGATTCTTGCATTATGTATAATAACAACTTAAACTATCTTTAATGGCTTGAGTTTTATTATTCTGATTTTTTAGGCCGTTTATTAAGTAGCAGAATTAAAAGTGGCCAGAGTATATTTGCAGAGTTTTGTTTGGACGGCCCTGCAATGCTCATCTATATCTCCAAGTGATGGGGGGAAATGAGAAGATGCACATCGAAGAAATCTAGGGCTGGTAGTCTGGACTTGTCGATGGCGCTTGTAAAGAAGTATTTGACGAAATCAAAGACCATCAAAATTTTCGCATTTCGCTACGAGTTGGACCGCAATATAATATATACCTTTCAACCAGTATTTCTCTTCCATTAAAGTATCAGTTTATCATATATTATCCAGAGATCATTCCAGAGTAAATGTGCTCGTGAAGTTAGCCGTTGAAATTGCATCGTTTTTATGGGACATTCTCAAAACCTGGTATATGAACAACTAATTACTGTGCGTATTATTTGCTCAACTCCATACCGTTGACCATTATTGTCTAGTGAGAAAATAAATTGTTGTTTGGATAGAGTAGTACCCAAAATGGCCGGAAGGAGTATCATGAAAACGAATGCCATGTTAATGGAGCTGCTGCCAGGTATACAAGAGCATACATAACATTTCAATCCAGACATCCTGTCTAAATTATGGGAATGATAATGACCAGCTATGGTTTGAGATGTAAGCCGCCTTCTGTAATGGAGTGCACCTACAAGCTGGAGGGGCAGCCGCGTAGTGGGGCATTTATTCTGGGGTCCCGCAGGAAAAAAAGATAATTCGGTAGAGCTACAATTAGAGCCTCCTCAGTTTAACTCCACGTCCGTCTCAATTTCTTCTTCGCGACGTGTCGTGAATGCTTTGTTCCCTGTCGAACACCGCTCTTCGTTCTTCATATAGGCATGTAAGTCGCACTCTTACCAGGCAATTCCCTCGTCGAGCCGTGCGCAGCATGGCAACGAACCCTCCCAACGGGTCGGCCTCGACGCCGACGACCACGACGACCACGACGACCACGACGACCATGACTGGCGACGTACAGACTCTCGTGCAAGATGGCCACGAGTATACCGAAGTCAAGGAGGGCCTAGCCCGCATCCTCGTGCCCTTTTCGAGACCCAACCCTGCCGAAAAGGCCACCAAAAGTGTCGAGGAGCAACAGCTTGTCTTCTACAATCCCATTCAGCAGTTCAACCGGGACTTGACCGTGCTTGCCATCAAAGCCTACGGAGAGAGTCTCTTACCCACGCTGCGCCCCGCCAATGCGAAGCATGTCGCCAAGAGGAAGCGCGATAGGGCCGATGCTGCTGGCCCGAATCCCAAAAGGCAACAAGAGCAAGCTACCGATGCCGCCGGAACGAATGCCACCCACGCAGCCAACCCTGCCCGAACCGGAGACATGCGCCCCGAAGAAATGGACGTGTCTCTGGCCAAGGAAGATACTCAAGCCCTGGGCAAAGATGAGCCCGCACCCGCCGCTGCTGCCGATCCGTCCTTACCTGAGACGGCCGAGGAATCCGGGTCCAAGCCGCAGGATACGGCGCAGCACAATGGCCCTCAAGCCCACCACTTCACCATTCTCGACGCTCTTTCTGCAACTGGACTCAGAGCTCTGCGATATGCTCAGGAGCTTCCCTTCGTCACCTCGGTTACTGCCAACGACCTTACTCCTTCTGCTGTCGAGGCCATCCGCCGCAATGCCGAGCACAACGGTGTTGAGGCCAAGGTCATCGCCACCCAAGGTGATGCGCGTGCTCATATGTACTCCATACTAGCCGACGAGGTCACTCGTGACCACGACAAAGGAAAACATACCAAGAGAAATAAGTATAAGGGAAAGAGATACAATGTCATTGATTTGGACCCTTATGGAACGGCTGCCCCTTTTCTCGATGCGGCGGTCAATGCAGTGCGCGATGACGGCGGCCTTCTGTGTGTGACCTGCACCGATTCGGGCGTTTGGGCTTCAAATGGCTACCCGGAGAAGGCATTCTCCCTCTACGGCGGTATTCCTCTTAAAGGGTCGTATTCCCACGAAGTTGGGCTGCGACTGGTTTTACACGCCCTCGCCACCTCTGCCGCAAGGTATGGCCTGGCAATCGAACCACTTCTTAGTCTATCTATTGATTACTACCTCCGGATCTTCGTCAAGATTCGGAAGTCTCCGGCCCAAGTTAAGTTCCTTGCGGGTAAGACGATGGTAGTGTATAGCTGTGACCACGGATGCGGCGCTTGGGAGACACAGCTTCTAGCTCGCAACAAGAAGACAACCAATAAATCCGGGAAGGGCACATTTTACAAACATGGCTTCGCCCTGGCTCCGACGTCCGGTCTGAACTGTCAGCACTGTGACTCGAGGATGCATCTTGCTGGCCCTATGTATGCTGGTCCCCTGCATTCTCCAGCCTTTATCCAGAAAATCCTGGACGAACTTCCCAACACCTCAGACAATATTTATGGCACAAAACCGCGGATAGAAGGCATGCTATACACCGCGCTCGAAGAATCGCTTCCGCCTCTGGAGGATGTCTCGCCGGAGAATAAGGAGGATGAATTTGCTGCGCTAGAGCCGTACCCTTTCTACTTCCATCCCACCAATCTCGCAGGCGCCTTGCATTGCGTCTGTCCAGACGAGGACAGTTTCCGAGGGGCTCTCCGCCATCTAGGGTACGAGGTTACCCGAAGTCATTGCAAGGCCGGGAGCATGAAGACAAATGCACCGTGGTCCGTGGTATGGCATATCATGAGAGAGTGGACGCGACAGAGGCACCCTGTGAAAACCGAGAACATTAAAGAAAATAGCCCAGCGTACAAGTTGCTGAGATTGGGTGGCACTGAAAAAGACGACGAGATCGATAAGCTAGAAGTCGTCTTTGACCAACGACTTGGGCGCGATAAATCTAAGCAAGGACTAGTTCGATACCAAAGTAATCCTAAGGAAAACTGGGGACCTCAGTCTCGAGCTAAAGGGCACTAATAAGTTGCCTCCTCCCTATTATATGTATATATATGAACCATTGTAATCCGTACGAGTTGCGGGGAAATACCACAATTGATACCCTGTACTACTGGTCCGTTGAAATTTGTGTAACTTCTCACCTATTTCTAGCGTTGATGCGCCCCTGTAAGTCACGAAGATGACTTATCGGACTTATCATATGTGATCTGCTGGATGTAACCTGAGCTTCAAACGCGAAACTGGAATTCATAATTTATCTAGCAGATCTAGACAGGTATGTTTACAGAAAGTTTATATACATGACCTACCTGGAAAGAGCATGCTTGCTCTGTTTGCTGCCTTAGGTGAGTAGGTAACCATGGCTGCACGAGCCACATGAGCAACGCCACATTCAGTTCGTTAATTTGATTGGTCGTGGTTAAGTACCTTCTAACGTCTAAGCACCTAAGGGATGGTTGCCTACGACTGAAGCCTAGAGATTCACGTGCTGGCTTCAGTAGCAATATTTTCCAGCCCCATAGAGGAATGTCTATAAAGCAGCAGGCGAGGCCATCGTTCTCGTTGCTACCTGACCGCCGCCACCGCCGCCGCCGCCGCTCCTCGTCTCAAATTCACAACAATGGCCGACCTACTCAACGTCCCTCTCGAGGTGCTCCTCCAGATCACCTCGTACCTTACCACCCCTGAGTATGGCTACCTCCGAGGAACCTGCAAGCAGCTCGAGGCGTTGTTGTTTGGGGCCTTCTCCAGAGAATTCTTTTCTAAGAGGCAGTTCGCCCTGATGGAGTTCAGCATCCAGGCCCTAGTCGACATTGCGAAGTCGCGGCTCGGCCCCAGCCTGACACATCTCATCATCCACACAGAACATCCCTATTCTCCCACTTCCTTTCCTTCTAGATCGCCCACGCCCCGTGAGAGGGCCGTGCGAGACAATCACTACCGGGCTGAGTCCATCAACCACATGGAATTCATCACCACCGGTTTAGATGTTGAAATGCTGTCCGACGCCATCAAACACCTGCCTAACCTTGAGACAGTTGGTATCCGGGACTTTTACTCGCGAAATCGTAGTCGCGACAACACTGTTTGGCATAGCTACGGTTGTCCTACGTTTACAAAGCGGACAAACGATCCACTGGTGCTCCCATCCTTTTTTTCTTCCCACGAACGGCACCGCGGCCCCGAGTACACTGGTCACATCTTCTTGACACTCCTGCGAGCTATCGGAATTGCTGAAGGTATGTACACCTTCACGGCCCCCCAGGCTTCATTCTGCCCCTCACGTGACCTGATTATTCCGTTGAGGGGAGCTAGCATTGCTGGCCTGCCTTAATAGCTACTCTCTACAAAACACTAATCTCTGCGAAATCTAGTTTCCGGTTGGAGCTCTAAAGTCACTCGATTCGAGGTTCTCTTACACCACTCTGCTCTTCTAGACCAGGCATTCAAGATACCTAATCGCTTCCAGGATGAGGTCTCATTGGCATTGAGTAAGCTCGAAGTCATATTTCTGGATGGCCTCAGCGAGAGTGCACTCGATTTTGTAGTTGACGACATTGGCGATACGGCTGGTCCAATAAAGGGTACAGGTTATTTTCTTTCTAGGTTTCTAGCGAAACTCTCAGCTCTCCAACACTTGAGACTCAACTTTCATAAATACGAGGATTCTTGTACTGAAAGATTTATACTATGGCTGGCAAACGCAAGATCGGACGCCACGCACGCAATGGCAAGCCCTATGAAATCAAGTCTATTAGAACAGGTGAGATACTCCTGTAGTGGGCATTGTCGGAGATGATACTAACAGTGGCTTACACTAAGAACTCAGAAGATTTACCCACACAATTTCCACCCGCGCCTAATTTTCCGAATTTACGGGATTTGGACATCGGGATGGCAGCCGTAAGCGAAAGCGTATTACTTGCCTTGTACAAGAACTATAAGTCGACTCTGAGAGGTGTCAGCCTCCATAAAGTCAAGCTCAAATGCAAATACGACACTCAAGTTAACCTCTGGGCCCGCCTGTGTAATAAGATGGCGGCAGCGGATCTCCAACTCCATACCCTCGGACTTTCTTACCTGAAACAGGCATCTGGCAACCAAGACGAACGCTCCGGCATGGTCACATTCAACGGGTCACAGAACGCGCACGTGAAGACCTGGAGAGGAGGTGCATTCAGTCAGTCGGTCAAAGACATAACCGGTAAAATGGAATCACACTGGGATGAGAGGAGGTCTGAGGAAGATTTCGAGGGTTCGTCTCCGCCATCTCAGCTTTGTTCACAGTTTCTCTTTACTAACCACTTAGATGTCATAGACGAAGTCGACTATGACGTCGACGACGACGACGATGATGATGATGATGATGATGAATGATCATATGAATTTGAGCAGATAGGGCTGGCACATTACCTTAAGCTCACCCACCCGGTTCCAGGCCTATTTTAGATTTTGCTTTGACCCAGTTGCTGGCTGATGGAAAGATTATCTTTTCACGCTGCTTTGTTTTTACTCCTAACAGTGACGACGAAGTAGTCTTCCATGTCTTCGGCGATGGTGACTCCTTGAGATGGGGAGATACGGCAGTCTAAGTTAAACGGGCGTGGTATAATTATTACTGATTGCGCTCTTACCGCACCTGACCTGGCTACATACAGCGTGACAATAATGCTTATTTATTTTAGTTATTCTTAGCTGAAATGATTAGAAACCCTTACTTAGTTAAATCATATGTATAAGGGTATATATACAGAACATTATAGGAAACAAGAAAAAACTTGGTTGAGTGAGTAAAATATGAAAGACAAATATCTAATAAAACAATAGATCCACTTCTTCTATAAGGAAGAGCTAAATAAAGTTGGGCTCAGCCGGGATTCGAACCCGGGGCCTCCTGCATTCCCATATAATGATGGAAGGGCGCAACCCGAAGCAGGAATCATACCACTAGACCACTGAGCCGATGATCAAGATTTAGAATCGGACATTGTCCAATGGCAATTGCGGCGCTTATTATGGCATATTGACGTAGTTGTGAGTTTCTCAACCACTGCCTTTACTACATCAATAACGCCCTCGCTGTAATCACACATAGCTAGAAGAATAGAAGGCTGATAAACCAGTAGTTTTGCATAATAAATAGGTTGCAAACCTCAAAGTCCAGAAGAGACGTGCTAGATAAAGCAGATCACATAAGGTAGCTGCTGAATGATTCAGGGGCATCATCTAAGAACTTACCTGTAATTGAAATCATAGCTACATCAACGTCTTCCTAAACCGAAGAAGAGGCGAACCAATGAATCCTTTCTTAAATAGATGGAAGACACAGCTATACTTCGCTCTGCTGCCCCTAAACTAGCGTATACGTAGCTAAATTGCTCTTAACATTGAGAGCACCTAAGTAAGAAAGGGAAAGGGATGTGTTAGAGAAGTAGACCACGAAGCGAGATAAGCTCTAGATAGGTATTCAGCAGGCAACGTTACATAAAACATTCTCGCTGCAGAAACTCGGAGCTCTGCAAAACTGTGCGTCTTCAAAATGATCGCAACTGACTGAGACACGTAAGTAGCTTGTGAAAGGCTAACTGTCCTCGGATAGGATCAACTTGTCACGCGGAGCATACTCAGCCTCGACCACGTGGAGACTGGTGTTTCCAACTGAGATTAATATGGATTTGTCACTTTGCGATATAAGGGTGCCGTTGCCGGTGACTGCGATGATATGGTAGCTAGGAACCGCTTGCACTGTTTTCCGTACACGTTCGGTTCAAAAATGACGATCACAGACAATATAAGGCCCCTAAATAGTACGCGACGTACTACCAGGTAGGCAGGTAACAGCATGTCGTACATGCAGAACTAAAGGTCTGGGGATTGTGTGATTTGCTGGCGACTTCATGTGCAGAGTTTGGCATGAGATACATCAGCCGGAGACCACGAGAACAAAATGATCATGAGGGGTTTGGTGGTACTAGCAGAGATGAGTGGCAACAGATGTTATTAGTATTTTGACGCTGCTGTTCTACAGAGCCACATTGAATATACGCTCGGGGAAATTCGAGCCTCGTGCAAGTTTGTCTCGCTCCGCAAAGTGTATATTTTAAGAATCCAAGGTAATTAAAGCTTCATATAGACCGATAGGTATCACTGTTTGCGGCTATCTATGATCATGAGGTGTGAATATGCACGTCTGATATGTATGTTTGACCACTAGTCTTCCCGAAGGTCTGACTGCATGCGTTTCTATTCATACTGTAGATTCCGTTTATATGCCTCACTGTGGTTCATGACTGCGGCGCATGCTAAATTTGGAGCGAGACTGTAGAAAATTATATTGGGCCAAATGTATCCTGAAGTGGATGTCGAACACGTATAGAGTCTCCAGGGCGTCACTCAGTCTCAAATCTCCTGGACATCCGGATAACTGATGATTGTAGACACAAGGCGAATCTCTCGGCGGATTCAGTGTGTTATTGTTATTACCTCTTTTAAAAACTCATGCTCACCTGTCGGGTTTAAACACCTGCCATCCCAAGAGGATCACAACCGGTTCAAGGTTATGAGATTTAGTCTACACTAAGAGGAAAATTTTAAGTATGGCTTCATGTGTCATGTAAGCCGCTGCTGCTTGCCAGGTTCGTCTCTTCTCGATATCAGTCCTGGGGGGCTGGGGGAATAACTGGCAAAGAAGAGACCGGTGTTTCGTGGGGATCATTATCGTAGCGGACTGATGATGCGGTAAGAGGCGCCAGCATGACTTAATCATGGTGAGGTCACCTTCCTAACCTGCTCGATGCAGATAAGCTACGTGTTTCAGAGCTGTTTCTATCTCGAGAGTAACTAGACGGTATTTTCCATTTGGGTGACCTGTTAGATGAGATACAGGACTGCAATAGTGCGCAATCCTTTTTGGCCTCTGCCAGGTGTTACGTGTAGAACACGAATCGCGTAGCTGCAGGATCTTCCCGGGCAGTCTGCATGAGTGAATTAGATCTGCTTAATGGAAATCTCCGCGGCGGCTGATTTGAGTTCAACTAAGATTGGTCTTGATCAGTCATCACAAGTATAGGCCCCTGGGTTTTGGTTGACATCTTGAGACGATTATTCTCGATGGTCAGTGACGGGCCACATTGAGCTATACCAGCTGTATAGTAACACTACGGTCAACCTGGATGAGGGATGTCTCTGTTTCAAACAAATCACGGATGTCGGATCCGTTGTCCTTTTGAACAAGCATGTTGTTGACCAAAGTTCGACAGCACTTCAACAGACCAACAATGTAGCTCGCCTCGCTTATCTTACCTACCTATGGTTTTCCGGCGACAAAAATACGAGACAGAAACAGGGTAGTACTGGACCCAAGATGTTTGTCAGTGGACAAGACAGGCAGGCGCTTCGATCCAATGAATTGCCCCGCCCGGCCTCGAGATCTAGGTTGCCAAGGAGTTCTATTTTATTCGATGTCGCTGTTTTCTCGTTACATGGTTTCTTACCGAGGACTGCAGCGGCGGTAACTGCGGGGGAAAGGATGAGGCGAGCGAGACGTTCGAAGTGAGGTTAGCGAAAGGCCGTCGCAGGCGTCACTGCAAGTCATAAGTCATCCATTCTTTTATTACCTACCTAATATACCTACTTACACTGGCAAGACTGGGCTACCGTAATAAAGCGGGGAGATCGGCATCCCACATGCCTGTGTGTTGTTGTACTACCCCCCCCCACCTGTAGGTATGTGGTTGACGTGATGTGGCGGGATGGCCCTAAGCTTACTTGCATCTAACCAGGTAGAGTACCTCGAGTACCTATCGAGCCCATGTCCCCTCCTCACACCTTGGCCGTGGCCTGTGGGCGTAGAAACGTGGGCCGGTGGGTAGAAAGACGCTAAACATCCCACCTTGCGTATTTACTTTACACATACATATTTACTCTCTTATCCCCCGGTTTCTACCAGAATCTTTAACCTCAATCATCTTTCATCCTCCATAGCTGCCTACTCAAAAACAACCAAGTAAGCTCGACAACCATCCTTCTCCTTCTCCATCACAATGGGTGTCACCAAGACTGTTATTCAGGAGGGCTCTGGTCCCCAGCCCACCCCGGGCCAGACCGTCACCATCGAGTACACGGGCTGGCTTAAGAACACCAGCAAGCCCGATAACAAGGGTGATAAGTGAGTGCTGTCGAAAATGCCCCGACCCGACTCGAAGCTACCCCGCCATCCCATCCATATCCGTACATCTCAACCAGGCAACTCTGGTATCGTGATTGTGACGTCAGCCCTCATTCAGCCCTCATTCGGCCGTTTCGTTGCTAGTATGCCTGCCTTGCTAATATCGCTCCCACAACGATAGGTTCGACTCGTCCGTTGGTCGCGGCGACTTCGTCACGCGCATCGGTGTCGGCCAGGTTATCAAGGGTAGGGTTTTGTAAGCAATGCCTGCCAGGCCCTAGCTAATGTGTTGGACGCTCAGGCTGGGATGAGGGTGTCACCCAGATGAACGTGGGAGAGAAGGCCACCCTGGACATCTCCAGGTATGAACTCTTATTAGAAATAGGTCTTGTCGCATCAGCAACTAACGCAACTATCCTCCAGCGACTTCGGCTACGGTACCCGGTACGTCTCTCGATATCTATTACCCGATTTACTTTGATGGCATGATGGCAATGCTACAAGCACCCAAGCTACATTCACACCATTTCATATCCTGCCTCAACATGGCCTTTCGTTTTAGTTAAACAGCTAACAAATTCAAATTAGTGGATTTACTGGCCACATCCCCCCCAACGCCGACTTGATCTTGTAAGTTTGATCCTGTCGTTCACGTTAATCATTAAGCATGACAACATAATAACTTCGACCTCCAGCGATGTTCACCTAAAGAAGGTCCAATAAACGCGCCACCGGCATGTTCCTGGTGGAAAACGCATAAACGTGTTGAGCACACGGTGCAGCGTTAGTGTGGTTATGAGAATAGGTTCCACGGTTAAAAAAACTTCACTTGGGACGTCCCTTTATGAAGGGCACTGCGTTAAACAAAATTCTGTTGCCTTCGTACCGACAGAAAGCTTACCATTCACTTGGATTGAATCTACGATGGCATGCCTGGGAGCTCTAAAGAGACCAAAATGCCTTGGATGATTTCACATCATCGAAAATTACATTCTCTCAGTTGCCTCATCCTGTTATATGTGTTTGTATGTCTTCAACAAACCCCTCCCGGCCTTTTAGACCTTTATTTCGGAGACTGAACATAATTACCGCACATTATGTTGATCAAAGTCACTTTACTATGCCTATATATATTGCCGCATCTGCACCGTAAACTTTGGCTGGAGATACTGGCTGGGATATTCGCTTGACTCTACGTAGGATACCATGTTGGTGAATCACCATTTCCACAGCATCTCGAGTTGGTGCCCAATCTAGTTGTTGGAATAAAAATCGATCTAAAGCTTGGACAAAACAGGCTTTTTTTACACCCATGGACGTGGACCGACCATACTTCGGCGTTCAGAGGCATGTAGATACCTATATATCTATCCATGTCTTGTAACACGGTAAAAGTGCCGAGATAAATAGGTAATACTACGCTTTTTTAGATGATTTTAACGCATGTTGCCAGAAGAAAATTTATGGAGAATGTTTTAGGTAAAGAAAACTAGTTCTGGAAAGCAGATATTCCAGTTCGAATAAAATAGAGACTGTTATCATTGGCAAGTGCTAGTAAAACAGAATACTATTTTTCCTCGTCACATCGACTATGTCCTCAATGCGTGCTATCGCGTGAATGGTACCGGAACGCTTCTGTAAACGATCCTCACTGTTTCGAAACATTGTGGCACTGGTAAATAAACTCCATTTCCTAGCTGCCTATATCGATATTAATATTCCTGAAGTACCGGCTGAAACGCACAGGGCACTGTACAATGTTCATTTCTGTGCCCGAGCTTGTGTATTTTTAAGTAGAGTTTATATTTGCTAGTTGTGAATGTCTAGAGGTATTTGTTACACACCGTGTAGGTACCTAGGTCGAAGTCTAGGTGTTCGTTGTTTCAAATTTTTCGCTTTAGAGGTTTGGCTTCTGGCTGTAACTCACTTGGGCTACAATCTGAGTGGCAGTTGGTAATCTGATCAATGATGAAGACTTGACGTTTATTATTCATTTCTATAGGGCCAGATAAGTGCACTAGTCTGATGTCTTACCTGTAGTATTCACGACCTGAAACTCCTCCAATCTGATATCATGCAGCGAGCATGGCCAAACCGAAATCGTTGTGCCTCTATGTCTTTATGGGTTGGAATGTAATTTATATCTGGTGGTTATTGTCCTCATAGAGAGGCTATAGGTCCAGGGATAACGGAATTGAGAATGATCTTGAGACAGTAGGGCCAGCTAGAGATCGGAATAAGCCTGATACCCTTCTATGCTTCCGTCACGGAAAGCTACGGAATATCCTCCAGAAGTCAGGGGTATAAGGGCATGGACCTTTAGCCCGTACGCATATATACTAGCTAGGAAATCTCTGCTGTGTAGATAGAACTTCTCCTCCTTGTGCAATAATATAAGTCAATACTGGAACCACTAGCGGTGTAGACCGTGATAGCCTTGGCGTATAACATAGTCTTAGGACGCTCCGTATTACCCAGCTAAAACGGCCAAGTGTAATTATCTGACTGTGAATTGCCTTCAGATCGGAGCAACAGAATCACTAGATAAATCCGGCGGCTGGTTGAAGCTCCTTCTACTGTTGTTATCGCGTTAGCTAGACGCGTCATATCGTGGGTTCCATGCTTATTTTGTAAAACTCGGCCAACAGTAATACATAGCAAGAAGCCACAGATATCTCGTGTGGATGTGTCCAAGACATGTAACACGTTGGTCAGCACAACGTGATCAACATCTGCTAGAAAGCATCCAATGAATTCCTTGATGTCAGTCGTGGCTAAACAACCCGTGCAAAATCTCTTTATTTCATAGACATAGTCCTAGATGACACGCGATGCCCAACGTTGTATGAACCCATGCAATGACTGTTGGCATGCGTGTTTGATCGCCAATGATGTTTTCTTAACAGGTCTATTTATACCATTTGATGACGGCATCTAAATTCATGCCGCTGAATCCTCATGGCCTTGAAAGTCTGCAGATCATCCAGTATTGGTATAATTATGTTCATTATAGTCATTACTATTCCTTCACACATCATAGAGGCGCATGGCTGTCGTCTCATCCGTACCCAAACGTTCTCGGGATGCTCACCAATAGATCCGAATGAGGTCTGCCTACACCTATCTGTATCCTCAAACGATGTATAATAATTCATCTCTTTATTAGTGATTTGCCACATTCCGTATTCAACCCACGAGACCCTGGGCTTCCGCATCATGCCATGGGCGATCGACCAGCGGGATCTACTCTTAATCGGACCCGGTGGGCCGGACCCGACGGGCGGGAGAGAGCAATACATCTTATCTTATAATTTTATAGGAATGGCAAACCTATGAATCTTCTGTTTGTCAACTCTACCGTGCACTTGTATCTGGCTTGACACGGTCATGATGTTTACGATCCGTTTCCGACATGGTAGAACAAGGGGATACGTAATATCCGCCAATGGACTAGGAACGGGAATATTGATTGGTAGTGCTATCGCAACGTAACTGATTTGGTAATAGGCAATAGAATGAATGACTCGTTGCTGAGCTACTAGTCAATTTTCTGTTTAGTTGAGAGGTCTGGTTGTATTCTCCCTGGCCAAGTATAAGATAAAGACTGCAGGATGCCAAGATATAGCCCGTGGAAGAAATGAGAAAAGAAAGTGAAGGACGGCCGGCTATTGAGTGAACCAAACTCTTATCCATTGGCGATCTGTTGTAATTGACGGTCATTGGACATTCGCTGTGATGCCACAGTAACGCAGCTAGCCTGCTGTTACACATCTAAATGGGATTTGCAACGTGCCGGACATGCAAGCCCAAAGAAAATATGAATTCAAGTAAGCCGGGCACTGGCAAACGACGAGCTGAGACGTAGATAAGAGAACAAACTACGAAATACGACTATGTAAACGAACCATGGCTCAAAGCCAGCCAAGTCTCACAACCGAATACTATAGTGAAATGCCCGACGGAGGAGCCCGAACATACATACATACGCACAATCGGGGTCGTCAGCGCTGCCTGGCGGGACTACTGTTGCCGATCCCTCATTAATCGGGGGTAACATTGCACCAAGCATCTGTTGCGACCCATCTGCAAACTTGCTCGGGGCAGACGCAAAAGCGTGTTGTTTCGTGCTTTTGTTAATCATTGTTTTACGATCAGACCACCCATTTATACTCGATCGGGTTAAGTGAAGAGTAAGTAAGGACCGAGACGAGATGAAAGGGCGGTCAGTTCATATGCAGCGTCCCAGATCAAACACAGCATCTAATCTAAAGCTATAGGCCGCTGCCTGATCCCGAATATGCGGAATTCCTGATCAATGAGCGAAATGTTCGTGCGGTGGCACGACGTCTCGGGGGGGTGCTGACCACATGTTATCATCGAAACCGGCTCGGGGCGTCTGGACAATTACGCGTTCAGTTCGATGTCACGCACGCTGGACAAATGAGGATGTTTGTTATCTTGGGGAACGACGCGGGAAAAGCAACAGAGGGTTTGAGAGGGTTGTCGTGCGATTCTGGCATGGGTTTGCGCATCTGTAGATAATTTCTGCATGCAGCAAGCCATCGACGCTTACGGTACTGGTTGCACCTATTAGTATACGTATATGGCGATTCTAATAATAAAAGTGCTTTTTCTGCCCGTGAACAAGATAGAAATCGGGCGGTGCAAGATGCCATGCGACGCGAAGCGAAGCGCGCCAGCCCGAAAATGGCCACCCGCGAGAGCCTGCTTTGGATATACTCCATTCAGAACTGAAATAGTAGAGTACGAAGGTTGGTTTTCTCGATTTGGACATAAGTTGGAGTGTTTTGATCTGCTGAACACAATTAGATCAATGGATGGGTCAATGTCCCCGGCTTGGGTGTAAGCCGCGAAGAATCCTACGACTCTTTCAGTACTAGTCAGGAACGAGACAACTTTTCTTTCTCAGTGCTATTCCTGTAGGCTGTAGCGCAGGGATATTGACACGATGAAGTGCCGTAGTGTAGGACTTTATACCTGTTAATTTATTGCTGGTAGCGATGCTGTAGTAAGTCTGATAGTAAAAGCAAGCATTAGTGCATGGGGTGACGCTAGAAGCAGAGCAGTAGGCAAGCATGAAGATCATCATCGAATCATGTGGAGGACATGAAGGCTAGACTATTCGAAGTCTACACTTAGATGCTGACACGTTTTGGTAGGGCAAACTAGACTCTATCGTGCAGTTATTGTGTAGTGCACAGACGGCACAAAGGTCGGAACGACCCCTGGCTGCACTAGCATTCATACTCCGTACAGGCTCCGTAATGTCGGGCTCGTCTCATGCAAGCCACAGAAACCAGAGTCGTTAGCGAAGAATGCCAGGAACGCACCAGCATACCGGGGACCGTGATCACCGACCGTGCTTAGTTGCCGAGATGCGAACCCGTCTAGTCTAAGCTAGGTATGAGCGGATTCTAAATTCTTACGTATAGAAGAGATGGCACCGGTTTGAATTACAAGATACCCTGCTGTGGTAAAAGAACAACCAATTCTTTGGGGGGAGAGCCGGATGATGGGTTGTTTGAGGAGGAAACATCGTGTGGAATCTAGTTCATCTCAACTTTCGGAAATACCTGAAAGCTAGCGACTCGCTTGATAAGTTGATACTAAAGTAGCCATCAATGGGGTGATTCGCTCACCTCATCGGCAGAGTAGTTTTGAATATTAAATGTTCAGCTAGGGCTGCCTATCGAGGGTCAAGCGGATCGGTTGTCGGTGATTTCATCCTAGCATTCCATGTTTTGTCAATCTTCTCCTCATCCTGCCTCACTGCAGGTGAGTTTAGTTGCAAGATGTTCGATCTGCTTTCCTTATGGGGTCAGGACACATCATAGTTAACGGCTGCGCACAATAATAGGTAGGGTAGTATAGGTACGCTACTGGATCGTTGATCATGATATGAGAAGGACGAAGCAAAGCAACGTCAAAAATCCCTTGGACATTTGAACGATACAGACAACTGCCGCCTGGCATCTTCACGAAGCACCCTCATCAACATGGTAGTCTGCCCTATTACAGGCAACAAATGTAGGTAGGTCTCAGCAGATGCGCAGACATCTACGTAGCCAGCATGGGCCGAATGAATTGGTATGGTGCGTTGCTGTCAAAGAAGCGCCGACATAATCAATAGCACAATTGGGGGCGGCTTATCTCCAACAATCTGGGCTCATTTTCAATAGATTGCCGTCGCCGAATGGGATGCCACACTCGCAGCAACTGCCGAGCCCAGAGATGGAAATAATCTGAGCAATCAAGGGTAATGGGGGTCACACGTGGTTGTGGTTTGCTAATCTATCCATTTAGGCTGGCATGAAGTGAGGGTTAATAGAAGAGCTGTGCCTGTTGATGTACTTGTGCTTAACAGCGTTTGGAAGTGAACATGATTTAGGTATACTATTTGTTTGAATTGTCACCGACGAAGGAGGGTGGGTTAAGGTGGTGCAGCCCTCGTCGCCGTGCTGCTGGGCGTTTCTTGGGTCTTTCAAGATGCCATGTGGGAAAAAGGACCTCAATAGACACCTGGCGGCAAAGAAAAGGGTGCTTCAACTGAAAAAGAGGCTGTGCCGGTGTGCAGTTGTATCTAAGGTACGAAGGTCGGGGCCAGAAGTCTGCGATATGCTTGGCAATAGTCTACAGTGTGAGCAGAATTCTAATTTACGGTATAAACACCTAAACTAACGTACTTAACTTTCTACTTCAAATGTTATACTTATTATTTTTCTTCGTTTTAATTATTTATTTTCTACAGACTGATAATAAAAGAACTTAATATTAAGACGTGTATTTAACCAGTTTAAACTTTTTACTCCAAGGGCTACTTACAAGCAGCCGTAGTAGAAAAAGATAGCTTACACGCCTGGCGGTTTTGCGGCCTTGCGGGCTAAGAAACGGGCCGTCTGCAGCTGAAATATTCCAAAATTGAGCCGTTATCAGTTGTCAGCCAAATGTATGACTGTGCCTTTCGAGAGTGGGTTTGCACTGTAGACTTTTGCCAAGAATATCGCAGACTTCTGGCCCCGACCTTCGTACTACCTATTCTCTATATACTATGTACATAAGTACCTAGGTATGTGGGATGGTGGTACTGTAAGGGAAATTGCCTGTTGAAGATGTGGGGTGATTCATACTCAGAGCCAATAGACAGAAGAAGAGCTGCCCGGGAGGATGTGCAGGGCAGGGCAGGGCAGGGTTCTAGAAACGAAATTATCTACACTACCTACCTACCGGAAGTAGTGTACCTCTGGAACTGTCAAGCTGCACTGACTAACATACTCAATGCTATACCCTATAATTTGCCTCTTCACGTTTGCATTCTCACGGCCTTTTCATACCTCAAACTAACAGCGTATACGGCAAACGCATCAAGACCAAGTTGTAAAATGCTGCACGCGACGACCACTGCGTGCCGCCTTTCCTTGCTGGGCGGTCGGAGCGAGAGTAACGAAAATAGCTGCATGGAGGGTGCCATTGCACGGACGTGTGGTACGGTACTAGGCTAGACCAAGCCCGCAACGTACATACATACATATTGTAGTAGGTAGGTACACTACAGTAGTAGTGTATGTATTGTAATTCTAGCCTGCAGGTCGCCGGTCGGTGGTGCTATTGATGGGCGGTTCTTGTTCCCAGCACCATCTATCTGGTCATCTCCCGAGATTTGAATCGTTGGGAAGGAAGAAGGGGAAACACAGGAGTAGTAATGTAATGCAGCTGTCGATTTGGTTGTAGAGAAACTCTTCTCCCTCCGTGTGTGAAGACGACGTAATGTCCATTCAGTAGCAGTGCTCCTGGCGTTTCAGTTCAGGCACTGGCGGTGATGGTGAGCAAAGTGGGCGGGCCGTCTGTGTGTTCCTTCGTTGATCCTACCGTCTACAGTAATACCCAGCATATGGTAGGTACTATGTATATATTTCCATACTTACAGGATGCCCAGTATGTAAGGCTGGCCTGCCCATACGTATTTACGTAGTACAGTCCAGCTGTCTCCCACTTGCCAGATGGTTGAAGATACAGACAGTGGGCAGTCGGGTAGTAGTGTACTGTTCTGCAGCCGGCTTGGATTGGGGGTTGGTACCTTACTGTAGTGTAGATGCGTTATACCTAGCGTGCGGTTGCTGGTGCATCACGTACCTGTTTATTGCGGTGGGTATTACTGTCCTTGGCGCACACCCGGCCCCTGTCCATCTCCTGATGATCCCTGTCAGTCAAGCAATACTATGTGAAGCTGCCCGGGATCACCCCTGACTCGACTCCTCTAGTTCTGCTCTAGTCCCTCAGGCCTTGTCCACAACTCGTTTCTTTCTCTGCCCGCTTAGTCTCTGTTCGGCCTCTTGTGCTCTTTCTGGATGTGGTAACGTGCGGGCTGCAGAGTGGGGCTCTCTGCTAATGCAGTTAGGCCGGTCTCTTTTTCCCAGCTTCCCAAGCCTGTTTCCCCCGTTCTCCTCGTGTGTCACACACAGCCGTCGTGTACAGCCGTAAGCCGTACCCGTACCGCACCGCACCCAGGTACACTGTTAGGTGCACTTACATCCCACCGCCGCCAGCCAGCAGCGCTGCGCCTGTCAGTCTGTCAAGTCCTGGCCCTGGCAGGCATTGTTTCCTATTTCCCCTTGATCCCACATCACACATCACCTTCCTTTTCCCGCCCTCACACCTCCGCGCCTCACCCTTCGTCTTTCTTTCCTTCCTTTCGCCGCCTCGTGAGGTTTCCTTTTCCCGACGACAACGCTTTCTCCGGCGAAGACCTTCATCGGTCTCGACAGTTCCCCGTCTTCGTTCGTCGCGCGCCATTACGACCGACGTTCGACCCGAGTCTAGAGGAACTCAGGGCCGTCCAAGCCATCCCGATGCCGTTGTAATACCCAATTCGCGAACTCGACCCACGACCATATACCCGAACCATCTACCCCTCGATCTTCTGACGATTTAATCGTCTTTCCACTCTTTTGAGAAGAATATATTGTGATTTTCACCATAGTTTGCTTGTTCGCACAAGGTGAGTTTCTTGCGTTGGCGCGGGTCGAAGAAAGCTCGGGTCAGGTCAGCGTAACCTGGCCTGGCCTGGCCTGGCCTACCCTGCCTCGACGGGATGTCCGTACTTGAAATAAAAGTCTTGGCTATCTGAGAAAAGATCGATAACTAATACTGTATTCGGCTTGATAGCATCCACTCGTTGACAATATTCTGTCAAGTACATTCGTTCTGCGACACCCTGACACTCTGTGGGTAGTTGTATCGTGAGTGTTGGATGGAAATACTGACTCCCGACAGACCCAGCTACTTAATTCTCGATCTCTCAACGATTCATTGATTACGGAGGATTCTTGGATATAGACGACCACACTGGATTAATTATAAACGAGCCGATATGCACACTCAGTCCTTGTTAGCGGTTGCCCTTGTGGCTGCCGCATCCGTTGCAGTCGCTCAGCCTGAGAATAGACCTAAAATCTATTTCCCCCGGCAGGTGAAGAGGGTCTTCACAAATACCACCATTCCGGTTACGAGCCGTGCGTCTCAGTCCAGCAGCTCCTCGACCCAGTTGGCAACAAGCTCGTCCAGTAAAGGGGCTTCGTTATCCGATCTCCTCGGCAGCATCGGGCTAGGAGGCCAAGACACGTCTTCAGATGACGACAGTGGCACGACGACGGTGATTGTTCCGACGACCGTCTACGTTCCTCCGAGTCCCACGGGTTCCGGCTCCACTAACGGAACCGAATCGAAAACAGCCACTGGAACCGAGTCGAAGACGACAGCTACTGGGCTCGTATCGAAATCAACAGCTTCTGGAAGTGAATCAAAGACTGCTACTACTAAAGGCGAATCAGCAACTGCCACTGGAAGCGGATCGACAACAGCTACTTCTGAAACTGAATCGAAGACGACGGCTACTGGATCCGAATCAGTAACAGCTACTGGAAGCGAGTCGAAGACGGCAACTCCTACAGCCACCACTTCCAAAGATGCGATCTCAACAGCCAAATCGACTGCGAGCGAGAGCAAGGCGTCTTCGAGCGCTTCAAGCGAGTCTCCGACGGTGAAAGAAAACACCACCACCGGCGAAGCCACTACTACCTCGGCACCTTTGTTGTCCATTCCCAGCTTGAGTCTCAGTGTCCTTCCATCTGAGTCAGCCTCGTCCGGTGCGAATGCAACCTCGTCTGCTGTGGCCACATCCTCGGAGGAGGCCACAAGCAAGCCAACTTCGACCCCGGCCGTCTCGACGCCAGCTTCGACACCAGCTGCGACACCAATTTCGACGCCCTCTGAGAAGCCGACCGAGACGTCTTCTTCGTCTGGGATCCTGTTGTTCCCTACTGGAGTCGTAACCACGACCGCTTCGCCGACCCCGACTACGAGCAGTGGTGGGTTACTGGACAGCCTGACCAGCGTTTTACTGCCCGGTTCGTCAAGTGCGAACAACACAGCGCCTGCTTCCTCCACCAGCGACGTAGGTACGAGTGAAACCGGAGTCGGACCTTCTACCGTTGCTTCATCCTCGGAAGTGACGCCGACACCGAGTCCGACCTCATCGAATACCGGCCTCCTTCCCAGTCTTACTTTGATTCCTGGACCGACCGCCAACTCGACCGAATCTTCTGTTGTTTCGCCGACACCAACGCCTAGTTCAAGTTCAAGCACTGGCCTGATTCCAGATCTTTCCAGCTCGATCATTGGAGTGCCGACCGCGAACTCAACTGAATCATCTGCTACTCCGACACAGAGCAGTTCTGGTGGAGTGGTGTCTTCGTCCACTTTCGTACCGACGTCTTCGACTCCGATTCCAACACCAAGCGGAAACGGAACCGATGCTACCCCCTCGTCATCGGAGAGCGTGAGTGTCCCTATCACCCTGCCTCCAACTTCCACACCGATTTCGACCCCGATTGCGAACGGCACTTCGACAACACCGCCAGTAACATCAGCCACGGTGCCCACATCTTCGTCACAAATTCCCACCAACGCGACGACCTCTGAAATTCCCACCTCGACGCCACCGCCTGTCACATCTTCATCTAGCGTATCAGTCCCGCTGAACACCACTGAGCCAACGACGAGTTCGTCGATCCCTGTGTCAACAAGCACTCTGCCGCCCACGACGACAACTTCAGAGGTTATAACTCCCACGTCTACGACGTCTGTAACACCTACGACGCCTGCGACGACAGTGGTGCCCACTTCAACCTCGTCCAAGTCACTTGTGACCAGTATTGTTGCTACGGCCACCATTACTGATTCGCAATCGTGGTTGCCGACGTCTCTCATCATCCAGGAGCCAACGGGCACAGTAAGCACCGGCTCGCTTCCCACCACGGCCACTGGGATCCCCACCACACTTCCCATGGCTATATCCCCTGCTTCGACAAATGCCCCGCAGCCACCGGACAGCACGATGATCCAGATCTCGTTCAAATACGGCGAGCATTATATGCATCTTGTTGAGCAACCAAAGGCCGCGGCCCAATTATTCCAGCTACTACCGGGAGCTCTTGCATACGGCGCTGGGCTTGATGCGAAGGATATTGTTATGTACAGTATCCGACCCTATGACACATTGTCCACGCTCGGTTATATCACCTCTCAAGCTTTGCTGTACTATCCGAACGACAAAGTCAACCAACTCGCCAACGATATCAAGACGCCCAATGCTGCTCTATACCAGCAAGATGACCCGCTCGCTCAGAACTTGACTAGCCAGATCAACCCTGCCATTCCTATCTGGCTCGGGTCCGGACTTGATGGTAACCCTAGCACCGGTTCTGGCAGCAGCTCTGGCGGTGACGGCGGCGCGGCAAACCACGATCCTTTCGGAGGTTCTGGTGGCAACGAAACTACCGCCGCGCAAAAGGGAACCACAGCCGGTATCGCGATTGGTGCTCTCAGTGTTGCAGGTGCGTACGGTGCGGCTATGTTCGTCATCGCTCGGAGGTACAAGCGCAAGAAGCAACGCCACCAGCGAAGCAGCTCTATCTCGGCTGTGGACGAAATGCGCCAGGCAGGCAGCCCGCCTCTGATGGGTGGCGCACTGCTCAGCCGCGATTTCAGCAGCAGCCCTGGATATAGCCCTGCTGGATACGGTGCCACAGCTGGAGAAAATATGCGCAACAGCCAGGGCAGTGGAAGGAGCGGCACAAACCACTCCGCACGAACGGCAAACATCTCTGCCCCCGTCGCTGCCGAGAACTCTCTTGGGTGGAACTGAACGTGAACGAATAGCGTATGACTGCACGTCCGAGCCATTTTATTAGTCCTTTTTTTCACCCTTCTATACTTGGATACCCTTTCAGGTGAACCTGTGGAACCCATCGCTCTCGATGAAGCCGAGGGACGCGGGACAAGCAGTCACCATGGAAATGCGATCAGGTTTTGAGCCATCCGCTCACTGTTTTTTCTTGCGAATTACACATTGGACATCATGAAAGGTCTCGGCCCACCTTTTGCTGGCCGAGATCTGATGCCCACGTGATTTTTATCTAATCCATTTGCTCACTGAATTTTAAAAAAGGAGCCAAATCACTAGGCTCTCGGGCCGTTAATGGGCAGCGGCTACAAGAGAGTAGGGTGGTGGAAGTTGGTGGATGAAGGGGCTTTTAAAGGGGTTCGCAGCAACGACGCACCATAGAACTGTACAATACAAGCGATGCCCATACACCGCGCTGGCAGAAGGTGACACGACTAGGCAATGACCCGATCCCATGAAGTCTTGGAAGAAGTAATGCAAATATGACGAATAGACAAAATGAAAATCTTAAAAAATTTACCCCTTTGTGCTAGAGGTGATAGACACGCTATTCTTGATGACACTGCCATTGAACAAGAGAGCGTCCTCGCGTATATCTACACTTTGGTATTTTGAGATACGGGGGGGAGTACTGGATGATAGGGTGCTGAAAAGAAAGGGGATGCGGCTGATTGGACTGCTACCTACTTACATATTAGGTATATGATATCCGTGCCCTGCAGAACCAACGTAAATTTCTCGTGCATCACTCACTTACTACAACCACGAACCCCGTAATGGGCAGCTCTTCTCCCTGGAGATGAGGACTATCATAGTTGTTGTATGACGTAATCTCATCTCATCTCGTTTTCAGATTACGATTGCGGATGTTAGTCGGCTTCCCTTCCGGAGAAGACATTGAAGCTGCTTGAGCACATGCGCACTCGTCCCCCATCATGGCACAACGTCAGACGCAGTCTCACAGCTCCAATTCATCGGGACGCACGAACGTGAGTGGGCAGGTGACGCCAGGAAGCGAGTCCGCGTCCGATCGAGAAGGCATCACCAACCAACGTCAATCCGATGGCTATTTCCAACATCGCCCACTACCGCTTTCCAGCGCTGTAGGAATTGGTAGTGCTGTCGACGGTGATAATGACAACGGCAGCGACACCTACGAACTTAACGAGTTTCACGGTGATGCCATCCGAGATGACGAGTACAGCGAGGACGACGAAGAGGCACGCGGGGCGCGTGGAAGGAATAGCACCGTTGCCAGCTTCCAGCTCTACACGCCCGACGAGGAGAAGGCTGTTCTCCGGAAACTCGATCGCCGCCTTGTGATATTCTTGGCATTCTGCTATATGCTATCCTTCGTGGACCGATCGAGTGCGTTTACTATGGCTTCTTATATTGCTCCCAATTTGATGCATTCCCCTTCTTCGGCGACGAAGGTCTGACTGCTTGTAGATATAGGTAATGCTCGGATCGCTGGCATGGAAACGGACCTGCAGACTAAGCCACCCCGCGAAGACTACTTCGAATGGGCATTGCGCGCTTTCTATTTTGCCTACATTTTGTTCGAATGGATGACACTTCTGTGGCGTATCGTACCCGCGCACATCTACGTCTCGGTAATCGTTCTGTCGTGGGGTATCGTCGCCTCGCTGCAGGCCATCGTTACGAGTTATCCTCTGTTGATTGTGCTGCGCGTGCTCCTGGGGATTGGCGAGGCTGGCTTTGCCGGCGTGCCGTTTTATCTATCATTCTTCTTCAAGAGACGCGAATTGGCTTTCAGGACAGCGCTTTTCATCTCTGGTACGTACCTGAATCTCATGCAGAAACCCTATAACTCAGCCGCCCCTTTCTTCGGTTATACTCTGTACTTCAAGTACGTAAGCCTGACATGGATTCAGCTGCTCCATTGGCGTCTGCCTTTGCTGGTTTCGTGGCCTGGCTTATCTTGTGGGTTGGAAAGAGCCTACCAATCGCCCCATGGCGGCTATTATTCCTTCTCGAGGGCTTCCCTTCCATCATTGTCGCGACAATCGCGTGGGGCGTGATACCCGATTCTCCGGAAACGGCTCCGTACCTTGGCTCACGCGAGCGAAAGATTGCGCTTCTGCGCCTCCAACACGAGAAAGCGGAACAGCACGGTCACAGACGGTCCTCTTTCTCATCATCCACAGCGACTCGGAAGGATAAGCCAGCACAGTCTACGTCTGGGCTGAAATCAAAAGACGTCCTTGCCGCCTTCAAGGACCCCAAGGCTTGGCTCACGGCATTCATGCTCTTCCTCGCCAACATGGCTTACAGCACATTACCCGCGTTCCTCCCCACCATCCTTAAAGACATGGGCCACAGCGAGCTGCAAGCAGAGGCGTTGTCTGCGCCCCCGAACCTCCTCGCGTTCGGCATCGTCTTGATCACCGCGCACGTCTCTGACCGTGTGCAATCGCGCTCCCTGTTCATCGCTGCGCACGCACTACTTTCAGCGTCGGGCTATCTCGTCTTAGCGCTCGCGCGGCCCACTGGGGTAAGTCCTGCCGTCCGCTACCTCGCCGTGTACCCGGCGGCCGTGGGCTTCTTCAGCGTCGTCGTCTTGGTCCTCGCCTGGTCCGTGAATAACCAGCCGAGTGAGGGGCGGCGGGGAGGCGGATTCGCTCTCCTGCAGGTCGTTGGACAGTGTGGGCCCCTGCTCGGCGCGCAGCTCTATCCGGATCGCGACGCGCCGTTTTTCGAGACGGGTATGTGGGCTTGTGCTGCTGCTATGTTTGGCGTCGCCGTGCTTGCTCTTGTTCTAAGGGCGTATTTGGCGTGGTTGAATCGTAAGTTAGATAAGGAGGAAGGCGAGGGTGAGGGCGTGGATGAGGAGATTCAGAGACTTGTCGGGTCGGAGAGAAAAGAGAGGATGGGGTTTAGATATATATTGTAATACGTAAGCTGAGATATGAAGTGTTTGTGTTCAAGCGGCTCGGGAAGCAATCCCTCTGTGGTGTTTGGCACTTATCCTAGAGGATGGCGATCCCTTGGTTGGTAAAGCATGTTTTCGACTTCGAACTCCGTCCACCTAGGTTAGAACGATGCGTAATTGAGACCCAATCATATTGTGAGAAGGTGTGTTGATAGTTTCTTAATAAATTAGTTCATCGTAGACTAACTTTTAATATTATATACCATTCATAGTTGAGTAACGTGCCGAGAGACCAGGGTAAATTCAAGTTGAGTGCCGCTGCCAAGGTCTCCCGCTCCCCGTTGACAATAGCCAGTTTAAGCTCTGAAGAGACTGATACCTGTCATAAACTCAATATGCGAGTGTACATGTACACACCACCAACACAATCACTGCACAGTCTCGTTTCGTTTGTTGCAAAGTCGAAGAAAAATGGCAAACTGAAAATAGAGATTCATAACTGCTGTTCCTGGAAACTCATGATAATAAGAGCTTGTCAACTCAAAACAATACGTAGCCAACAAGCCTATAAACTTGACGTAAGCATGTCGGTTCGGGGCTTTCTTTGCTCCTAATGTACTTCAAAGTTGGTCGAGATCTGGCGGTGTAGATGATTACCCTGCAGGAACCGGTCTAGCTAGAACACCGTATGAATATCCCTGGGGCGATTCATGAGTGATGATAATACCATCCGTAAACGGATATTGAAACATTTCGTATTCCAATTGTCCAAGTATTGAGAGTATCTAGGCATGCTATGAGCCTTCTGTGTTCTGTATAGAAATAGATGTAGATGAGATTTTCATGGATAGGTTCACATAAATGGATACACAAAACATTGTGCTTATATTCGCCGGATACCTATAGCCCTCGTGTCAAATGCAATGACCTAGTCGAACTCTACGGCTGACCTTTCTTTCTTGGCGAAGGGGTTAGCCGGTTCCGATCAGCAATATGTCCAACACACTACGCCCGTTAACAAAGAAGGACTTAGTAGACAAAATATGCCAGTAGGGTTGGTACCGAGTGTCCAATAATTCCTAGATATCCTGTGAGGTTCAACTTACGGTCACTCACATAGGAGATAGATTCCTAGAAGTGGGTATACCGGTCGGTGATGTAAATTGCCTAGCCCGGTCTATCTGTGAATATTGGTATATAGAAACTTATATTCCCCCTATATTCCTGTGGATGGATGATTATCCCCTACCATGTAACTATCCATCGGTGTATCAAGTAGGTGGATGAAGAGAACACCTATATCAGCAGCTGAGGTAATACAGTAGTGTCTAGGCATCGTCTCTTTCTCGTTTGTTCTGTCAGACTACTAGTTAATTGACCGCTGCTTTACCTTAATCTTTGTAGAGAATAGGACGTCTTACAGAAGAGTCCGGATTTCGTGCCACCTATACAGTGCTAACTTTTCGTGTCAGAGATATCCAAGAAATATTTTTGATTGTTTCTTATGTTCTTGGCTACTGGGAGTACATGATAGCTCGTACGATCACCGTCGGCCGAAAACTACCGTCCGTACATATGTATATAACTATCAGAAATACGTCTGATTGCTTGACAACTGCTGACAGACCTGGTATCGGGGATCGGCTTATATGCCGCGTGGAACTTAATCTTCGTGGAGATGGCATATGTATCAGTCATTATGGTTATCGTAGTCTTACGCGGTTGATGTGGCGTGGCCATCACGGAGCCGGCGAACGCCGTGTCCGTGTTGACATCAACTGCTGCTCTAGTTCTAAAGCAGAGATAGAGAGCGGTGTTGGTCGGGGGCCCAGAACTACTCTTGTGTGTGATCTGCTGCTTCTAGGTTCCGCAGGCAGCGATCTGCCCGGGACATGCTTAGGAGCAAACCTTACAAGGAGAGAGTCTTTGCAATTCAACAAGGCAGGACACGTTAACTGCATACGAAGTGCAGATGCTGTGAATTCAATGAGCATCCATTTGGACCCGTGTGGCGCGATCTGCCTGTCTAGTACTTTTAACTCTCTGGTTCCCCGGAACTCGACACCCCCGTGTCTTTTTCCCTTTGAACATGTATAATCCGTGTAAACTAGCTAATTTCTATTCTTCTCCTGGAAGGAATCCATAACTTATAATCTGATGACTTAGTCTACCGCTAAACGACAGACAAGAATCGAGGTCGACTTGGCTTTTCACGATCGACAACATTGGTATCGGGTATCGAGAAGGAGAGACGATAGCCGAAGAAGTCTGATCATCCTTAAATTGTGAAGGGAGAAGACGCCAATGAAGAGCTTATTGAATAGCCTTTAGCTTAGACTCAAGCGTCCCGAGAAAGCTGAGAATCTAAGGGCAAGAGTGTGACTTGTAAGTAGGAACAATGCAAGAGCGAAGAAAAGCCAGTATGGTGCTCCTCAGGAGGGATACCACTGCAGGAAACTGGACCGTGACCCCAAGTCCAGAGCCAAGCCCTCCGGCGTACCCTGTACGTATGTATTTCGTGATCCTTCCCTCATCAGCATATATTTGTCTGCTCTTGGTATATACGTTTTCTCCTCACGAGACGGCGACCGAATATAGAAAGCTCAGCGGAAGAACACGATATTAAACGTCCGATACTTTGATCTGCGCTATATATGCCATCCTTACTCCCTTTTGACGCTCGAAAACACGAGCCGAGGTCAAGCTAATAGTTTTCGGACAGACGAGGCCGGCCCAGCACGCATTGGCCGTCGTCGGCGGGGTGCCGACAGTGATGACCGACATTCCCATCTCCGCCGCGCTCCTGGCGCTTTTCATGGTGTCAGCCGCGGCGCATGCCCTTGTCTTGCACACCAACAAACGAAACAGGGTGAAGTTCTTCTTCTCGGGCGCCATGTTCGCGCTGTGTCTCCTGCGGAGCGTGGCCCTGAGCATGCGGATCGTGTGGGCGACGTTCCCGCACGATGCCAACATAGCCATCTCGGCGGGAATCCTGACGCAAGCGGGTAGCGTCATCGTCTTCATTGTCAACCTGATTCTCACGCAGCGGATCGTGCGCGCCTACCACCCGAAATTCGGTTGGCACCCGGCCACTACCTCCAGCTTCCTCTTCCTAGTCTGCTGCACCATCGCGTCGCTGATCATGATCATCGCCGTGACGATCCAGAGCTTCCTCACGCCGGACGTGGAAATCCGGCACTCGGACCGCATCGTGCAGCTCTTCGCCGGCACGTACATGGCCGTCCTCGCCTTCATGCCAATACCCATCGTTGTGCTCGCGTCCTTGGTCCCACGTGCCAAAAACAGACGCATCGAGAAGTTCGGCGCCGGCCGCTGGCGTAGCAAGATGCAACTCCTTTTGGGCACATCAGCCCTAGCGGCGCTGGCCGCCGCCTTCCGCGTCTACACGGGATTCGTCCCGCGGCCAGTGAGCCATCCTGCCTGGTACCACCACCGCGCATGTTACTACTGCTTCAACTTCGTCACGGACCTAATTATCTCCACGGTATACCTCTTCGCGCGGTTCGATCGCCGGTTCATCGTGCCGAACGGCGCAAAGGGACCGGGAGACTATGCCAAGGCTGCGCGAACACGTCCGTCATCCGTCGTATCCTCGGACGGCGGTGAGAAAAAGGGCAATGACACAGATCCCGAGAAACTTGCTACGTCTACGAGTGACAGCAACGAGGACGCGTGCGAGAAAACAGCCTCTCCTCCAACAATTGACCTTGGCAGTAAGGACCAAGATAAAGGAAAGGGGAAAGGCAAGGATGTCGGCATGGAAGGCGATGACAAGGGAGCTACAAGTCCTCCGAGGCAAACATCGGCGGTCGATAGCAGCACCCAAACAACGGACGGTCCTAGCGGCGACTGGTACGCCTGGCCGTTCCGCGCGTCTTGGGCGCCACTACACAACAGCAAACCCATGTCCCCGTCGACGGATCAGCCCAGCGAAGGCGACATCGACTCGCCTGTCAACGATCCCCCGCAACAAGCCAGCGTCGCCGGCATCGAAGAGGCGTCGAGCCAATGGGGCGCAGAAACGAGTAGCAGCACGTGCATCCAAGAGTCCGACCCGGCACATCTCGCGCCGGCGCAGCGGCAATTCCAACCGAACCAGCTGCAACGCAGTCTTACGCACACACTGGGCCAGGCATACACTGCCAACGAGGCGCTGCCCACGGATCCCGCGAGGCCGGCCACAAGCGAGACACACGCGTCGGAGAGCAACCCCGTTACCAGCGTTCCCTCTCGTAGTCAGAGTGTCGCCGCTTTTTCTCCTGCTGGCAGCAGTCGAGCACCTAGCCGGGGTCGCATCAACCAGAGTCTGAGCTGTAAAGAAGTAGAAATCCTTAACCCGGCGGGGGGGTGGATATAAACACCGTGGCTTCGTGCTCATCCATAGATCGGAGCGAAATTCACTGAGACAGTGTATGTAGGTAGCAGGTGGTTTGCTTTCTGGGTGTATGCGTTCCTGTGCGATAGTAAATTTATTCTGACCTTGACACAATGTCATGTACTTGTACCCCGAGGGTGATACAATGTAAGACATAGATGGAGTTTGGCGCAAGGAGAAGGGAGTTACTCACCAACCATTTTGTACAAACAATGGCAATATTATAAATGGTTTCTGACTCGCTGGTACTGGTGGCTTCGGTTACTACACGACGTGACACGTCAAATATCACCTAATTCTGTGTCAGGGGGCCAAAAAGGCAGGTTTGAAAGAACGAATGCTAGTTCTATTATGCAAATTAGTGGTATCTTTTACGAAGACTTCCAATCCCTAGACTATGCTGGTGATTGTCACGACCAGGCAGGCACAAATAAACTTCGCTTCATTTAACATCAAAACTTCTCTCTATTGGCGAGGAAATCTAGGCGCCCTTTATCTCTTTGAGTATGCTTTTCTCCTTATGCTGGAGCTGGACGTGAGCCTTTGATAGATGATGACGCGATGACTCTCCAGGGTATCTTGGCAGCCCATGATAGTGTCTGAGCTGCCTTAGAAAGGCATCATCCTAGTGGCTTGAGTAATCGTACATGAATTTTGGGTGGCGGGTAGCCACACCAATCGTTGAGGCTGCCGGCCCTGAGAAGCCTGGGAATGGCCGTTGAGGCTTCAAGCCACGCACCCGGGGTAATGGGCGACGAATTGCACAAGAAAACTAGAGGAAGTAATCCGGTGTCCCTGCCCAACAGTTAGATTGGCTTTGGGGACGACAAGTCAAAGGATTTAAGGGTAAAACCTACGTCGAGAAACCATGGGTTCCCCAGCTCGTGGGCAGGGGTCAAACTGTAAGCTGCAGGCTAAGCATTAGTATATCAAAATCCCAAAGACAGAGACAGAGCCCCTGCAGGCCGAGTCTCAAACAAGGCATCTTACAAGGTGTATTTCAGATGCTCATCAATCTCCATAATGGCGGCTTGATTACCACATCGGTAACAGTAATTTGGGGCTGCGCTATGTCAGTTCAGGTTCTGAAGTGCATAGCCGGCCTTAATGGGGGGCTAACCAGAGAAAATAGTCACAACATTCCGATCTTGCGACCAGTTGTATCCCTCCATAACCAACTGATGAGCCCTAGCAATCAATGTCAACCCATTGTTGTGGTTGAAGGCCTCTGAAATGTCTTGGCCAAAAGTGTAACCGGCACCGCGAGGAGAGATACCCCAGCCGCATCGGTCGTCGGGGTCAGACCATAACAAGTCGCACATAGGGCCTTCATGTGGAACTTCTTGGATGCGGTCCAGGGCCCGAATGTTATCGAGTGTGTCAATGCTAGGAGAAAGCCCGCCGTGGAGGCAGAAAATCTGGTTGTCGATCAGAGCGGTGAGGGGTAGGAAGTCAAATAGGTCGGTAAAAAACTTCCAGACATTGGCGTTGCCGTATTTCCGTAGACACTCATCGTAGAAGCCGTAGACCTGAGTGATTTGTCTAGACTCGTGGTTGCCGCGCAAAATGGTGATGCGCTGGGGGTATCGGATCTTGAGGGCAACCAAGAGAGTCACGGTCTCGACCGAGTAGTAGCCTCGGTCGACATAGTCACCTGCAACGCGTCGCTAGTCAATCATTGTGTGCTTCCTTACGTCTGCCGCCTGACCGCGCCACCGCGCCAATGTTGATGACGAACCCATGAAAAGATAATTGGTGTCGGGGTTGGGACCACCGATCTTGAACAGCTCCATGAGATCATGAAACTGGCCGTGAATATCGCCGCACACGGTTACGGGACATTTCTACCACGGTTAGCAGAGGCTAACATGCTCCTCGCGCCGAGGGGTCATATCATACCACGGGCTGAACATTAGATTCTTCTTGCAGCACTTCTCTGGCCTAAAGGCGACGACGGAATGTTAGCGCGGCATGCAACGGTGACAGTGGCGGCGGCAGCGGCAGACCTTCTCGCAGAGTCTCTGAACGTCGGACTCGGCCAGCTGTTTGCAGTTCATCAAGCTCTCAATCCACCCATCCAGCGTAGGAATGGTGGTGGGCTCGGAAGCGGGCATGGGAGCCAGCTCGGTAGGAATCCGGCCGAC
The DNA here is from genome assembly GCA_022495235.1 of Xylaria curta. Lineage (NCBI taxonomy): Eukaryota > Fungi > Ascomycota > Sordariomycetes > Xylariales > Xylariaceae > Xylaria > Xylaria curta. The sequence continues at coordinate 289,135 of MU375900.1, read as the reverse complement.
ATCCTCCATGTTGGTATCCATGTTTGCTTGCGGGGGGGTTGGGGATGGCGATGGCTGGGACGGCGGGAATGAGAACAGCTGCGTATGCGTTGCCTCGCCTTGGTCTGTTTAGGCGGATGGGACGACGACGACGTCGCTGTCAGGCACGCGACTATAGTAGCAGGCTTGGTGGATGGGTGATAAGAGATGGGTGGGGTCGGACTGGCTGGTCTTGGTTGGATTGGGTATCGTCGTCACTCGTCACCGAGCGTGATTATACGGGGCCGCAGTGAGAGTCGTACAAGCTAGTCGGTCAAACAGGGAGAGGGGGGGGGGGGGGGGGCTTGGACAGGGCGTGTTGCAGTTTGTATATTGCTGTCGCCGTCGCCGTCGCCGTCGTCAATCAAATTACGAGTTGGTTGTTTTGTCGCTGGGAGATGAGAGGGGGAGGGGAGCGATAGGATGAGATTGTGATGTTGTAGTCGGAAATTCGCAGGCAGGTTGACAAGGCAGGCAGGCAGGTGTTTGGGGGAGTTTGTTAGCGGACTACCTTAGGTATGTTACCTACCTACCAGTAGTGATGAAATCAATTCTTAGCTCGCTTAAACCGCGGCTTTTCTCTACCTGTTATCCTGAGGGATCTATGAGACATTTATAGTCCAAACTCAATCAAGAATTAAAAGAAAAGGAAAGCTAATATATTCCAGCAAGGTGTTTATGACATGCTATTAACACACTCATGTTCAACAACTGAGTAGCTAATCAAATCAGGGAGGAGAAATCAAATGATACAGTAACGAAGGGCTCGGTATCCCTACTTGCAGGCGATAATAGAGGGCCAGAGCCATCATGGAAACCAGTCAATCTCTATAATCAAGTACCGTGGACGTTCACTCTCATTAGGGTATATTTTGATATATATGAAGTTGCGAAGCAGCCACCAACACTAGGATGTACATCATAAACACCGCCCTCTTGCATACTCATGAGAGACCAAGCCCAACAGGACCGGAGCCATTTGTGCCATTCTGCGGCACGTCTTGCCCGACGAGGTCCCTGAAGTCAAGCTGTACAGCCTCCAGCATCTGAGCATGGATCTTAGCTCGCTCTACGCACTGGTTCCATACCTCGCCATCCCGTTCCGTGCTACTCAGTTGTCTGCCGAGGATGATGTTGAACGCATCTACTTCTTCTTTGGCCCATTTCACACACGCGCTCATCATCGCTTGCGGAAAGCAGCTCTGGAAACAGGTGACGGTATTCCTGATAATGCAGAAATAGACAAACGACAATTGCCATATATAAAGATGCAGATCTCCTTGGAAGATGCATTGCCTGTGTAGCAAGTTAGTACCCGCGGATATTAGGATAAATTTGCAACTCACCTGCATCGCTTTTGGATCAAGTTACCCCGAGCTTCGAGATATGCCTCCCGCGCCCTGTCTTCGAATCCTAGCTTGTTCAACCAGCTCACATTGCGCCTCGTTTTCTGTGGCTTATCATGCGTTTGCACCAGCTCCCTAATTATAAACCCGGCAAGCCTTGAGCTTCTTTCTTCAACCTTGAAGTTTATAAAATCCTGAGCAATTGCGTTGTTCTTGAGTCCTCGTGCAAGGTTCTTTAGCTTTTCAACTCGGTTCACTGCCAGATCGAAGCGCTGTAAAGCAATGTCAATGTCAAGTTCATCCATCTGGCCTTCAACCCATCGCAGGTTCTGCTGCTTCCCATCCACTTCGATCAACATATCTTTGATGTCGGACAGTGTCTCTAACAACTCTGTTTTCTGCAGGAGGCCCGGGTCGCGAGAGGCAAAGTAATTGATTGTTTCCTTGGCTTTGTTATTGGCTTCCATCTCGGACTGTAGGCCCTTGCGCAACTCCTCGACAGCTTTTCTTATGTTGAGCAGTAATGTCGGCTTCTCGGAGTCTTCCGGCTTCTCTGTTCTATAGATGAAGGATTCCTGGCCAACACCCCGAACCATGATCGCATCTGCCAATTTATTTCTACCACTGTAGGCTTCACTCGTTGCCGCCATATCCACAACCTCAATGTCCAACAAGGGCCAACAACGATCCGCGACCATTTTTGTGGCCGGCCCACGCGCATCATTTGGGTTATCCACTTTCCGTTTCTTACGTGAAGCGATAAGCAAATGATCGTTTAAAAGAAATATCTGCATAGACCGTCTCGCTTTGTAGGTTGCATTGTCCAGCTCGATCCACGGCCCAGCGTTTTGAACCACGTGTCTGCCCATGGAATTGGGGAGAAACTTTTGGGAGCCCTCGACATTTTTGTACAAGGCCTGCATCTGAGAATTCCAAAGCGCCGTCCTGTCGGCCACCGAACTCCTCTTGTCTCTTTTGCTCAGGCCCGTGGAGAACTCGCCGGCGGCGTTATCTTTATTGGACGCGGATCGGAGAGCATTCGTATTAGTCTCGAGATCCTTGAACAGATTGCGAAGTGATCGCATCTCGCTCTTCAGCTTCTCAGCCTCTTTACTAATTTTGATGAACTGAGTGCGGTTTTGATAGACATTCTGCTGCAGGTCGCTCGCCGCTCTGGCCTTCAACTTCCGCAAGGCATCTTCGTAATCCCTGATCTCGTCCTCGGTCGCCTCGCTGAGGATGGCAGCGACGTACTGGTCCGGGACCAACCTCGGATCACGTAGCGCTTTAGGGTCGACAGCGGGTGGCGCGCCGCCAGGACCGCGCGCAGGAGGCGGCCGCGAGCTCACGGACTGGTCATACTTCGCCAAGTCGATGTCGGGTATAGAGGGGACAGGAGGTTGCTCGGGATCAAAGTTCGAGGGCAGATTGTTGAAGCGCGTGGAGTAGCGCCGCTTGACGAGATCACCAGTCTTACCTCCCGTCGAAGGCGGCGGACGTTGGCGGGGTGGCGGTGCATCTCCAGTGATGGCTGCTGGTCTGCCGCCAGTACTTCTGGGGATGGGCGGGCCGTCGTTGTTCGGGATGGGAGCAGATATTTGTCTCGGCGCACTGATTGTCGGGCGATTCTTTCTCTTGGGGCCCTTCCGAAGCGAGATCTTGCTCCTCTCCTCAGACATGATGCAACGAGGACGTGGGCTGTGCGAGGTGAAGGTCGGTCAGTAGAAGCCGGCGACAGCTAGTTGTGTACTACTACTGCTGCTGCTGCTACTATGAGACAATAGACGAGCAGCGACTCCGATCAGTCTAAGTAAGGCGAAAACTACGTGACACCTCAACCATGGTAGCCAGGACGAAACACGGAGCTGTTGTACATATAGATACTTGGCTGTATATCCCTGCCTGCTGTTAAAGGTTTAATAGGTAGGTACCTCGGATCCACTTCTTATACTTAGTCGATCGAGCACAGACCCACCCCACTGCGCTGTCGTCCAAGGCGCGGAGCAAGGATGACCTGGCAGTCCCGACTCCGACCCAGTTGCCCAGCATTGCCCATCTTATCGCCGCCCTATCAAGCTTTAGCAGCTCTGCAAAAAATTACGACAGTGTGTTTCTCAATTATCGAGCTGCCATCCATTCTAAATTGCCATAATCCCCATTGTGCCCTCTATCGCAGTACCGTCACCATTGTGTGATTCCTCGCCCCGAAAACCGGACCAGTCGCTGAATTCACCCGGCCAGGCCATCCTCTTCCCTTCCACGTTCTCCCACGTCCTCCAAAATGGTTCAGACCAGCACCATTGCAACTATATCCGTTGCTACGGCGGCGACAGGCCTGCTGGGTACGTCCAAGTCGTTTTAATCGCGGTCCTGGGCCACCATAAGGCCTTGGCCGAGTGTAGTCCGGGCCACGCTCGGGCTTGAGCTTCTTGCAAATACGAATTCGCTCTCCTATGAAATCTATGAAATGGAATAGAATGGAACGAATGCTGACGCCGTGTTTCGAACAGCCTACGCTCTCTACTTCGACCACCAACGCCGCGCAAACCCCGATTTCCGCAAGAACTTGAGGCGTGAGGAGCGTCGGCAAGCGCGTGTTGAGAAGGAAGAGGCTGTTGCACAGGGCAAAGAGAAGCGCCGCGGCATCCAGGCGGCTGTTGATGCCGCCCTTGAGGAGGGTTTCCCCACAGGCGTCAACGAGAAGGAGCAATACTTTATGGAATATGTCCAGCAGGGCGAGGCCCTGGCTTCTGATCGTAAGCCAGCCGAATTTACCCGTCTCTCTTCACGTCTGGGCCCAAACCTGCCCAAGAATGGCCAGAAAGACAACTCCTCTGCCCCTTTGCTCGGAGAGGGGTAGAACAATTAAAATCTACGTCGCTAACAAGAGTGACCCTTCAGCATCACAAACTACTGAGGCTGCTCTCGCTTTCTACAAGGCACTTAAGGTGTATCCGACACCCCGAGACCTCATTTCCATTTATGACAAGACGGTAGATAAGGTACGGATACAGCCACTATCGAAGCCGACGGCAATAATGCCTCTCGAATGCTAACAACCTTCCTTGAATGTAGCGTGTACTCGATGTCCTCGCCGAGATGATAGCATACGACAAATCTCTAGACCTCAACGGACAGACACAGCCAAGCGTCAACCTCGCTGATCTCATGGACCTTCCCACCGCTGGTCTAGACTAGAGAGATAAAATGAAACAATCTGTTCGTGTTGATCATGAACGCTCCAATCCTCCTCCACTCAACCCACTGGCTTGTGCAGGACACTTTGTCCAGGTGCCTCAATGTGCAAACCGGCTCTTCTATCCACGATAATGCAACACGTGGTCCATAATTGGGATATACGCATTTTTAAAAGAGTTCGATCGCCACTTTGATTTCGTCTGTATGTGTTGTGTAAGATATAATATTAGGTGCAAGGCCCGATCTTCATTCCTCTGCCTGTGACGGCCGTTCTTCGCGGCTCTGGGTAAGGGAAAGATGTAGAAGAGGGCAAAAAGGGATGGCGATTGGATGGTCAGCTTTACCCCTGTGTATACTTTTTCTTATGACGTGAACTTCGACGGCGCCATATAGATACATGACGAATGATTAAATAACATTACTATCAATGAACTGCTCGTTCTCGAAGCTGTTCCTTTTTCGTTGTTTTTGTATTTTTCTCGTCACGCCACTGCGTAGACTAAGTTCAATTTGTCTAACATAAAATACAAGTAACAGAATTGCTTTTCATCACGAAGCCTCGATCTTCCTACCTTTCCGATCGACCCGCTCATCTCGGGGATCAAAACCACCATTGCCCCAGCTCGCCCACTCCGGCGTCTCGGGGCCCATGTATTCTTCCGGCTTCCAGTCGCCATCGGCGCCGCGCTCCTCGAGCAGCTCGAAGAACCGCTGGTAATCGATTCGCGTGTGCCACTTGCCATCGACACGGAACCGACCACTGGCGATAAGCACACAGCAGCTGTGCGCGTGCTCAGCGGCAATCCCGTAATCCAGCCCGCGCTCCCCGAGCTTCTTGTCAAGCGCAGTCACGAACTCGGTCACCTCGGCGTAGAAAGGGACGTTGGCCATGGAGAGGCCGGCGCCCGCGCTCGTGGACGTGCCGCAGTACGTGACGCCCTTGATCTCGACGAAGCAGGGGAGCCCGCGCTCGACGAGGTCCGCGTAGCCCTCGACCTCGTCGTCGACGTTGAAGCCCTTGACAAGGGTAAGACGAAACACGGTGCGGTGCTTGAAACGCTTCTCGCGCAAGATGTCGAGGCAGCGCTGGAACCGCTCCCAGAAATCCCGGTGCAGCGGCCGGTCGATCTTGCGCAGCGACTCCTTGTTGCTCGCGTCGATGGACACGTACAACTGCGTCACGGCCTTCAGCGCCGCGAGCTGGTCCGGGTGCTGCGCGTTGCACACCAGGAAGCTCGAGATGCGCTCCGCGTGCAGCATCCCCAGGAACTCATTGATATGTGGGTAGAAAATGGGCTCGCCGACGAGACTCAGCGCGCAGTGGCGGATGCGCATCGCCTCGGCGAACCGCTCCGCACGCACCCCGGGCACGCCGCGCATCATCTTGATCTTTTGGTAGTGGCCGGCCTTCACACCATCGAATATCATCTCGGGTGGATCGACGACCCAGCGCCAGGTCGTACCGACTGGGTTCGTCCCGTGGCGCCAGCAGAACACGCATTTATTCGAGCACGATAGGGACGGCGTAGTCTCCATGCATTGGTGTGATGCTATCCCGTAGAACGAGTACTTGTAACAAGAGCCCCGTCCGCGCAGCGCTGATTTTGTCCACCGACAGATCTTGACGCCCGAGTGTGAACCCACGATGGAGTATCCCTGTTTCGTTAGGGCGGTGTATGTGGGTGAGCTTTTGGGAACCATCTCTTTGACAACCTGCGGTGCTCTCTTCGTATTTGGCTTGCCGTATGTAGTAAAATCGACAGCGATGGGAGCCGGCTCTTTCGAGCCGTTAGATTCAGTTTGGTTTGACTTTATAAGTCGTCCTAGGTCTTCGACATCATCAATATTTGTCTTCTTTTTGCTGTTCTTTTTCGGCGCAGCAGCAACCTCCTCGACTGCCATTTCGTCGTCGTCATCTCCGGAGGCATACTCAAAATCACTCTCATCGGCATCTCCGCTACCTGGTACTCCCTCTCCTAAACTTCCCGTAGTCGCAGCAAGTTTAAGGACATCCGTCACGCCCTCCACCCACTCGCTCAGGCGATCAGTAAGATCAAGCTTTTTATCCCCCATACCCAATGGATAGGCTCTCTTTCGCCCGGTGAGTTTGGCCATCCATTTATCAACCTCCTTGGCCTGAAAGCAGAATCCCTCTTCTTCGGTCGGCCACCCTTCTCGATCACCCAGTCCAAAGACAGAATAACCCAGTAGTCCCGATAGTGGGGCCGTATCTATCCTGAAGTCGTGGTGGGTTTCCTGAAGGTGCTCGAGCAGGTTGTCATTGATGGTGTCGATATTGTAGCTTGGTATCAAGAATAAGTAAAAGTAATCAACGGACGTGGTTACATCTGCTGTCTTGGGTAAATTAATGAAGTATTCATCGTAGTCTACCTGCGCCAGATCCAGAACATTGGGGGCAAAGAAAAGATCTTTGCGCTCGGTCGCATCTCCTACAAGGGAATTGCTCAGCTTTTGAGCAAAGTCGTTCGCAATCTTCTCCGTCGTAGTTGTTAACGACGAGTAGAATACTAGGACCTGAGTATGGCGACCGCTATTGGAGCTAGATGATTCTCGCGTAGCTTCGGGTTTCCGCAGTTCGCCCTTGATGCGCCGTGGTCCACGTGCTACTATACCTGGAGGCAGAGCTTCGAGGGGTATCTCTGATGTCTCATCACCAGATACAGCGGGCTTAATTGGTACTAACTCTGTAGCAGCAACGTCGCGCTTTGGTGGCTTCTTAATGACCCGTCTTGTCGGAAGAGTGGTGTATATCATATATGCCATGGAGAAAAAAGATATCACCACTACTAGAATGACCTCTCTATGATCATGCCAAAAATCGAGAAAATCTACACGAATTTGTTAATATTGTAATTTAAGTACCAAGCATGGCCTGGTAGACTCACCTCTCGACGGGCTTGGGTCGCCCCAGTCCATCGTGTGGTTGCTCGCCATCGCCATCGCCATCGCTGTTTGAAAGACCCCAAACTGTCAAGACAATTCATTGTCGATAAGATGGAGGGGCTCTTTCAGAATGGGGGGGCAGCAAGACTTATTTTTTAGTGGACCCCTGATTGTGGACCACTTTATCATACAAGCACCAAAGTGGCGTGCCCCAAGTTTACTGTTAGTCAGCTCGAACTTACTCTATGTTCATTATCATTCTTCCACCGTGCTATTGAGTATTATTCATGAGTCGTTATGAGAGAAGAAGGAAGGGAGGCGGAAAGGAAAATTGAAAAGAGAGAGAGAAGCGCAGATAAGATTATATAACATCGACCTTCGAAGACTCACAGAATGAAGCGCAAACTTCTGTATCTCCTCCTAGATGCCAGTTTGTGATGATAATATTTAGTCTTTATCAATACCTTGGGCTTCTCCACTCTCTCATATTCATATGCATTCTACATACATGTTACTCAAGCTTAAGAGCAGAGAGAAGCTAAACAGGATAGCAGTTTGATCCGATGCTTGATTGTCCCCACACAGGTAAACGCGTCCATCATCTACCAGACAGTTTGAGCATCGTGATGGTTGGAGCGGAACACAATATGCATCTACACGCCTCGTCATCAACAACTCTAACGTCTCATTCCTTTGCTTCTAAACGGCTCCGAGATCATGTATACATTCCACATTTGTTTCGCTACGCATCAGGATCTTCTGATTCAGATTTCACTTCTGGTTGTAGGTCCGGTCGAGCATTGATGTAAGTTAGGAGTACATCGCGCGCCCAGCAAATGGTAACTAGAATTGCCAAGGCATTCCACTGATGTTGGTTTTTCTCCGCCATATGCAGTTGACAGGGCACATGAATTATAGCGTCTGGATCTGAAGCATCCAAAGTGACGATGGTAATGATGTGCTTCATGATGACAAAACCAAAGAGAACAGGGGCTTGCACCGGTGCGCCTCCATTCGATGCGTAGGTTCGCCATTCCTCGGCCAAGCTACACATTTCGGTTTGAATCTTTAATTCAGAATCTGGTTCGTCCGTCATAATTATGTTTCTGAGCTCCATAACTCTCACGTTGGGAGGCAACTGGTCACCATATCTGTCAATTTCGCCGTCTTGCTTCGCCCAGCCCAAAGCCTGCTCGAGAGCACGCCTAAGCTGTTTGACGATTTCAGCTGATACAGTCTTGATGAGTCCCCTTTTTTCGGTCTCATTCTTTCCCTTGTCGGTTTTTATTACGATTTCTTCATTTCGTATATCCTGGATGCGAGCGTGGACGTCAATCAGCTTGCGAAGGACGTGCCCACCTTTCAATCATCAGTACAAAACGCTTTATGAAGATCATGGATCATACAAACCTCGGTACTCTAATCTATCTGTATGCGCGTATATTCGAGGTCGGCGGCTCTTCGACTTCTCCTTGTCGTAGAATAGGCTATCAGGAAGAGGAATACCTCGAAAGTGCATCTTCCAGGTTGATGGCATCAGTGGGAAATCATTTCTAGCATTTAGTACAATATTGATGTATATCTGCTCCATTCGCCATGCTGTATCCTTTTCGGCTCCCGAATCCGTGTCATCATCCTCGGTATCTCTAGGACCAGGCTGTCGCAACGTCACGCTGCCTTCAGAGTCGGTTTGTTGCGCCATCATTGCTACGGGGAATGTTATAGTTGATTCTTCACTTTCCCCATATCCTTCGTCGTTCTCTTCGTCTTCTTCTTGCTTGATCCCCCTAAATATCTCTTCGTTATCTTTTTTGTCCTTAGCTTTATGTTTTGGAGTCTTAGATGTAGTTTTGTCCTGCGCGTGTTTTGATACACGACCACGTAGGATTCTGTCTGCCCCTTGGTTTGGGTTAGAGGAAATATCCGAGAACCCTGATGACTTGAACATTGAGGAGCTAGGTGTAAGCCACCAACCTAAAGCTGGCATATTGACGGTTATGCTTCTGGCTCTCCTTAGACGTGTTAGCTGTATGATTTCGGGGATTCAGGCGGGCACAAAGAAGACAAAGAACGCATGTGTGACGAAAACAACAATAGATTGACGAGTCTATATTGCTAGTAGGGAAAAGAACATTGGGTGCTGCTTACCGTAGGAGTTATAGTACCTAGGTGAAGCTCAGAAGTGCGGCTTGGAACCTGAGTCAACAGGATGAAAGCAGGCGGCTGGGGATTTGCGATTCTCATTGTAGTGCTCAGATGCAGGTACTCAGTCGGACTCGGTATGAATCAATGAAGACGGAACAAAGGGACGGCGTCTTGACCAAGTACCCAATTCAACAAAAGTGAAAGGGTGCTTAGGTACTTACAGGTATTATGACAAACAATAAACGTATGAGAGGTTCCTGTAAAGCGTGTATGTAGCAATGATTTTATCTTTCATTTTTAGTAGCTCATAATGCAGCGCCAAGGTAGGTGCTACTGAAGGCTTAGTTACGTAGTTGCCTCATGATATACCTAATTACTACCTACATGTAGGTAAGGTAGCAATTTATCACCAGAACAAACTGTATCTACCTAGATACCATCTGGAGGTACCTCCTGCAACAAGACGGAAAATGCAAAGGCGGAAGGTGCCGCAGACATTAACTGTTGCATTAATCATTGAACCTAGCGATTGGTGATTTATGTATTCCACTACCTAATAGACACACCTGTTAAAGTCCCTCCCATATATATCCAAGGGCCATTTATCCTATGCTCTTATATAAAATACATATATAGTAAAACATCATATTAACAGTAAAGGACAGGATTTAAAAACACGTATGATGTCACTGCTGAGCTGGATATTATCACTACCCAGAAAGGTTAGTCCCCTTCGAAGCTAGTCGGATAATACAATCTCCATAGATATCTCAGCCAATGGGAATGCCGTATCCGGCGACTCGCGCTTGTAAGAATCTGATTAGCGACAGGCTATTGGTAAGGGAGGAAGTGGAATTGGATACCGTGAACTTTGCGATGCTCGACTACCGACAGATACTGTCACATCGCGACTAACGACGCGCCCAGAGCCCCGTGCTGATAGCGATATCACCTTCGATCCTTGCGCTGCTTTTGAGACCCCTATGAGCCGCCATATTTGTGCCAGATAGCTCAAAAACCTGCCTAACATACGGGGCGCACCGACGAAGACACCAACGAAGCCTTGCTTGGTTTTTGTAACCTGGCCACCTATCGTAATATACTTGATACTATCACACCTGCCACCTGCGACCACGGCTGAACGCTCGCTCGCATGCTCTGAATTCTTCAGCATCTGAGCACCAAACCACCAGCGAATACGGAGAGCACCCTCGTCGCAAGTTGCGCTCACCTATCCGTAACATTTACGCGAGGCGGAGTTGTGTGCGCCTGCTCACACAAGTGCACATCGGCCTACACACGCCATGGCGGACTACAGCAAGATGAAGGTTGTTGAGCTGAAGGCCGAGTTGAAGCGTCTGGGCTTGCCGCAGGGTGGACTCAAGGCTGAGCTTGTTTCTCGCTTAGAAGAAGCTGCAGCCTCCGAAGATACCCCCGCCGAAACGGAGCAGCCGCCAGTTGAGGCAGCGACGACTACGGAACCCAACGAGGCGCAACCGGCTGGAGTTGCTGAACCTGATAGCGCCTCACCAGAACCATCCGAAGCCAAGACTCCCCAAGAGCTACAGGCCGCACCTGCTCCCGATATTGATACAGCTCAAGATAGCTCGAGAGACGATGCCCAGGCGCGGGTCCTATCGCACACGACTACCTCCGAAACACCGTCGCTTCCCACAGCTGAGGTTGTTCAAGATGTACAAAAACGGAAGCGAAGGTCGATAACTCCCCCACCCTCCGATGAGACTGCGCGCAAACGGTTGCGACAAGACGACGCTGCCGTAACTCAAGATGCCGCTCCAGACGCATCCCCCAACAAGCGCGAAACACTGAAGTCAGATGACGATGATACTGAGCAGGTGTCAATGACAGATGTTGACACGAAAGCTACACATGGCGGGGGATGGATGGATAAGGCATCGGAGCCGCACGGGAAAGAAGACGCAAATGGTATTGAGGAAGAGGATACTCGCGGTGCGATTTCTAAAACCAGTGGCGATCCCACGGAAGACAGTATAATGCCTGACGCTGGGGCAACGAGCCCTTCAAGGGGAACGCGCTTAGCAACTGACGACAACATGGGCCAGGAAACACTTGATCCGGAACATTCTCCCTCGCCTGAGCGGGATATTGAACCATCCATACATCCCGCGACTCGTGCACTATACATCAAGAACTTCATGCGGCCATTGCGACCACAAGCTGTCCAAGACCACCTTCTGGAGCTTGCCACGCCCACCAACGCTCCCCTTGATGACAGCATCATTGCCAATTTCTACCTTGATAACATTCGCACCCACGCTTTTGCTGTTTTCACTTCGGTTTCTGCAGCTTCCCGTGTGCGCACTGCGCTGCATAAGCGCATTTGGCCCGACGAGACAAATCGCAAAGCATTGTGGATAGACTTCATACCACCCGATTGTTTTGAAGATTGGATCGATATAGAGCAGCAAGCTAGAAACGCAGGCAACATGCCTCGCTACGAGGTTGTCTACGATCACGACAATGATGGCAACGTGGTTGCCAAGCTGGAAGAGACAGATACAAACCAAAACGCCAGACGAGGGCCCGCCTCTCCTGTCATTCATCCCGATCGCAAAACCTCAATCCCCACCGGCCCGTCTCGCCCTTCTGGAATTGAGAATGCACCTACCGGTCCTCGCAATCCTTACTCCCACAATGGACCCGCTGGCATGCATTCGAACCGACAAGAGAAACTGGACTCTGGCTTCATAAAGACCAAATCCGGACCGCCCGTTCTTTATCGCCCTGTGGCCCCCGAACTTGCTCAGCGTCGCCTTGACATTCTTGCGCAGGCGAAGGATCCCCATTATAGCTACGAGGAATCGGGTAAAGACTACCACAGATACTATTTTGAGAGAGATGAGATCTTGGTCAATCGTGGCCCCGAGATATTCCTAGGCATTCGACCCCCACATAGAGAAAAGGAGCGACGCGAGCTCGCACGCACTGGTGGCGGTGACCCTCGTGATCGTTTCCGCGACCGTCGTGGACCTCTTGGTCCTCCTAGGGCAGGAGGTGGAGGTGGCGGTGGCGGTGGGCGTCGTCGACGTAGAGCCCCGCGTCCTCACGGCGTTCCCAGAGGCGGTGACCGCTTCCGCCCCGTCTCGTCCTACGATGATCGAGCTGCGCTCGACGACAGACACCCACCACGCCGCGAGGCCTATGGAGGAGGAAGTGGCCGTCGCAAGGACAGATACTAATTACTCGCACCATGAGTGAGTTCGACTTGGAGAATCAAGTCTAAATACTTCTCATGTTGAAACCCTGTACAATATACATCACACATACAATACCATTCTACAAACAGAAGAGCGAGTGTGTGAGTCGCTCAGCAAAGGAAGGAAGGAATGTACAGAACTTTTGCGTTCCTTTGGCAAGAGAAGAAAAGGGATGGATGGATGAACGGAAGAATACCTAACCAGAAGCCTCGCAGAGGCAAAGGATAAAGATTTGGTTGATACCTATCAGCTGGTATTGTCGGGTCATTTCCAGAGAGCACCAGAGCAGCAGCCTAGTCTAGTCACGATGCTGACAACATGCTGCTGCTGTACCTGTATTTATCATCAACGACACTTAGGACATAAGAAAAAAGTTACTTTTTAAACCTAATTGCACGCTCTTGATTCGCAGCTGATCTATGCGGGACACAAGACTATTCTTATGTCGACGGGTGCTCGTCTGCGTGTCCGCAATCTCTTTGCTCACGAGTATTCTTTGCCGTCTGTACAACCCCACTCGTCTTCCAAGAGGTGCGCAGCCTTTACCTTCCAGTTCAATCTACTACGTACGTTCGACATTGCATGATCAGTACTGCTCCACACGAAATCTGTAGGCGCATCTTCCCATCGTTTAAATGGAATCTAGTTTACATCTTTGGGTTTAAATTACGATAGCAATGCCTGTTTTCCAAGCCGGACTGTTTTCAAACATGCCTGGCTATATAGACTATAGCTGTGGAAAAACGGTCAATCAGTTAATCAATCAAATCCGAGGGTTTATCTCGATTACAGGTAGTAAGCTCAGGCTTTCAGCCATTCCTATTGAAAAGCAGAGCACAATGGAAATCACAATCTGCAATTCATACGTATTTACAATCAACAATAAAATTTGCAGTTCGCCTTGAGGATTGAAAAGATTATCAATTCGAGGTGAAAAATGTGATGCAAGAAGACAAGATCCAAAAGGGTCCGGCAGCGTTTTGAAGAGCCGGAGAAAAAGTGTTGATAGTGGGGTCGAGTACTACTCCTCCACCCTTCTCACTACTCATGAAGCTATAAATTTTGTATAATTTGTGTTTAAACGTGGCTTTATCGCCACATTAAAGCATAGTCGTATTTTGTCGGTTTAATTAATGGATTATTAGGTTAGATCATTGCAAGTCGTATAATGAGGTAAGAGGTGGTAAGGGTAAGAGTACCTAAAGTACCTATCCAAGCAGAGATGTTGCACAAGCTAGAAAACACGTCATAAGTCCCGAATCTACAGTCGGATGATAATTTTATTGGTTGCCTTTAATTTGTATCATCTTACTACGAAAAGCTCTGTCGCTAAGATTTGCCCGCTCCTTATACTAGATCTAAAGATAGCACTGCAAAAGCTTACCTTTGCCTGGAAGCTGTCCGAATAACTAATATTGTTATTCTGGTATGGGATAACTCCGTCCGGGAGAAAGAGTTACATAGAGATGCAATACATAGGAGCCACTACGAGCAACAGGCTACATAGTTCATGGAACAACAAGCATAATGGACCTAAAGCGTTTTGTGTATACCATAGCCGGCATGTCTTCATAATAGTACATATCTAGGTGCAGATTTTATATGTTCTCCTGTAATATGTTGAATTTTCTTCTTAAGTGGCCAATCATATAGCACCGAGCTCTTTCAGTTTTGAAATCATACCGTCAACATCTTCAACCTTGCCACCGCCTTGTCTCGGGGCAGGTTCTATAATCACGTCAGTATGGATGACCCCTTAAAACCATAGCCCCAAAGTTGGCACGGAAGCGAGATCAAGTAAAAGCCGCGGGACGGATAGTCACGCTGCAGAACAACACAAAAACACGAGTTAAAGGAGGAAAAGTCGATAACATACCTGTGACCTTAACAATCTTCAGTCTCCTCTCATTTGCCACGCCCAGATCTGACAGGCTCATCTTAACAAGCGGCTTCTTCTTGGCTTTCATGATATTCGGCAAACTCGCATACCGCGGCTCGTTCAGCCTAAGATCTGTTGTGATGACCATGGGTAACTTTGCGCGCACCGTCTCTACACCACCATCCACCTCCTTAGTAACCTCAACGTTATCACCCTTGAACTCAACACGGCTCGCCTGCGTAGCCTGCGGCCAGCCAAGCAAGCCAGCCAGCATCTGGCCGGTCTGCGCCGCATCGTCGTCGATGCTCTGCTTGCCGAGGATGACGAGGTTGCTCTTCTCCTTGTCCACTACGGCGCGCAACATCTTCGCCACAGTTAAGGGTTCGAGGGAGCCGTCATCCCCGTCCGCCGTCTCAACGTGGATAGCACGGTCTGCGCCCATGGCCATGGCAGTGCGCAGAATGTCGACCGACTTAGCGGGGCCCGCGGAAATGGCACAGATGTCCTCGACGCCACCCGGCGCCCGCTTCTTCTCTCGAATGCGTACTGATTCCTCGATACTGAGCTCGTCGAAGGGATTCATCGAGTGCTTCACGCCGGCCGTCTCGACACCCGTCTGGGCTTTGTTCACGCGCGGCTTGACCTAGTGACATGTCACGATAAACATCAGCTTTGGCTTTGTTCATCTGATTCAGGTGTTTGTTCCATCCCCCAATGCGACCGGGCAGGCATAATGTGCGCAAGCCATGTCATGTAACATGTGAGAGCAAAGCCCACTCCCCCCCCCCCTCAGGTAGATGGGAAAACGGCAAGGGACAGCTTACAGCATAGTCAATGACCCGTTTGACGGGCACTAGAATCCGCAATGCAGACATGGCGGGTGGATGATCTGTGTGAATTGGCGTCAGAGAGGAAGACGGGTTGTAATCTAAGCGGTGGTGTTTCGGCGGTCGGCCAGCTACGGAGGAAGCCCGCCCTCAACGACGCGGGAATACAGCTGGCGAAACCGGCAGTAGCCGATGCTCTTCAACGGCCGAGGTTAATGAGCCCCACGTGTAAGTGGTGACTTTCTCGATACTCAACTCCATATCTACTTCAGCCGCCAGTTCTTGTAAAGGAAGAGAAGACATATTAATACATATTCTATGCTATAAAATCCATTGTGAGTGAAGTGTTATGAAACTAAACGTTATGGATATCACAACAGCGGCAGTATTAATTCAAACGACCACAGAAAAATTGAACTATGACAGAACAAGACAGTGGCAATGGCCGCTTATATATTGACTTGACACGCTCCTAGATTTCGTATGATCATACAGCAACAAAGAACCAGCAGACCGGGTCTGATCAGCCCATCAACGCCTCAAGATTCTTCTATTGCTTTTCTACCCCGCCACTGCTCCCTGCTCCCCCCTGCAGTCGAGCCCGACTCCATCACCAGTCGTCCCACTCATCGTCATGTTTCTTCGCCGCCGCGGGACCTGTATTTTTCCCTGGCGCCTTACCCATAGCTGACGTGCCAATAGAGCTGTACTTGGCGCCAGTGCCATGCCTTTGGTCCGCAAGCGACGAGAAATCGTCCCAAAAGTCCTTCTTGCTCTCGTCGAGTGGCGATTGGTGTGATCGACTACTACCGCTTGCATCAGGCCCTTCAACGAAGCGGTTGAATCTTTCCTGAGCACTCATGGCACTCACTTGAGCCGCCCGACCTACATTACCCGCTGCATACCGAGCTTGTGCCGCGAAATCAGAATCCGACAACTTTACGACGGACATAGTCAGCAGCGTTTCATCTAATAGCACAGCTGAAAAGCAGCTAGGAAGACAGGCAGAATATGGAATGAGTGGAATAGATAGGACAGCAAGAGTAGAGCTCACCTGCTTGGCCGTAGGCTGGATGAAGTCGTCGTTGATGCCCTTTGCCGTTTTCGTAACCGTAGATGCGAACCACCCAAGTCCTTTCGTCAGCGCCGCGACGGGATCCTTTTGTAGTTCTCCCAAATCTGGTATACTCGAGTCGCCGCCGCCCCCATTCGCCGGCGTAGGTGTGTTTCCAAAGCCGCCATATTTCCCCCCCTGGCTCGGTGGTAAACCGTCAGGCCGCGACGCATTCTCTTCGCCTAAACGCGCAAAGTACTTGTCGTCGACCTTAGCCTTCGTGCCGCCAGCTTGGTGCGGACTCTCGGTCCTCCTCGTCCCGCTCAGTGGCGTATTGGTCCTGCTGATCTGACGCGAGCCACTGGTGGGCGGTTTCGCGGCCACGCTCGCGGTGGGCTGTGGTGTACTCCGTCGCTCGCCCGGAACGTATTCTCTGCCCTCGACCTTGGCGCTGAGCCTCTCCTTCCACTCCTCGCCGACCTCACCACTGTATCGTTCGGCGATGGTGGCGTCGTCCCAGCTCAGGCCGCGCATCTTCGTATCTTCGTGTTCCTCAAAGAATTTCCGCCACCCTTCGTTGCCGCCTAGCCGCATGCGCTCGATCTCAGCCTGTTTGAAGGCATCCATGGTCACGGAGCGCACAAAGGATATGTGGACGCCGAGGCCGCGGTGCACGCCGGCGCACGACAAGCATATGAAAACGCCGAACTTCGGGGATGCCCATTGTGGGTTCGGGGCGTTGCAGTCGCAGCAATTGTTATTGTTGCTGGTCTTCTGGATCGCGAGGAGCTGGACAAGGCGCGCGACGACGGCGCTGGTCAGCGAAACTGGACGCCTTGGGGACAAGGGTACATTGTGCTGGGTGAGAATATGCGCATGCCCATCGTACCTTTGACCTCGTCTCGGGGTCGACTTCCCACATCTCTTCCAACTTGTGCCCACCGATTCGTAGCTGGCTGTGTGTGTTCTATTTTACGCCGTATATCGAGAAGAAACGCGTTGCTCTGGAATGATTGATATGCACATGTACCTGGTCACTTTGGGCAAGATTCATTGGACTAAAACATGTGGTTGGCCCATTCAGCGTCCCTCAATCCCGAAGTTCTGCCAAGCAAGGTTCCATGCGCAAGTACCTGATTACTACCTACGTACAGATCTGTACTCCCTTTTAGTAAGAATTACATGGGGGTAGGTAGTCGAGAGGTCTACTTTCACTCCTCATACAGTGATAGGTATATATATTAGGTCCTAGAGCAGCCGCATACGTGAACAAATGCCCTCGTATCCGACAGTTGATACTTCGTTTCTACACAATAGCTCCCTTGCTCCAAAGATTACGCATCAGCTCGATGTTAACAAAACCAATCATGATTCACAAAAGACGTAATTAAGCCCAATCATGACCAAAATCAATCACTCGTATCTCTATTACCGCTCGAGAACTTTTCCCAGTCCCATTTAACGCCTTTTCTGGCGACCACCTAGTGTACAATCCGAGAATAATGCGTAAGAGACTGAGAAAATGACCCGTGAGAATGAATATGGATGTCAGAAGCAGAAGCATCATGGCTCGACGTCTATCAAAAGATGCATCGACGTAACTCTCACGACAACGCCCTGTCGATAATATCAAAAGCCATATCAACTACTGGTCTCGGGTTCGTATCTATCATAAATTCAGTTGACCTTCATCCTTTCGCTACAGATATTCGACTCTCAAACACACAGCATGCTCAAACGATGTTCGCCAGTGGCCTTAAGGGATGATTGTCTGGCTCCACTTCTCATCGAAATAGGCGCATACTGACAAGAGAGGTTGAGTTGAGTAGTGAATTCAAGCAGTGGCGGTAGCGCCGGCGCTGGCAGCCACCTCTTGACCGTTTGTCTCGCTCTCATGAGGAATGTTGGCCTCCTCATCAGTCTTATCGGGGCTATCGATGGCAACCTTGACGGCGATTTCACGACCTTCAATCTCCTTGCCGTTCATCTCTGCAACGGCCTTTTGCTGCATCTCCTCAGAAGCGAGTGTGACGAAACCGAAGCCACGGCCCTTGCGAGCCTCTCCGCGAGCCTGAAGCTTCTTGATCATGAATCGGGGAATAGGCCGAAGGGCAATTTTGGCAGAAGAAGGCTCATAAGCATTGAAAAGCTCTTTGAGCTGTTTGACCATGTTAGCAGCTTACCCCTAATACAAGATGCAGCGTGGCCCGATATACGTACAGTCTCCTCGGTCAAATCGTAGGGGAGGTTCGCCACCATGACCTTGTTCTTGGATGGAATGCCATCAGCAGGCGGCCCACGCTCTCGGCGTTCACGAGCAGGGCCCTTCTTGCTCTTCTCAGACGCGTCAGTATCGACTTTGTTGGTAACGTCGGTCAAAGGTAGAACCTCAGAGGCGTCGGGAACAGCTTCGCTTTTCTCAGCAGTCTCCTCGCCGGTAGTATCCTTTCCACCATCCTAAATTATTGTTAGTTTCTCCCCTCTGAACGTAATGGCTAAGCACATCAAGTTTCAACGTACAGATCGTCCGCCACGTCCTGTTCGGCCACCACGTCCTCGACCACGACCGCGGCCGCGACCAGATGCTCGGCGTCGGGAACCCTCAGCACCTTCACCGCTCGAGGCGCCCTCAGTCTTCTCACCAGCTGGTTGAGGAGTACGAGCCAGCTGAACAGAAACCTTGCGCTCGAGGATCTCTTTACCCGAAAGCTCACCAATAGCGCGCTCGGCCTCGCTAGGAGTGGAAAGATCGACAAAGGCGTAGCCCACAGGGCGATCGGTACGGGGATTCTTGGGGATTGAGACAGATTCGCTACAATATGATTAGCTAATCAGCTAAATAAAGTCACTCGGCGATTCCAGCAGCTATGGTTTGTGTGTAGTAGTCCACTCGCAAGATATAAGTATATAAATACGCCCGTCTGGAGAGGCATGATGGACATCCAAGGTCGTTTCTCGAAAACATCTAGCGGAGCATGCAAGGCTGTCGTATGGGATGATATAGGCGCCTGGAGACGTCTGGAAATTTCGACTATTCCTTCGCTGTGGTGGATGCCGACGAGCTCACGAAGCATAAGAGGTAGGGGTAGGGAGACATGATATTAAAATTCAACGTAAAGGCAAACTTACACAAGGTAGCCCTTGAAGAACTCTTTCAACTCCCCCTCGGTAGTCGCATAGGCGAGGTTGCCAATGTACAGGCGGCGACCCTCAGCAGCACTGGCATGGACGGCGTCTTTGTTTTCGTCCTTGCTTTCAGTGAGCGACGTATTGCTCATAGCGTTGGTAACGTCGTTGACAGCCTGTTCGGCAACCTGGGTGACCTTCTCCACAGTGCTGGCCATGATGTCTAGTGGATGTGGATGAGAGCGGTGATGCAAAGGTTGGTCGTGATAGCAGGAGGTAGAGATGCGGTGACGTTTGCGGAGCGGTTCAAGAATTGAACGCGTGAACAACGGTTGATGTCGGGGGAGGAAGATAGGGTGGCTACGTGCCCTAGATAGTTGGGGGAGGCTTGAGTGTTGGTCGAAAGTTGACACAAGTTGGCTTGATTGATGTGGGTTGAGAGGTGTGAAGAGGAGAAGGGGAAAAGAGGACTAAAGTAGGTGCTGCGACGTGCCAGAAATTTTTGTAAGGTGTTTCTGATGATTGTGGGCCCTTTTTAGATATGCACACGGCAGGCGTGAACTCGCAATAACGAATGGGGAAAGGGGCAGCTCTTTGTATGGCCAATGAGAAAGAGAAGCCGGTGAGCGAGGTGAGTGAGCAGGTACGTACCCCTTTCACCTAGATTGATAGCCCACTTTTACAACGGGTAGCAATGGGAACAGTGTCAGAGATACTGGGTGTTCTTGGGTGACTGCAACTAATAACTTTGGTTGCTGCGCCTGTTACAATAGGGACGTTCATGATGGAAGCTGAAGACAAAGTTCGACAGTAAGTGCTTTGCTAATGAGGGTTCACTCTAAGGTGATCTACGGTACGAAAGAAAGCGCAGGACTTACCTTGAAAACCTGACTTATACAGATTAGCAAGCCGCAGTCGACAGCTTCATACCTACCTACATGAATATCCACCTACCTTTTATATCATGCGAAGGGGCGGAACGTTGACTATTTATTGCCTTCTGTCCACAAAATCCACTGAATAATCATTGCCATTCTCCGAGAATATTACACGGTTTCAACTTGTGACATAAGGCTACAAAGCTCTAGAACCAGCTTACATCAAGTTAGCTGGTTTTGATTTGCTATCACCTATCAGTAGACATAGGTACCTACGTGAAATTTCGCTTCGTAAGTAATCATCTAGTCCAAGGTTTCTGGTGCAACACTACGTACCTACCTACATAGGTAGGTCCCTACAATTGAAGGTTGAGAAGAATGCCATTTGCCGCATGACGCACTTGGCCGAACTATGGGTCCGCAAGCAGAAAGCGTTGCAGGTGGCATATAGCCAGCCACCGCGGCCCCAGGTCAAGCGTGGGTCCGCTCTACCACAGGGCTGATTGCTGATTACCTATATACATACTTATATACTGTACCCTACTCAGACGCTACTAGCTTCTTCGCCTTGCCTTACGCGCATTACTCGCATCTTGATGCTTTGCTTACGCTCATGGACCCCTTGCTATCTACCGGCCAGCGTATTTCCAACGATCAATCGAGTTAAGATTGCACAACGTTCACTTCTCAGTCTGCCAGTACCAAGGGTTGACTAAGTAATGCGCGGATTTTCTCCCATGTAGATGTCCGGACCTAGAAACGGGAGTCGCTACGTGTGCACTAGGAGATTTAATTAAACTGCTAAAATTTACCTATATCAGATAACGCCTATGCATGAATTACAGATAGAGCAAACAAACAACCGAAATAGATGGTGAGCACTAAAAACAACAACCCAAATCCAGGTCGGAAGTTGTGGTCTTGTATCTTTCATTAGCAATACCCACGGTAGCTCATCTCATGTATGCTCTCGAGTGCATTGTTGCTGCTACTTACCTAAGAGTAAAGGGCAGCTGCAATGTAATGGCCAGTCGGCAGTTGGAGTTCTAGAAGCCGCATCGACATTCTACGGTCTGGGGTCATGTAAGTCACAGCCGGGGGTATGATATGGATACGCCCCAATACCGATCCGGAAACGCCTACTAGCTACTGTGAAGCACTGACACCTTTTCTTCAGCTGCTTGCGAAGCAAAATGAAATTTCCCCCTTTTAGCCCTTGCGCACGACTAAGTAAAAGGACAAGAGGCCATCTCGCCATCTCCACCATCCCTCCAAAGCTCGCTTGCTGTCTGATGGGGCGTTATCTGATGGCATCCATGTGCACTAACACTCCTAAGTAGCGTATGTGTGTGGTTACGGTTGGATACCACACTTCAACCCATGGCAGAACCTTGTCTTACGCAGTGCACACTCGCTACGGAGAAGTGCCCTATCTCGGTGCACAACACGTGACTATGAGATGCATACATTATCTTCAAGTTCAAGGTTGCCTCGTCCGGCCCACCCACCAGATATCTGCCCAATATGTAATCGGTATGCTCAAATTACATCACTTCCTATTTTGCCGTGCACTATACTTAGAAGGGCCCAACAATTCTGTCAGCTAGGTCAGTTCTAGAAGCGCCGGAGAGCCTCGTCCACCGCGTCTCCGATCACGCAGCCGGGTCCGATATT
This sequence comes from Xylaria curta, assembly GCA_022495235.1. Classification (NCBI taxonomy): domain Eukaryota; kingdom Fungi; phylum Ascomycota; class Sordariomycetes; order Xylariales; family Xylariaceae; genus Xylaria; species Xylaria curta. The sequence goes on along the minus strand of MU375900.1, from coordinate 266,847 downwards.
GGCATCCACCGCGAGGTAGTACGGATTATAGGCGCATGTGCCAGTGAAATATCAACATGTTTGGTTACTTCTGTCAAACGGCGCCTTTTATCAACGATGTTAAGTATTGCAATTCAACTTCCTCCATACATATTTTAAATACCTGCCTGCCTCGCCTCTAAATTATTGTATCAGTCCGATAGCGCTGCCTACCCCGCCTATCACTGGAAGGTAGTCAATCAAATATTACAATGTCCCAGGAAATATAATGACTTGCGGCTCACATGCCAATGCACTGTATACCTCTCATTGTAATAGGTATTGTGTAGAGGTATTTAGAAAGTATGACATAAGCATGCCTAATGGGAAAAAACACGCCCAATGCCTGTTTGTAGTATCTGCAGTACAAGGCTACGTATATTAGGTACAGCAGATACCATTTAGTACAAGAAGTAGTGCAACTAGTAGCAGTACCTAGTAGTAGTGGGCTTTCTTAATATTATAACATCATGTACAGACTTTATTCAAATTCAATCTGAGAAGGAGACAATCGTCCTTACATACAGATGATCAAGCTAATCTATTGCCCCGCGTTGTGCACCTTGACTATCACTATCAACAACTATGGCGTCCGAGCAGGATCCTACCCAGGTGGACACTGCCGAACCCGTCAAGCGCCGAAAGATGCTCATCCTTTATGGGTCCGAGACGGGTAACGGCGAAGAGATCGCCAGCGACATTGAACGTATGGCGAGACGGCTGCACTTTAAGACATTGCTCGAGGAGATGAACGACGTTGAGTTGGTACGTTGGAGAACAGGAAAGGGCTAGCACATCGAATGCATTTTATCATGACTGAATACAATCTTCCCCTTGCACCTTCTTGCTTTTCACTTACACATCCTATTAGGGTAGGAGCTGGATACGTCGGTCTCTGCCTACATAGTCGGTGGGTAGGCATGGCTCGAAGCATGCTTCCTTGCCCTACCTGAACTTATACCGAACTCAAATATGACCCCAGCCCTTGTGACAACCTCCCAGTTCTGAATCTGAATACAGAGTATAACCGTTAACCAATCTTCTCTCTTCCAGCGCGACTTGCTACGGTCTTCTCTTGTCGTCTTCGTCATTTCCACCACCGGCCAAGGAGACTTGCCCAAGAACGCCCGCAAATTCTGGAAGAGCCTCCTTCGCAAACGCCTCCCGCCAAACTGTCTCGGTCAGGTCAACTTCACCACTTTTGGGTTAGGCGACAGTTCATATTTCCAGTGCGTCTCTCTATGCCTTCCATACGCCTTCATTGTTCTCCTTGAGTTGTTTTTCCGATCGTCACATACATTCAGATATCTACAGCTCTTCTCCCTGGTATCTGCTAACCTCGATTGATGTCCCCACAGGTACAATTGGGCTGCACGGAAACTTCACAAACGCTTGGAGCAGCTGGGCGCGGCTGAGTTTCTACCTCGGGGCGAGGCCGATGAACGTCACGAAGACGGGTAAGTAGTAAAGACCACTGCATTCATCGACATGGCGGCTGAATGCCCGAAAACTCTTTCGCACTCATCGTAGGCTAGTTTGTAACATTGAACTAACGTCTTAATAGAGTTGACGGGACATTCTTGCCATGGTGTCTGACCTTACAGACATATCTTCAAACGAATTACCCATTACCTCCAGGTGTGTCATCAATACCACTGGATGTGCAGCTTCCTCCTAAATTCACCCTTGAATTATCGAAACAAGACGTAGCCATGGACAGCAAAGATGAAGAAATGCCGGACCGCGACACCATGGTAGCTGAGAACACATCTCAAACTGAAAACGGCATCCATTCCAATGGTGTCGCTGCTCCCCTTACCAACGCCCCGGGCGAGAACACTTCTGTCAAGCATCGTGCCAGGTATAACGTCGATAACCATGGTCGAACACTCGACCGTGAAGCGGCACTCTATAGCCATGTGGACAATACTCCTGATCATCTAATGATGCTGAAGATTGAACGAGCCGCAGACCAACCCCCATTTAACTATGAAATAGCCCGTCTTTCGAATGACACCGCAGAAAAGTGGCTAGGTGGCGTAGATATTCTCGACAGACCCAACATGTTGAAGGATGCTCCGACTAAATACCGTCTCGAGGACTCCTCTGAATGCTCGGAGAGCGCTCCTACCGGTCTACTTCCCATACCTTCGTCAGTGGTTTGTAAAGTGGAAGGCAATGTCCGGTTGACCCCTAGCTCTCATTGGCAAGACGTCCGAAAACTTTCTCTCCGTTTTGTCAAACAGCTCGAGGGCGTCGACGACGTTGAAGACATTTATCCGGGAGATGTAGCTGTCGTCTATCCGAAGAACTTCGCTCAGGATGTCCAGGCTCTCATTGACCTTATGAGCTGGGGCGAAGTCGCCAACAAACAGTTTCAACATGTTCCCCAGAGCGCGGATATCCCCCATCAACTACCCAAGAACTGCTACCCCAGACCTAACAGCACACTGAGGGACCTTCTCACTGATAACTATGACATCACCTGCATACCGAGGCGTACTTTCTTTGCGCAGATTGCTCAGTACACGGAAGATTCCACCCATAAAGAAAGGCTCCGAGAATTTGCTGATCCTGGCCATTCTGACGAGTTTTACGATTATACATCGCGACCGCGCCGATCCATACTCGAAGTACTACAAGACTTCCCAAGCGTTCGTGTACCTTATCAGCATGTTCCGGCTGTTTTCCCAGTCATCCGTGGTCGCGAGTATAGCATCGCAAGTGGTGGAGACTTATATAATGATTCTAAAAGTGTTACTAAGCTCGACCTAGTTATCGCTCTCGTCAAGTATAAGACGGTATTGCGCAAAACTAGGCAAGGCCTCTGCTCTCGGTACATTACTTCTCTCAAGCCAGGCACGCTAATCAACATTACAATTCGGTCGAACAGTGTTCCGGCGATCATTAGAAACCCGAAGACACCTCTCCTGGCTATCGCCCCGGGCACAGGCGTTGCGCCCATCCGCGCTCTGCTCCAATACCGCGAAGATTCCCATGAGCAACAGGAAAGCCTACTCTTCTATGGCGGACGAAATGCTGCAGCTGACTTCTTTTTCAAAGAGGAGTGGGATGACCTGTCTATCGATGTCATCACAGCCTTCTCGAGAGACCAGCCGTCCAAGATATACGTTCAGGACCGTATTCTTCAGAATCATAGAACCGTTTGCAATTTTCTCCGAGTGGGCGCTGCCATCTGCTTGTGTGGGAGCTCTGGGAAGATGCCTGAAGCTGTGAGGCTTGCTTTGTATGACTGCATGGTCAAGGGGAAAATGGCCGCTGATCGTAACGAGGCAAAAGAAAAACTTCATCGTGACTTCACATTTTGGGAAGAAGTATGGTAAATTCAGCAGAGCTACTTGTTGCTTGGTGGATATGGACGAAGGGTCGGCATTTGCTGTAATCGTTGACTATATTGCGGTCTAGGAGACTAGAAGGAATTGGATCTCGGCACCAACGGCTGGGCATATGGCGAGGCTAGAAGGGCCGATACATTGTATTCAATATTTAATCAGAGAGCCTTACCGTCAAATAGAGGAGCCGACGCCGCGTTACTGACGGCGTTCAGAGAGACTCAAATAAACTGGACATAGAAATCGTTGATGACTATGGTGAGCATGCGAGTCATACGAGAATCTATAATTTTCGACTATTTAAATACACCGTCTCTCGATGAAACCTCGACCGATATTTCAGAAGTGATTTTTACGAAAAAGGAGCCCTAAACCTAGCTTTCGATTCGTCATGTACATGGCGGAATTAATACTAGACCTAGATGAATTATTTGAGCCTCTTCTCCTTCGCTTTAGGGGGCCATGTTGTCAAGCATGTAGGACGTGAACATTACTTTATCTATCATATCAGAAGAGGTTGTATTCGTGATGAGAAGTCACTGGATTGATACCTCGAATCGATTGTAATGAGTTTGATAAGGGTAGTTGTGAAATAATCCATCGTAGACATCTACAACTCCAAATAACATAGAAACTGTACTAAGACCGAGAGCATAGGGTATGATAATTTGATAGAGGGAATGATCATATTTCTCGGTGACCCTTTTAGTCTTCTCTTTCCATTTCCTTGCTAGCTATTACATACCATTGCCTGGAAGAGACATCAGAAGAAGAGATACCGCAATGCTGAGATGTTATACTTGTATTCGTGAGCATATGTCACCCTTTGACGATATAGGTATTAGAGATATGCTCTCTTGTTACGCGGATAATCTTCGCTGTAGAGCCTGATGTATTACATCTCCCAAGTCGAGGAAGTCGCCTCTATCAGACGGAGCGATTAAGTTCCTATTTATATCCTGTTCTTCCCTCCTTCTTTTCAAAATATATGGTTGCAGATTCTGAGAACTGAGTAGCATAGTCTTAACTACGGCATTATTTGAAGCCAGAGTCAGGATGCTGTATAAACCACTATATAGGTATACCAGTATGCATTTTGAGCGTTCTCTATATTGTGTACAAGAAACTGCCATACTAACCTCTGTAATCGGTCTCGCAACCCAATGGATAGCAAGACCGAATATGTAAGAGTTCATAGTTGAGCACCACAGGACTTTGTTAAGTACTATGAGAACACTTGTCAGTAGCATACTGTATCACCACATGACGAACGCGAGTATACACTGTCGATATTCCCACGAAGACACTTCGCAGCATACTTGAGACGAGGCGACATGCGCATACAGAGATCTCTCTCCCTTGAACACATACTCTCAAGGTCTATCACTAATCGATACGGTAGTAGAAGATCGTGTGTTCGACATTCGAATCGTCTCAATAAGCGCCGACTGACTGAGTTGTAGCTTTTTATTGCGCATACAGTACTCACCTCGGGTGCTAGGATCTTATTAAAGAACCAGCCACGGGTAGGCGAACCCGCCATTATTGCTCGAGGGGCCCAAAACACCTTTGTAGGCCTGTCTTACCCATATACGTTTGCCTCTCTGTCTCACAGATGCGGTGCTACAACACCAGGTTTGAATTTATACGCCTATCGTACGATTGCAATAGAGAATCCTACTGCGCCATCTTCTGGTGGCAGAGAGCACCGTCTATTGTCACACATAAGCAGAACGCCGTTGTGGCTAATTATTGCTGATCCCGAAACCCAAGAAAGCGAGCTTATTCTTTCCTTCTCAGACTAACTTGAGGCTCTGCTTCTATCTTACTTGCATGTAACACTAGACACAATATTTGTATGGTAGGTAGATAAACTATGATTGATAGGATCACTGTAGGAGCGGTATTGACTGTCGATCATTCCTGTCGGCTCCTTTAATGGCTAACTTATGATCTGCAGTCAAAAATATTTGATTTCCCCGTACCAACTCCTTGGTTGTTAGCGCCCTGACTGACAATTACCATGCTGCTGATCTGCAGGCTTATGCGCATCCGACGATGAGGCACAGGAAGCCCAAATAGGCATACCGGTTCAGTTATCTTTAGCACAGATCTGTGGTTTGAATCTTAGAACAAAACACTGGTACAGGGCTGTAGTGGCTGACGAGCTGAAACTGATTTGCATAGCAGGCTGAGGAAGCACAGCGATCACCAGGAGAAAGCCGTCATACCATGCATACATGCGGCCAGTATTTGTCGCCTAGCCTTGAGATCGACAGGCGCCGTACCCGATTTCAGTCAGCACCACCATAAGACTGGCGAGGCTGTGCGAAAAAATAATGGGACTGACTAAGCAACGGTATCAAAATAACTGTCATAGAGCTAGTCTATTCTGGGCCTAGTCATATGTCAGTTAATTTGCTCCCATCGCTTAGTCAGTCCCATTATTTTTTCACACAGCCTCGACTGGTAGCTAACTGGCTACTTGTTGTTCCTACGCGTCTCGAATGGTTTGAGAAATGCGGCGACATAAGCGGTGCCGCTTCGAGGCGTCTATTCTCGAAGACTCCCATTAAAAATTGCGCCTACACCTATGCGCAATGCCTCGTCTGGGGAACTCAAACAGCAACCACCGCCACAAATCCCTGTCAGGACCCTCGTGGCTGACGACAGCGGGTACCTGTGAAACGGCAAGGCGTGTTCTTGTGCGATTTACATTAAGTTCATCATGTCTCAATAACCCGCCCTCCGGAGCACGAGGAACCACACCAACATGACCTCGGTCCCGATGGCCAGAAAGAGTTATTGGGGCAGTTCATGCGATGCGTGCTGCGTAGAGATCAGCCCGCATCATGTGCTGCACACTTTCGGATGACATTCCGTACCTGTCAACGATGGGGATGCCTAGGAAATTACTGATACAGGGCTGACATGCTACACTCACCTGTCGGCACGGCACAGCCGAGTCAAGTCAGCACCGCGAATCAAAACGAAGCAAAGTACATTCCCAACCAGCAAGACGACAATCCTACATCCATTGTGAGTGCGTCGAGGGCGGAAGAAACGTGCCGTTAACTGGGGGTAACCACCCTCAGTGAGCGACCCCCCGTCTGGCATCGCATGTAGCCAACTGATTTTGTCTGTCGTCGAGACGAACATGCGTACTATCTATCCGACTAGTTCTATTTACCGAAAGTGCTTAATAGGCTGTCGGACGCCCAGAGGGAGGGGAAAGAGGGTGCGCGAGACATTCCTATTGGTGCCCAGACACGGGCTCAATCTATCTACCAAAATGCCGGAATTTACGAGTGCAGCGTCGGGGGCGATCCAGTCCTGTCGAGGCCACGCGGCTGTCCCGCCAATTCCGGATTATGTCACGCCTCTGGATTGATTAATCAGAAACCAGGAGAGTATGAGAGCAGAGGCTAGAGGGGCCCGGACACGAGGGCGCGGCCCCTTCGGATCGTGAGAAGACCTGTGCATGAGCTGATTTTTCATCAACTTACATGATGACGACCGAACACCTACTCCACGCAAATTGCAGCTATGGTAGAGCGGGCAAATTAGTTGGCAACGTGAAGGCCGAGTGCCATCATACTCGCGGTGTAAGTAAGTATATGCGCAAGTGGGAATACCTATCCGTTTGTTCAAACGCGTTGTAACTATGTACTAGCTTGTATGGGGTAATTCAACCGTAGTATGCTCGGTGCTCGGTGACTGAAGCGGGGCAGCTCCTGGATATTGAACAACTGGTGTAATTGTTAACCGACTCGAGACCGACATGTTCGGATTCGGATTCGAGGGAACACGTAGCCTAGTGTAGATGTACGGCGACTTCTGTCTCTTTCGGGCACTTGAAATCGAGGGAGCGTCTCTCATGGCGTTCGTAGGTTAGTTAGACCTAGCCGTTCACTTGCCCGCTCGCTTAGATTTGCTTCTTCGAGGGTCGCTTGGCGCACGACAAACCAGCATGAGTACCCGGCCAAGACTGCCTCTGACTAGTGTCTATCGAATACGTGGTGTTTACAGATGTAGACCTAGAAGATCTGGGTAAATTCGCCGCGGGTCGGTTCCACCTACAGCACTGGGAAAAGCCCACACTGATATATCTAAATTCCGTGTTGAAAAGTGATCACGTAGAATGGGATTGTGTGATGTCGTAATACGAATAATCCAGGATTGGGTCATATCTTAGCTCTGATATTGCTTAGTTATCAGCTATAGGCCGAATACTGAGCTGAAAATTATAGTAAAGATCGCGCGTTTCAATGACTTGTCATACCCGAGTCGGTTTCTTCCGGGAAAATGACGGAGTTCGGGCAAGCTTCTAGGATAGATGAGTGGTAGCGAGACAGAACCCTGGAAACCCCAGCACAACTTCAATGTTGCTCGCCTGGTAAGCTCGTACGTTGTGTGCATGTCGGCGCTAGAATGGCGCAAAAGGCTAGATGATTCCCGTAAGAACGCTATTGACTGTGCCGCAGAACTGCAGATAGGACGGTGTCCAAGAACTGTAACGTAGGGCCGGAGACAATTGAATCCGGAGCCTCTTGCATATGGAAAGGTAAAGTGCAGCAACTTGTCGATATGGATATGGGATTTTGAGAGGCGCTACTGGGTATGACGGCCGGGGTTCAAGCCGGTTAGCGACCGAAAACTAGTAGAAGGTCCGGCACTATTGACGGAGGTGATGCTATATCTACAGTCCCTATTACATACTTGTACTATGTAGATAAGAAATGCCGGGACCGTATGGACAGGTTACGACTTCGAGGGTCGGTTTTGCATGTGACTTTGCAGTAGTAATGCTACCGTCAGTTGCGCGACGGCCCCCAAACGGCCAGGGCGAGAAGGACCACACATATCGCGTAGCTAAAGAGTGGGAACGCCATGTGGCTGGCTAGCCATCGTGCAATGCCAAACCGGTCTTACTAAGTAATTGGTCGTCGTTTCTTTAGCTCGAACCCTAATATGACATGCGTTGAAGAGAAAGAGTGAGTGTTACCAATTCCTAGAGTAGTGGCTTCATCTAGTGACCGCCTCATGATATGACATCTACCTCAGTCGACCAAGAAAAAGATACTTGTATCGCCACACCATTGTTTCAATTCATCTTTTTGCTCCATTTGGCGATCACTTGATGTCCGGGAACAAGATCGATTGCCAGGACTCTCTGCACACTCGTGATGAATATATTTGAGTTTATCTCTCTCGTTCTACTCCTTTAGACCTGTCTCGAGCTCTTAGTGTAAGTCTTAGTCCTAAGTCGGTCCTGAGTTGTCGTTTTCTCAACGGTGCTTTAAGTACGTACGCAGTTAGTGGTGGGCAAATTGTCTCCCAAACTGGCGCAGAACATCAATTCGCACGTTGTCAGCAAAGGACCCAGAATACATATGCATGTCAGTTGATGTAACAGGTACAATGACGCTAGTTTCAAAACTAGCCATGTATCAGTACAGTGCAAACAAAAAGATGTCTTACCCTTGAAATAACCTTAAATATTCTCAGCAAGTGGTCATACTATGATCAGCAATGCAGTTCAGTAAGTGCCTTACCTGGTTTTCGGTTTTGGTTCCAACTTCTCTTTGGTCTTCGCTTTTGTTCTGTTTAATCTGACCCGTTTGATCTAACTAGGTATGTGTTACCCGCCAATTCTTGTGCCTTTTGTTTTTTTAAGCATTGCTTTCCGGGGCAATTTTCACTGCTCCTTGGGCTACATAGAAAAGTAAGTCCCCCTTACGCATAAAGGTACACACTATTGCCGTACTTAACGACGTTACATCGCCGACGTTACAGACAATGCCTGTTTCGCGTGGAAAAAAGGATCGGCACTCTTCAGCTCGCAGATCGGAAAGCGCAAGGTAGTGCGTAACAACGCTTGCCGCGCACCCAGCGCCGATCATCTTTGCTGTTTACTGTACTTGTGACGTGACCGAGTGTCGAGCGAGTGTTGCTGTATGCTGCGTCGCAAAGGCTTTAGCCTGGGTAAATCATCTCTATCTAGTATCTCCCACTAGGTTTTTTCTTACCCCAAAGTATAAATGTGGTACTGTAGGCAGTGCGGGGTTCGAGGTCTACTAAGCAATTTCCGTTGGTTGATGGCTCCAGTGATTCTACTGCAGCATGTGGCGTTCGTAACGAAAAGGTTCCTCTGTGTCGGTACGGCAGTAGTATTTGCTTCGTACCTAGGTGGCTTAACAGTTTGCATACTTAATTTACCAGAGTAGAATGTTCGGCTACAAACATCGTATTTTTTATGGTGAAATACGACTTATAACATCTGCAGTCGAATGGTTTTTATTCTTCTGGACTTAGACTGCGTTAGTATATCATTTGGGTATTATGACAAGACAGCTGTTTCACACGCTAGGTAGACCCTTTTTTGGTGGGCGCTTTACCACCAATTACCAACGCCGTTCGTACCCAGCCGAGACGCCATAAGCCTTAACACGACAACGCTTCAATGACCTACATATGAGAAGCAGCCAATACAAATTACTAGATAAGTTAGAGGACCTCAGACCTCAGAAAGTAAGCAGTCAGCCCTATACAAGTGGCCAACAACCAATGAGGCCGTTTCGAAGCCAATGATGAGCCGTTGTTTTCATTGTTCGGGTTTCCAGCCGTAGCTGTGGCCGTGGACATCACCACAGTCGGGCCGCTGTTAGGTGTGATTGTTGTTGTCGACGCATAGGGCGAGTCCAATGTCCATGAATCAATGCCCACGCCCTCAGGCCCAATTGTGATCCTCTCTCCGCCGATGACGGTTGTTTTGATCTGTCCAGGCACGAGCGGGTCGAGAGTGTGCGTGACCCCTTGGATCACGACCACGGTTGACCCAATCTGTGAGATGGTCACGCCCCCGACGACTGCGAACTGCGTTTCTGTCGCTGTTACATGGCTCCCGCCATATGTCTCGCCGTGAGCAATAATACCAGACGGACCGATTATGATGGTATCTCCGTCGATGACCTCTGTGATCGTGCTTGAGCCCGGCCCATAGATTATTGTTCTCCCCTCGATGACGACCTTGTCCGAACCGATAGCTGTGATTAGCTCTGCCCCGAACACCACTTGTGTCGTGTCCCGTGCTACCGGGATGCCAAGCGTTTGGCTAGGGAAGACAATGGCGCCTGGCCCTATTGTGATGGTTTGGTCCTGGATTGTCACCGTGCTCGGTTTTGGTCCAATCGTAAAAGATGTCTTATCGATGACTACCACACTAGACCCTTCACTAGACCCTTCAACAACACTTACTCCAATGCCACTAATTGTAGTTTCTGTAGGCTGTGGTGGAGTTACCCCTCCACTGGGCGGGCGTGTAAGTGTAGCGTCCACACCAATGACTTGGGTTGGGTTGATAGTAAAAGTGTTCTGGTGCACCACCACAGTAGATGTTGGTTGCGCGGGATCGTTAGTGAATGTCTGGTCATCGATGACCACGACGCTGGGCTTCACAATAACCGTGACAGGTGGGGCGAGAGACGCCGACTTGACGTTTTGCTTTGTCGTGGCTTCGCTGCCATAGCCAGGGGGATCAGGAGACTGAGCTTCATTTGGGTAGGCTGCACTATGCACGTTCCCTTTGGGGTCGGGCGATCCGCCGTAGTCCGGGGGCAACGAAGTTGGGAACACGACGGCGGGGTTTCTGTCCGTCGTCACAAAGGTAAGCGTCGGTTCCATGCCTCTTATCGCTGACGTATCGGTGATCCAGACCCACCAAGGGTCCGTCGGCGCTGTTGGAGTGGGTTCTCCCGTGACGTGGATAAGGGAACATGACTGCCCCGAGCTATCGCACACCGAGATGGTGAACCTACCCGTGGCGCTCGTTGTCGTGGGGGTACATGGCCTAGGGGCGCTGATGGTAGGGAAAGGAGGCGTGTAATCGGCTGGATCACCCAGCCATGTTATCGTCCACGTGTGTATGATAGAATATTCTATAACGGTGGAGAATGGGCCATTAGTGCTTGTGCAGAAATCATCTGTAGTTGTTGGAAGAGATACGGTTGTGCTACTTGGACGAGTGGCGGATGAGGAGTTGGTGTATTGTCCTTTTGTTGTTGATGTTGGTGTTGTTACATTGTTAGTTATGCTAGGAGAGAAAGTAGGAAATGCTAAGTTAGTCGAGTTGCGTTGGCTCGCCAAGTTCGATGGCGTTGTTAGAGGCGGTCTTGAATGTGTCGTTATGCTGGCTATGAATGTATCTCCGAAAACCCTAGCGTCACTATCTCCCACTCCAGCTGTGGAAACACTTCCATCGTCACGATTTGTTGGAGTCACAATGCCGATTCCTTCAACAGATGAACTCCTCGGTACAGTAACGCTGGTATCTGACACTGCGTCTGAGGGTACATGTGAGGCGTCCTGCTTAGTTTGAGTGGACGACGGAGTACTTAAAATAGTGACCGAAGAATATGGCGACGAGACGTTATCTAAAGTACCAGTGGTGTTACTCCTGATTGCTAACCTTTTGTAAGGCTTGTCGTCTACAGAGTGATGATCTGCATAAGTGGTCAGCATCCCTCTAGAAGGAATTGGGATTGAGGCGTGGCGGATAGATAGACCTTTTGCTGCTATGATAGCGTGATGGCAGGACAAAAGCACCACCCACAATAGCGCGGATTTGACAGCTGTCATGGCGCCTCCCACACAAGGATATACGATGACAGGATGACAGGCGAGACAGGTATTTCCAGCCCTATCGATGGCATGCTGCTGGGGTCTACGACCGCCCCAAGGTTGCAATGTGCACTTGGCCGTACATTCCGGGGATTATGGGAGTGAGGCTCAAGAATTCAGACAAGTCATCGGGATCCTTCACTTCTACGTGCAGTTGCAATCTTGTCAGTTGAGATGGTCATTTGGGGGTGGTTATACGGTAGAGCTACCACGCGGGTGGGTGCGGTGATCTACAATGGTGGAGTACCCGAGAATTAATCTTGATGAATCCAGACGGATAGGGAACATAGAAATATTACCCGGCATATATGTATAACATCCCGTATGAAGACCGGAGATGTGTGCCTCGACATACGACAATCAGAGTCTAGGTAGGTTTAGTTTTCATATACTACATGTAGAGGGCTTGGAGCCGATTCATGCAGTCTGAGGCGCCTAATAAGAACCTTGTCATGCATTCTAGTCATTGATTGAGAAAGTGCAGGTAAAGAGGTCATTCCCGGAAACCTATTCTCCTACACTCATGGTTTATTTGCTGTACTGGGATGGCTTCGCTGGTTGGTTGCCTTTCCAAGCTGGCGAAGTAGATTGAGCATTGATCAGATGGTAAGGTGCGATATGTATTAGATAGAGCAACTATTCGGCGGCCACGTATATACCGTATGTACAATACCTCAACTTCTGGACTTGTAAATTTTCGTGCCGAGGCATATTGACCTAGGCTCGTCGCAGGAGGTAGTCGTTCCGTATTAGCGGTGTTTCGGCGGCGAATATGGTTGAAACTGAGCCAAAACTTCAAACTAATTGCCTTTGTCCCTGACTAATCAAGAGTGGCTAGTTAGCTTGAGTTATGAAGACTTGAGGAATGTTCTTTGCTGTGGAGGAGTTCGCAATATGAAATAAAAATCCTACGCTAGCAAACACGCTCTCGTGTTAGGGAGGGCCAGATCAGGCCTTTGCTACGTTGTGCAGCTCTCTACAGACTAATCTGATAATAGTTGCCTAAGAACACTCGCTTAAAATAGTCAAGACCATCGCGCTCCTCTTGTCGAAGTGATAGGGATAGATCTCCAGGTAACAAAAATGAGGTAGACTAAAACTTAAGAGGTTTTTTGATATTTGCGACGCGTTTAAAAACCAATGAGAACCAAGTAGGTGTACGAATAGCGTACGTACTACTGGTAGTCTAGCTCGGGCCGGTGCCGGTGTACTCTGGCCATCTACAATAACATGTCGTAGGTAAGATATCTCGATTTGTTTTCTCTGCCCAATCCATTGTGGTTCTTATCCATTCGTTGGTTTTAGGTGCCGTACGTGTTTTCGTTACTCGTTTATTTACTACGGAGTATAATAACCCTGCGTGAGCAACCACCGGTATGTTCAAGAACGAGATCCCATCTGTTGGACCCCTGGACTTGCTCGCTACAACTAGACTTACTCCGGTAGCTGTTGAGGTAGCGTCGGTTTAGTTTTCCTAGCGTGTCGGAACCCCACCATTACCATCCGCAAGTACGAACAGCACTTACCTAAGAAACCTGAACAAAAAATCACCCAACCTCTTTTTGTCAGCGACTCATCTCGCGGTCTCCCTTCTGAAACCACCCGTTATTCCAGGATATCAGGACTTCCGGTGTGTGCGTGGCTCGACGCTTCGACAAAACCAGCCTGCTCAAGATGTTTCGTTCGAACGCGGGCTTAGACTTAAATGGTGAACTGCCCAATCTGGCTGTTTAATTATTCAACGACCTTTCTAGCTACCGGCAAAATGGGCCGGGACTACCAATGCCTCATTTATCCAGATATCAAATACGCTGCATTGCGTGGTTTGGGCACCAGATCATCACAATTTCTGCTCCAACGAGAGGACTCGATCGGTCGATGCGCAGTCACGTCTTCGTCCTTGTCCGTCCCCGGTGGTTCTGGTCCTACAGCAGCATACCTACAGTAGAGTATTATCCCAAGCGGGTGGCTGACGGCTGCTCCTATGAAGAGGCACAGAGTCTAGTAACACCTAAATGCATCCTCATGACTGCTGCGGTGGGTAATTGCATGTATGCTAACGATAATGGTTGTCAGCGACCTGACACTGAAGCAGCTGGCTTACTGGCCGAGCGAGCCAAGGTGAAGAATGCCTTATGCCAAGTCCTTGTGAGCTGCTTGACGCCTCTGCAATGGCACTGTGTCACTGTCTTGCCGTCATGGGCGTTAACGGGTCTAGGTTAGTCTAGTTGGTGACCCATGTGCAATGCCAAATCTTCTCAACACTGGAGACGTCAGACATTTTGCCCATTACTAGCTCTACTTGTACTTACTTGGACGTAGGACAGGACCAACGTCGTCGAGACTCTTGACATACTGTAAGTCGTCCTCATTCCGGGCCTCATATAAGTACGGCAGCTCCTCTCTGGCGCAAGCCACTACCGCACTGCATTTCTGTCCTCGTTCTTGGGCATTTAACTTGAGATACTAAAATTACTACAACTAGTCCGTCTCTTTATAAACAAGGCGAAATCATAAGCATGCTATGAAGCCATCTGATATATGAACTACAGTAGTTATTGTATTTATGGTCATGTAAAGATATGCTTTTACCAAATTATCTAACCTAAAACCGAGGTAGGTAGGTCGGTCGGTCGCCCGCACTCCTACTTGTCCGTGGCTGTAGCGTAGACATAAGGTAGTGAGTACAAGGAAGCGTGGAGTCTGGATACATATATCCACCTGCCCTATGGATCAGCCAAGCTACGCTGCTAAGCCAGCTACACCATAACTCCCACACGTACGTGCTGCACGGTGTATCTACCTGCCACATAGCCACCAATCCTAGACCCCTGTCCTGGCGCGCCCTAAAGCGGAATACCCGAAGGACGGTACTCACTACGGTACCTCGGGACTTCTGGGGCACAGACTCTCTGGCCCCAGGAACCTGCTCAAAGTTACGGTGCCTGGACGTCCTTGTACTATTATCCATTTCTAACCTTCTGCTCTTCACACCACACACATACACACGCACAACAAGCAAGTCGACTCGCTTTTTTACCCGGAGCATAGTCTATCGCTCATACGGAGCCATTCTCGAGCCACTCACTGCAGGCGACTACCAACCGCGGCCTTGGGTTCTAGGAGCGGATGAAATTGCGCGGCGGACGAATGTTCGGGATTTGGCGACACCCATGAGGCATCAGGAGGACCAGTGGTGACCTCGGGCCCGTGTACGACCGCCAGGTGGTGTGACGACCACGAGACAATGTCGATGAGGCATTCCCTCGTAGCTGTCGTCGGGACGCTGTTACTCGCACCCAGTCTCATTCATGCTGATGGACCTAACGCACTCTGGCTCGAACCGTCATTAAAATGGCATGTCTGGTTGAATTACTCGATGCGGATTCATGGCTAACCATGGTATAGGTATGGCATTGATGGTAATTGGTCGTCAACAACCCTCTTTGTGGGTGAGCCCGCCCAAGAACTTGATGTTGTTGTGAGCACCAGTCTCTCCGAGTTATGGCTGGTGGAAAACACAGGATGTGGAAGTAAGTTCTTTGCTGTGCCACGAGAAGAAGGGCCAGGAACTAGAGCCCCAATCATGGCCCTGAATCTCCTATTTAGACAAATCATCATTTTAAGGCTGCTGACCATTCTGCCTAGGCCCTCTTTGTGATGATGCCCGTGGCGGCGTGTTCAATAGAAGCGCTTCAAAAAGCTGGTCACCCATGGGAGCGTGGCAACTCGGCTTAAAATCGATCGGCATCGAAGCCAATGGTGACTACGCAATGGAAACGGTTGTAGTATATGATAGCGTTCGACGATGGCAGACTTCATTCAACAAGTTGCTCGTTGCCGGCATCAACGACACCGCCGCTTACACGGGGTTCTTTGGTTTGGGAATGACGGACGGGAACTTTAGTGGTGTCATCGCGAAGAGCCCAATTGCGTTACTGGTACAGCAGAGCGGCATAATACCGAGTCACAGTTATGGTTACACACCTGGAGCTTATTATGGTAAACATCAAAGTAAACACCCCGTCAGCTAGTAGGTGCTAACAGGATAATAGCTGGTGCGGAAGGTGTCCCGATGTCTCTGACATTAGGAGGTTACGACGCCAATCGCTTTGAACCCCACGATATTCAATTCAGTCTAAATGCTACTACGAGACAGCCTCAGGTTCTAGTGCGATCAATCACAACATCTGTGTCAGATGTCAAACAGGCACCTACGGAGTGGTCCGCTCCGTCGATTACTTTGTCGTCATTCAACGAGTCAATGACGGCCCTGATTGATAGTTCGACGCCTTATCTATGGCTTCCGCCGGTGGTATGCGACCGGTTTGCTAATGCTCTTAATCTTACGTGGAATGAAACTTTGGGATTATATATTTTCTCGAACAACGACGACCTGGCACGTTATCGATCGGCACCAGACTTGGCGTTCACATTCACATTTTCTAGCCTCGACAATAAGAACAATTTCGGTTCCCCAACAAATATGTCAGGCATTGTCAATATCACTGTCTCGGCAAATGCGTTCATTCAAAGCCTACAATATCCATTTGAGAACATTATAAACTACGGCGAACCAGCAGTTCCATACTTCCCATTGAAGAGAGCTGAGAATGGGAGCCAACTAATTATTGGGCGTTCATTCTTGCAAGAAGCCTACATCATTACTAATTACGAGACTAGTACATTCTCCTTGCATAAGGCTCGATTCCCTGATAATCCACTGAGAGACAAGTCAATCCAAACCATTGCAGCCTCTCCTAATAGCCCCTATCCCGGACTTCCTGTTAAAGAGAGCAGCGACTCTCACAACATAAATCAGAGTCAAATAGCAGGCCTTGTGGTAGGCGCATGTTTAGGAGCCATCGCGCTTGTTACGACGTTTGTACTCGTGCGACGAAGAAGGCGGGTGTTCAAGAATGACGAAGACCATCACGAGGCAGACGAATACAAGGAGAAATACTCTACGGAGCCTGACTCCCCTATGAGTCCGGTAGCGATGACGTTATTCCGAATGAAAACACGAGCAAAGAAATGCCCGAACCCGAACAAGGCGGGTAAAAAGGAGGCGCCTGTTGAGGTTCATGAAGTCGGTGCGGACTGGAGCCATGAGCGTTACGAAATGCCAGCCTCGTTGCCTGTTGAACTCGATGCAACCGATACGACAACGAGTGCCTATTTCGCAGTGCCTGCCGGGGATGATACCCTTGGCCGGGACTCGTATAAGCGGCCACAACAATGGGGCCAGCCGCTCCAATTTGCGGACCAGGAGGACCTCTCAAAGTCTATACATGTCAATAACAGAGCTGGACATATGCCGCCGCCAATTAATACTCACTACCGCGATAGCCCTTCGCCCACGACAAGTCCAACCCAGGAGTACGATGTGAATAGAATGCCTTCTCCGATAACGCCTCATAGTGATGGCTCGACTTATTACGGAGATTACCCTTCGCCAATAGCTGGTTTCTTCCCAGCTCGTACACTTTCCAGATCTACTATCTCAAATCCTACTATGGTTTGTACGCCACCGTCACCAGTAGTAGTAAATGATTCGACTGGGCTTGTGCGCTCTGTGTCGTCAGTTGCGTCGATCAATTCCCAGCCAGCACTTTCTGTACCAATACAGCCACCGATCCAAAGGACACCAATTGATTCTACACATGTCGTCTGCCTTGGACCTTTGCCCGATAATATTCGATTCCCACATCAGCTGATGATGCAACGACCGCCGGGCGCCCAAGGCCATGATTATGCCTTGCCTACAATGCCTACCATCCGATCCGAAAACCATTCGAGGCGGCAGTCTACAGCTGATACATTGGGAAGTAATTACACCCTCGAAGAAGAGGCGCGGGTAGCAGCGGCTCGGGACAGTACTGGAGCTGCCGGAAGAATAGATGGCTTCGACATTGTACACGTCCCACAAGTGGCACACAGGCGCTATAGCTGGGAGGAATAACAGCGACACTGGTTTCTCGCCACGTCATCCAAGTCTTTTTCTTGAGGCAAGACTCTAAACAAGCAAGGGTCTTACAACCTTACAACCTTTAATGCTACCTACTAGACGCACCTCATCTCTTTTTTTCTTTTTTTAGCCTTGTCTTTTCCAACTATATTTTATTCATTTGCGCATATATACCTCAGGATGCCTGCGCAGATATTCAGGCCAGCGACGGCGTTCACGGCTGTTTGGTTATCTCACTGTTTTAACTCTTGTCTTATACGACCTTTTCGGTCCTGCCTGGACTTGGAATCGATGGGTCATGTGATAATTAAGGAAAGAGCATCCGTAGGAGCGACGCTCAGAACGGAACAACATAGGATCACGAAGTTGACGGTATCAGTGGGCGGAATATTGCCCATGTGGAGGCTCTAGGAACAACATTATCAACAACCAGGATATCATGTTGCACCGGAATTTTGACGTTGGATGCACGTTCACATGTTGTCTGCGAGAGGAGAAGCTGGGTTAGGACAATCAAATTAACAATTATGTGGTAACGAGGAACGTTAGCAGCAGGTCACGTATATAAGTGCCGCTACGCCACAGACAACAGATCCCGGGTCTCTAGCGCTTGCAAATTCGATTTGTCTCTATAGCTAGATCCGAAAAGCAAGAAGCTCCATAGAAACCTGAATAAAAGAGAAAAAAAAAAGAATATTAACATTAAGCTTTCTCTATTCACCTAGTGACTTACACTTTGTAGCTTTCCCCTCCTATTATTAGGACTAACTAACTCTATGGTTGTGAATTCAAGGACTCCATACAGAAAATGGGCTCAACAAGAATTTCAGCAAGGAGCCTATGTATGCAAGATGACCTCGACCTCATTCTATAAACTGAGCCAATTTCCTAGTCAAATGTCGGCTACCCGGACTATTAGCTTAATTACGGTTAGTCATCACGAGCAGAGATGATCAGTCACCTCACACGACGAACAACTCTTGGAGCTTTTTAGGGGGGCTGGCATTATTGTATATAAAAGCATATTATATAAACCAACGATGCCTACCATCCAAGCTACTAGCACAGATTCGAGCAAGGCTTAGTTATTCTTAATATTAAAAAAAAAATAAAAAATCAGGTTAGTTTTTTGTATATAAACTACGTACAGTACAGGTGGCCTGTAGCCGCATAGCCCGTAGCCGGTGAGGCTACCTTATTGCGGAGCATAATCGAAACAGTTGTAAATTATGGTAAGATGTAGGGTGAGACCTGACCTAGAAGATAATCCGATTACAATCGTTATGGATTCCTTGATTTTACATCATTATCAACGGGAGCCTGTAAGCATATAATTATACGATCAGTCACATGTACTACACGATGGGCCTGGTTCACCCTTTTCGCAAAGTTTGTAAGTGCAGCCAAGACTAGAGAGCTAGAGCTTGAGATAGTATTCGATATCATAATAATCTAGGTTTAAATAGACAACAGCTTCGCTCTTGCTCGCCTGGCCCTGCCTATTCAGGTCTGTATCGCTATTATCGTAATGTATCGTAGGACCGAGCAAACACAACAATGAGCGAAACGGTTAGCTGAATATGCGAACCACCACCTCATAATTTTTTACATAATATCGCTGGCCCTGCCTCCTTGTATGCGGATGGTTGCAATCTCAATACCTAGGGCTAGTCTGTGAGACATTGAGGGGATATTTCGAATATGAAAGTCTCTTAAGACTCCCAATGCAGGATAGCATTCCTGAGACCACGGTCGGGACGAATCCTCCCAAAATTGAACGCGTTTGAATTCTCTGCGTGAATCACGCGGGTTTTGACGAAGTTAAAGTCATTAAAAAAACTTTGATATAGAACCATGTCGGAATTCAGAAAAACCATTGCGTGGTATCCCTCTTGGCATGAACCTAAAATCTAGTTGCGCAGGCGTATAAAAGCCACCATGGTAGGCAGCTAAGTCCGTCGGAGATTCATTCGTAAAGAGGTTCACTACGGATGGAGCTCCTTGGGATTTCTACAAGCTCCCAGCAACACCGGTCTCGACAAAAATAAATTCGATTAAAGTTATATCAAGTAAGTACTCAATCGTAACCACCCGGTCCAATAGTCATATATACAATGGCTTCATCCC
The DNA here is from genome assembly GCA_022495235.1 of Xylaria curta. NCBI lineage: Eukaryota > Fungi > Ascomycota > Sordariomycetes > Xylariales > Xylariaceae > Xylaria > Xylaria curta. The sequence continues at coordinate 246,702 of MU375900.1, read as the reverse complement.
GCACCCCTGAAGTATCGGAGGGCTTTTTGTTTGCTACTTATCTTTCGCAGAAACGACATCGAAAGATTTCCAATTCGAGAACGACGAAGCGAGTTAAAAGGTCATCAATAGATTTAGACAAAGTACTTACACCATACGTTGATGAGACACAGAATACAGAGACAATGTCACAAATCGAACAGTATAAGCCAGATAAACAAGAGAAGGACGGCTACTTCTACGGCCTAGCTGGAAGACCCAGACTGGTTGCCAGAACGAGCACCAGTCGCTGGACCGAGCCACAGTATATAGGGGGTTGGAACGAAACTCCGTTTAAGACTCGCAAGGAGTACTTGCCAGTTATCGAGAACGAAGTCTTGTCCCGATGGAACAACGACCTCTCTTATGCGATTATCGAAGCGTTGGGCGGATGTAGCTGGAATTATTTCTTTCCGATACGCATTGGCTTCGAATATACAGGTCAAGTTCGACCCGAGAGCCACATTGTCCTGTTAGTTGCGGTCGACAAAGATAGTCTCCAATGGGAAGATGGTATTACTATTGCTTTAGAATGCCGTGATATCCTTAGAAAATTTGGGATTTCTGATGTCGAGGTTGAGATTCGCGAAGGGAGATACGAACACCATGCTGCGTCTGAACACTTCGAGACCCAAATCGATACCGAGGGTTGGTGCAGCGGGCAAACGAATGAGGCTGTTCTGCCAATGCTGTCGTCTTTAGGCTATCCTATTGGATACCTTGAAGATCTCAAGGGACAAGGAACAGTCGGCTTGCACCTGAAGCTGTCACGAGACGAGACATCAGCGACATTCTACGGTCTAACTTGTCGTCATGTAGTTAGCAGAGGTCGCCATATACACGAAAGCTACAAGTTCTCAGGAGAACAACGGCAATATCATGTACAAGCTAATCACACTGGCTTTTCCGATTGCTCGCAGGAACTAGAGCGCATCCAACTAGGACTAGAAAAGTCGATGGAGCCGTTGTTAGCCGCCAAGGATAAATGGGAGCAGTGGTACATGTACGACGAGACTAAGAAAAATCGGTGTCCTACAGAAGAAGATGAGAAGCATCTTCTCGAACTCCAAGTGGAAGTCGCCTATAACGCTAAAATCATCGAGAATTTGGCGAAAATAAAAGAAAAAAACGAAAGAGAGATCGGCCACTTGGCGTATCACTCGAACCTCCAAATCTCGTCTTTACGGCCTGGATACCTTAAAGATTGGGCCTTAATCGAGCTCAATCCTGACAAGTTCGTGAACGGGCCGGAAAATAAAGTCTTCATTGGAAGTAGGCCGGAACTAACTCACATATCGAAGCGGATCTTGGAGAACGGCTTCCTTAGTCTCGTTTTAGGGGATGAGGTAGAGGCGCTCGGAAGACACGGCATTGTGGGCAAACGGGGGAGCAGAACTGGGTTGACGTTTGGTACCAAAAGCGGTATCGAGGCCGTCATCCGACATCCGAGTGCCGATGGCGAGGATGTATATGCCTGGGAAATGTTGATCGTCCCGGAACCCAAATACGAGAAATTTTCGGACCGAGGAGATTCCGGCGCCGCTATATTTGACTCACGAGGTCGGGTTATCGGGTTGGTAACGGGTAGTACCGATGCCAGACCTGAAGATGACTGGAGAGGAGTCTGCGAATATGGCACATCAAACTCTCGAAAGAAGAGATATCCAGGTGGTTATACGTACCCAGAAGATGCGGATAATACAGCCAAAGATGACCTGGCAAAATTGCCGAATGGGGTGGACATCACATTTGCTGCCCCTATTCAGTGGGTATTGGAAGATATTCAAGATTTTACGGGTCTGCAAGCAAGACTTGCATAGAATAGGTGCCGAGTGTCTGAACGCAACAGCTCAGTGGAGACTGCCGTCAGAATTCGATTCGTATTTCTTTTTGGATAGGCGCAACTCAGTTGAGATTGACGTGCAATCCGGCTAGCTTAAAGCTAAGTAGGTAGGATACGACTTTAGAGCAGAATTCAATGAATAGCTCTTTCTTAAAATTTATGATAACGATGTTTATATAACTCCTTTTTCTCGAAGGATGTTGCTCGGGCATTGCACATAACACATAGAAAGAAAGTCATTGCCTAGAGGCTTCTCCGCTTTTAATGTGAGGGTAAGATGATTATTAGATGGTGATATAACTATAACTGTCTTTTGTCCTATCTCCATCTCAGACTGATGAATCAATGATCTAGTCCCCGTTGTCATCACTTATTGAATACTGTGGAACTCATAGCGGGCAAAGTTAATTTGACTGTTATTTCCAAAAGCTCCTGGCCATTCTAACGTGAACTCATATGATCAGCGTAGCTACTGTTTATAGAGTGCTACATAATACCCGGATGGAGTATAATGCCTCCTTTCATTGGCGAATCCCTCGGTATATGTAGAATGCAAATGAGAAAGAGCAACTAACCTAGAGTAGTGTGAGGCATTACTAAAGCAAGATTATTCCGAGACTTCCGCATCGCCTTTTCTCCTTTCCTTCTCATGATCGATCAAGTTATTGTAGGTGAACGTCCAGGTTGACGAGCCCCTGCTGTGTGCCTTGTACGAACGTGATTTACTAACCCGCATAAATAGTGTCTCAAATCAGTTTCGAACTGTAAGTTTACCCCTGTATCGGCGTGTTTGCCGCATTTATTAAGTATTATTGAAAGCAGAACGAAGAAACCAACTGGCAATTCCAACCCTTATATCTCAACCAGCTCAGCCTTCAGTAGAAGGTTAACAATTTTTTTTCATTGATAGCAAATCACAATGTCCAGCGTAAGCAGAATATTCACTATTCCTTCCCCGGGAAAATGCAAGACACAGCCTTAAAATCGCTAATATCGTGGACAAACAGTCCTATAATAACCCGGTGAGTCTACGGCATCACGATAATGCTTTTCATTATCCTTGAATCTACTAATAACCTGAAACAATAGTTCGGTAATAACGTAAGCTTGCGCATCTTATATGGCAACGATGAATACTTAGAAAGTTCCTAGCAATCAATCACAGCGCAAATTTTCTGGCGCGGTTAGTCCAATTACGCTTTGGGATAATTCCTCCTGAGTAGACGAAACTCAAATTTATTCTCATTGGAACATGCTAATACTCTGATTAGAGCCAGCAGTCATTTGTAGGTTCCGATTGTTCGCTGCCATTATACTCTGCAACATTTAACACCTACCTTCCCCACTACTCGACCTTCGTCAGACTTGTGGATTCTGAGAGACTAATCACACCTATATATGTGTATATAGGGCGGTAGAGGTCGCGTTAGTTCATGCTCCTTGACACAGATTTCACCAGGACGATCTAGCTAACGGTCATGATAGAAACAAAATCGCGCGCCGACCGTAAGTGCTTCACACTTAACCTTTTCTTCGGGGCATTTCCTACGTCACAGTCTCCTTCGTAGAAGTCGGTTTCTCCTGCCAGATAAGACAAACTGGTATCACGCAAATTACGAGCTCTCGGATACGTGTGGTCAAATAATGCGTGAGAGTGGTACCGAATCTTAAATTTATATATTTGAAATACTCGTTCACCGGTTACATGGAACCTCTGGTTGATCATCTGCGGCTCGTTCCTAGTTACTGCTAGAGAAATCAAGTTCCAAGTATTATGTTACTGATTTCTATTATAGCCCGACCAAGAGCATAGAGTAAGTCCCCTCTCCAATTACTCCTTGTCTATGGACACTCGACATTTTCCCCTGCCAGGTATCTTCCTCAAAACACCTTGAACTATTGTTTATACGCCCTCATAGTTGTTACTACTCGAATATTGACCTTTATAATCACTCACCCCTTATTGTGGCCTGTACTAACATAGTATTAGTCTCGATCTACCTCTATTGTAAGACCCTATTCTTATTCAAGCGTATCCGCCTTGTCGTATTGATAATTAAAAGACCTTGCCAACAAAGCGAATTGTAAGTAGGGTTTATATCTTAATGAGAATATCCGCTAACTACTTGTTTGAAACTAGCGCGACGAGGTATTTCTATCCTAATCTAACTTTAATTGTTTATCCTAACAATTTTAGGCTAGAACAAGCCAGAAGCCGGTGAGTTCATGACTTATCCTGCGTTATAAGCTACTTACTTATTTCAATCTCTAGCCGGAGCCTGAGCCTAAGCCCAAAGCAGGCACAAGAGAAGTAGGAAATGATTATTTTCCTTTCGGAAATAAGAGGGCTCACATGCAAAACAGTTCGCAGAGTGGAAATTGGCGGTATGCATTCCTTATGTGTGCCCATCTGGCTCTAAATAAAGCGAATTATTTCCTTCATGCTGATTTATGTTTGGAAATAGCATTTCAGGGCAAAGATGGCTGTAAGTGTAGCCGAAAGATCATATGAAGTACTGAAACTTACAATTTAATAGGAGGGTATTATGGAAAAGAAGGGAGGTTTTATTTGATCTTAGATTTTATCTTTGCAAACTAACTCTTGGTTATTAGGCGGCAGAGCTCAAGATCAAGGTAGAGTTCTATGATCCTATGGTCGCATCATTTCTAAGTCAAGCACAGCTAATTGTTAACGCAGCAAGCTACGGAGAAAGCCGCCGTAATTACTATCAGGTCTTCTAAGAAAACAAAAAGAGAATGATAGCTAACATTTATAAACAAGGAATGGACTTTGAAGATTGAGGTATCATACTTTATTCTATTAACTGAATTGGAATATTAACATAGCATTATAGGAATGGGAAAAGGAGGGTGTAAGTTATTCCAAGCTTTAGAGTTATTCAAATTTCACTAATTGCTTATAGACGATGGATCAACTAGTAGATGTTCGTGGATCGAATTGTCTTAGGAAGCGAATTTTAAGCTAACGATTGCAGGAACTACTAGAGAAGGCTCTTGTAAGCTGATAATTTCTTTCAATTTTTAATAGTCTGCTAACGTAGGATGATAAAAGGCTGCCAAGAAGAACGAGGTAATCGTTATTTTCTTAGTCTACGAGTTGCCTCTTAGCTAATGATCATAGGATCCCGTAGAGGCAGCTTCGGTAAGCTAGATCTTGATTTTAATCTTAAGTTGTTTAGACTGCTAATATACAATCCTATTAGGAGGACACGGGAGAGGCGGCTGCTATTGAAGGTTAACAAGTATCTGGGAATTATTGTGATTATACATTCTCTCCACAACCATGATGCAAGCTTTATGGATCGTGGCTATTTGTTATTCGCGAGTTGATTTCATGTATGCTATCTTGGTCCCCCTTTCCAAGCATGTATTGTTACTAAGCAGCGAGTCAGTCTTATTACAATCACACGATGAAAAAGGGGAGAGAGCCAGAAAGATTGGTTGAATAGGGACAAAATAAAAAAAGAGAACATACGATTATAAACACACGAAACATAAGTACAGCAGCCAAAATACGAAAAAGAAGGGTCTGGCCGGGGATTGAACCCGGGACCTCTCGCATATTAAGCTGTAGGGTGTACCCTAAGCGAGAATCATACCACTAGACCACCAGACCGACGAACCCAAGATCTGCACAGATCGTGATTCGTTGTTGTGTGAAAGCGAGTACGCTAATAGATACCATATTATTGTTAAGAAAGGTTTGTGGAGGTATAATTTCAACTAGGGCTGTGGACTGCGGGAATGGAAATTGGTTATTTGTAGTCTGAGTAATTCGATTGGATAGAATGTGCTCGAGGGGCTGTGAGCGAGTCATGAATGTGCTGTTGTGGTAGGCTATTGACCTCGATTAAGTTTGAGCTTGGAGTCCTTGGGGTTGGTAAATAACTTCTGATCTGGGTATTGGTAGAAGAACACTGTCTGATTAGTGGCCCGACGGACTTCAATGTTCATAGAATCTTGCTGTAATGCATTGCCAAAGTTGATAAATCAATTCACAAATAATAAGCATAAAATAACAAGCCTCTCGGCTAGAATAGAATAAACAGGAGATGCAAGAAGTGAAATAAATGTCCACAGCCCTCTCCTCTCTTCACAACAACATCTACAGCGCCCTCCCTTTACCCTTGCCCCACCCGTCTCCATTGAGCGGAGGAAATTCATCCTCACTATTCTCCAAAAGAACCATTGCCTTCCTGCTCTCCTCTTCAGCAAGACTTAGCTGTAACGCTAGTTCCAGGTCATCGTCAGCCACTGAAGGGGGGTTCATTAGTGCCGTCGAAGATGAGCCGGCCCGGTTGACCATGGGCGTACGGCTCGAAGACGGAGATCTAGAGAAAGAGCTAGATGAAGATCGCTTGCCCCTTTTCTCTTTGAAGACGATAGGGCCGTCAAACTCGCTTGAACTTTGCCCTTTGGGAGACCGACCAAGATCATTAACGCCCTCTAAAAGGGACAATCTGATAGCTGTTTGTATCTGAAGTTCGTATTCGTTCTCGCTGATAGCCTCAACCGCGCTACTGGTGTTCCCAGTTGGCGGACTCGCGTCGGCTACACTAGGCTCTGGCGTAATAGTATCCATGCTTCCAGTTGTTGAGGTTGTGTCAAGATCTGCAGCTGACCCAGTATCGCTGGCACTTACTCGCCGCTGCTCGTCAAGCAAAAACGACTCCTGGGACATCATCTCTGCATATTGAAGGGCTTCCTCTTCACTCAAGTTGTTAATTCCTACTCCAAAGCGAGACCTAAGGCGGGCTTGTTCTCGTGCCTTGTGCTGCTGTTCGTCGCGAAGCTCTTCAGCCTCGGCAGCAATGTAACCTTTGACGCCCCCACCATGACGTCGCCCAGTGGGACGACCGTGAACATCAGAATGTCGTAACCTCCGCTTACGACCGGTAGCTTGATGGGAAGAGCTGTAGGCCCAATATCGTACAAACGTACCGAAAGCCACTATCCCGTGAAGGATAGTCGGGTCGGGATCAAGATAGATAGCACCGACGGCGGAGAAGCTCGTATCGCTTAGAGTTGGATTCAGGGCAAGGAGATGGCGAGGCATGCGACCAGAAGAACGGGAATTCAACGTGCGAATTGGGTCCATAGTGGAAGCCAAGGGATCCCAAGCCTGTACAAGCCCATCACTTCCACCATGGACTAGGTAGAGAGCTGAGAGAGCTAAGCAAGAAACTTCAGGCGAGTCCGTCTCAATGACACGGACTGGGAAAATGCCATCACCTGTATGTGCGGCTCGAATGTTCCATAGTATTACTTTCCCAGTACTAGTACCCAAACCAATCAATCTTGCTCTTCGACCAGGGATGTCTGATGATGCCTGTCTTGATGGTGTTCTAGGACCACTGGCTGATGGACCAGAAGCATCCTTCAAAGGGTCTTCGAACGATGCAACTAGGGCCATAAGTGACAAATCAACAGCACTTGCGGTGATGGTGACATTGCCAGTCTCTTTCGACGAGAATATTGTCTCTATCCAGTCGTCTGAAGCATTTGTAACCGTAGCAACTGGCGAAGGCGACTGTTTGCCTGATGATGACAGGACTCGTTTAAGTAGAGGAGAACTCGAAGAGTTCGGTGATGTGGATCGGGCAGAATCACCACCAAATATAGATTGTCGCGGTGCTGGTTCTGACGGGAGCTCCGAAACCTCCGAAACCTGAGGAGGCGTTGCGCTTGGTTGAGGTCGATGGATGATAGCCCGAGTGAAGCGTCTTAAAGACCACATTTTATCATCATCCAATGCACAATCAACAATAAAAAAACTCTCTCCTGCGCCGACTTCGTCATCGCCAGCAAAGTCGACTTCTAATCTTCGACGCATATCCCAACCGTAACAGACCTTCCGAAAGTGCGATGGCTTGTACCGAAGGAATTTCTCTATCTCTCGCGCCTCGGCAACCATTTGGTCCTTGTTGAGGTTCATGGCATTGGTAGGAGACCTAGGAGAGTAGCTACCTCGCACAGCGTTTCTCCCCGAGTCATCAGGACGTGCTTGTCGCCGAGTAGCTTCTACAAGATTCCAGTAAGTTGAGCGCCCAGTATGCCAGGCTAGCTTGGTGCTATCGTCGGCTTTGGTCTTGTTAACAGGCGAACTTGGAGGTTGAGCCAAATAGTAGACTTCACCCAAGGCGTTGAGAGCAACCGCCCAGACACGGTTCAAAGCCTTTCGCTTCTGACTGTAGCTATCGTCGACCTTGAGTGCGATAATAGGCACACCCGGACTCAACACCCAACGAGCGCTTATCTCACCAGGAGTGTATCGAGGGCCCGAGGGGTCATAACCGAGAGCATAGGTGGTCACAACCCCCAAAGATGATCCAGTCATGATACCAACCATAGACTGAGTAACAGTTGGTACAGAAGACGACTTAGCAACCCATACGGAGCAAATCCCTTGAGAGAGCTCAGGGATTTTTGGGATATCAGGGTAGGCCTCAACTAAATCAGTTTCTTGGCCCAGATACTTCCCTCTATACTCCCCAGTTGGCCTGAAGAAGACACGGCCACCTGGGAATCCTTCGCCGCCGACAAGACCATAGGGCTGGCTTACATCCATAACATTAGGCATAGCTGCAGGACCTTCTCCCATGCCGTAAGGTATGAGCTGTGGCATGACCTCATCCAACTGGGCAAAAGCGAAAGGGTCGTCTAGGCCCCATTTTTCAACCTTGCCGACTGTGGGATCACTTGCGCTACCGACACCCAAGTCGGCCGCTCCATGAATAACCCGCGGATTTTTCTTGCCGTTAGGTTTGAATGTGGCGTGAACATGGGTGACAACAGAGGGTACTTTTGTGTTGTAGGTCAAAACTGCGGTTGCCTTCTTGCCGGACTGGCTGGAGCGCAAAGACGTACCAACCCCTCCGGGCCTTCCTCTAGCGAGACTGCGGAGAAGACGCGTCCTCAAAAGGTATTCGCTGCGCCATGAGGCATGCGGAGTCAGGCGGGTAAAGACTCGTATCGCGGATCGGACGGTATCGTCGTCGTCGTCGTCGCCCCAAGCGACACCATGTGGTTTACTAGTAGCAATCAAAGCATCTTGAGCAGGGAAGAAGCGCTGGAAAGCCATGCGCCAAGCATGAGGCGTGGTGATCAACGCGTAGAATCGTTTGGACACCAAGGCCACAGAGGCGTGCGAGTCGGGATGCAGATGCGAGAGGATGTGTGTCAGGATCTCTGTACGGCCCAATTAGAATCGTGGCGACTATGAGACCGCAACAGGGAGCGCATACCATTTGGAAAGTCATCTAGGTTGACACGAGCTGTCTCGTTATCGGCGCGCTTAATGACCTTGAAGCCCAAAGCCTGTCTAGGAACAGAAGGCGTCAAGGCGCTCTCGTACTCGGCAATTCGGTGGCCAGCAAGCGGGACCCGTCCAATGGTTGGTTCGTCGCGGACACTCAGTCGGCGTAGCCGCTCCTCAAGGGATTCCGGGCGGACGCCTTGACCGAGAGGGTCGAGCAAGTCGGCCTCGCCGGCAGAGTGCGGCGACATACTGCGGTCTCGCTGCTGGGTCGGGCCGCGGGTCGAGCCGCTCGCATCGTGGTGCTGGGAGCCATGTTGATGGGAGTGGCGAGAAGATTGGGAGGTGGTTCGTGGTTGGGCGTGCTGGAGGGTCTTGGGAAACTCTAGTTGCATAAAGTAGTGTGGAAGAGACGAGGGGTAATGATAGCGTGACTGTGCGATGGGTGCGAGCACAGTCAATGAGCAGGGCAGGGCAGGGCAGGGCAGGGCAATCGACGGACGACGAGTCTTCTAACCTAATGGTTTCTGCGTGGGTCGCGTGGAGGTGAGAGGAGCTTTGATGTGAACTTCATTCGAGTAAGGGGGGAAGAAGAGTGAAGCAGGAATAGGTACTTTGGCTCCATGCTGAGAGGATTACCTAAGCCTCATGTGGCTTGATACTTTAGCTTGGCGTGTACCTACATACTATGTAGTAGAACATCGGGGATGACGACAAAGGTCCAGTTGCTACGTGTAGCCCCTGTCACAGATTGCAAAGCTACCTACCTACCTATATACCTTGGCAAAGCTAGGTACCTACCTTATTATTCCTACCTAGCCAGCCTGGCCAGCCTCCTTTACAGACACAGACACAACACAAAACACCGATCGCCACTACATCCGAGGAGATACATAGCGCATCAACTCTCGCGAGAGCAGACAAAGATTCACAATGGATTTCTCCGACTCCTTGTACGTGCTGTAGTCCTACGCCATCACCGAGTTACACTGACATGGCGCGCATCGCAGCCGAATCGTCAACCTCGTCGTAGGTGTGATTATGATTCTGGGCGGCATATCGCAGTTCTTCAACGCCTCCATGTACGTTTGCGCATTCTCCAACCCACCCATCTCGTCTCAATAGCTTCGCGCCTCGCTTCGCCATCGTCGCGACGGCCCGGGCGTAGTAGGAACCGAAAGGCGCACGACATCATAGCTAACATCGCGGCGGCGCAACCAGTCACTCCATCGTCATCGGCGTATACGTGATAATCTTCGGCGCCTGCGTCGGGCTTCTCGAGTTCCAGATCCCACCCCAAGTATCGCGCTATGCGTCCTTCATGTTCTCCTTCATCGGCCGTGGAATCTGTACGTGAACCAACCAACCACCCGCCTACGTCTAGTTCAGCCTTGGCTCGCTCGAGTCAACTCACCCCGATCTGGCTAACAAGCTGTATATAGTCTACATCTTCATCGGGTCGATCCTGCTCTCGGACCACTGGACGCGCTACGTCGCCGGCTCTATCATCGGTCTGACGGGTGTCGCGTACGCCGCGCTGGAGTTCGTGCCCTCAATCGAGCCACCAGCCAACATGCGCGAGGCCGACCAGGGCTGGGGTGCCGAGCAGGTCTAAATCATCCCCCTTTGACTTGAAGAAACGATGGGCGCTCACCTCGCCCACTTACGATTCTTGTCTGTATTTCGTAAAGGCACCTTGAACACACGCGTCCATAATTTAGGAGTTATAAATCCAGCTCACGGGTGGAGGGAGTTTGCTTTAGGGACTCGGAGGGTAGGTAAATGAGGAGAGACTTAAACAGGAGGCGATTTTGAAACAGACCGTTAGCAATGGGGAAAATGGGAAATCGGGGATCGACTTAACTGGCCGCCCAGGTCCTGCGAGTAGTGGAGAAAGGAAGCGGACGATTCTCATTAGCTTTAACTGTAAATCCATGATAAAATCAGGGTGGGATTTCATAACCGTGTCAAATCCTATGGGCACTGGATTAGGAGACCTTCCGAGGAATATAGCTATATAACTAACTATATACACCGAACTCCTCATTATGTGACCTTTAGTGTATGAAAGGATGCGAAAGGGGAACAACCTCAGGAATTCCAAGGTCTCCAAGACGCTAGTGAAGTTAAAGATAACTCAGATCATTAAACCATGCATTATGACTTGACCTGATACCTTGTTTTTAGGGCAAAATATGAAGAGTAGCTTGTATGAGTTGACATCTCATCACTGTATGTAGAGAGTTGCACTCTGAGTTTTTATGTATATGTCCACGGGTATCATTGATATATTATCGTAGCTCTGTCCTAATAAAGCAATTCATCTGCCTGCATCCGATTATCCGTCCTATTATTTTAAAACCCCGTTCCTGTTTCCCGCATTCTCCGACGCGTTTTCATAGAGAATCTCAACAGGCGGCCAGACCATTCGAAGTTTTCCGTCGTTTACGCCAGTATATGCATAGTTTGTCCACGCTAAGAATGCTGCTACTCGTGAGTGATGAAGAAAAAAAAAAGGATTAAACCCCCTCATTATGTATCGTGCGTAGACTTTCATTGGCATGGGAACCTTCGTTCGCCCTTCATTTTTTACCGGACCCACTCCATAAATAGGGGCAACTGTTGGACCTTAATCTCCAAGCGCCGCCAACTCCCTTTCCTTAGCCGCAAGCATCTCGCGCATACGTTCTGCTTCCTGTTGTAGAGCTGCCCGTCTGTCTGCTCTGGATCTTTCGCTATCCACCGTAGTTTCCCGTGAACGCATACTTGGAATCATACTTGACGTGATTGAAAACGTCCCGGGACTTGGGGGCGACATCAATGCACTTGCGGGAGAACGTAGCCGTAACATGTCCGACGCGTCGTCCGTTACTGACCCGAAATTTGGGCTGGACCCACTCGTTGGGTTTAGTATTGATTTGATAGAGGACAGCCTCTTCGTATTTTCCGGGTTGAACTCGCTGGGTGGGATGTCGGAATCTGTGGCCGAGAATGACCGTTTTCGACCAGATGAGCCGAGAAAAGAAGCGGGCGAAATGGATGACTGGCGATCGCTCATGATGGATGTTAACGGCGGTAATCGGTTGTCGTCACTTATGGGGTCGCGAGGCTGTAGCGTCTGAGATGTGTGATAAGCCATGGGGTCAGTCGACGGTATCGGTGTAGCCCCTTGACTGGAGTGGATGGGTTCGGGAAGAAGTGTCAGATGTTCAGTTTTGCGCCGCAGCCCGAGATTTACGGATCCGTCTTCGTTCATACTGCCCCGCTCCATCTCTGATTCCGCATACTGACTTTGCTGCTCAACTGAGTCTATGACCATCGCGTCTTCTGGATCCGCCGAGACCTCCTCTTGACTTGCTGGTATTACTCGTTTTCTCCGTTTGATCACAGACTTTTTCATCGTTACGGGCCGGTGGACGCCATGAAGCTTATAGTATAGCCCTGGGGAGTTTAGTATAGAATGATACAACTTTGCAAGCTTTAACTTACCACAGGCGTTACAGATGGTATGCCCAGCTTCGTCGCGGCGCCATAAAGGCGTTATGGTTGTTCCACAGTTCTGGCAGGCTATGACTACCGTAGTGTTCTGAGCTTGCCCTTTGTTCTCCTGCGCGTTGATATCGATGGGTGTGGGACCGTCACTGGCCATGCTATCTGTCGGGTCGGGGAACTGATTTTGGAGCTGAGCGCTTTTCGCAATCCTGTTGTTATAGGCGGGACAACCGCTGCAACCTTCGGCACCACCAGTGCCATTACATCGTCCGCCACCGGGACATGAACCCGAGGGAGTCTGGTCCGCAGCTACGTAAGTAGCACCGGGCAAGTTGGCTATATTTCCTTGTGAACATGATGCTGATGTGGTCTTATCTCCAACCTTTGTCTGCGTGGCTGCAATTATGGAAGGAGGGCGCTTCAGATTGGTTGGGCGAGCAGAGTTCCGTGCCTTTAAATATAATCCACATGCGTTGCATATCGTAGCACCTTGAGGCGAACGCCTCCAGAGTGGTGTTCTTGTAGTCCCACAATTGCTACTTCTTATTAATTACCGAAGATGCTAGTGTCTTAGCTATACATACCTGCATACTTGGCCGCCCTGGCCGGCGCTGGCCGGGGATGGACTTATGCCCGTGGGAGTTTCTTGTCGAGTTACGTCAAATGGAGAGGGGCTCTTGGAGTAGACCCTATCAGATCCATTTAGTGATGGGCTTGGGCCTTCTGACGATGCGCCTGTGCTTTGGGCTGCAGGACTCGTCGGTCCTGCAGATGAAGTGCTGTTGAGAACAGAACGCTCGGAAGGACGGTTGCCGTAATCTTTTGAAATGGTGGGGCGTGAAGGAAGAGCTGTTCTCTTCGATGAGGGCTCGTTTCTAGTAATACCGGGCCGGGAACGTGGCGCGATCTCCATCACGGCCGCTGTCATTAGGATCCAAGCTTCTTAGGGTGCGGCGAAACCTGGGGAAGATCACTCGACACGAAATGGCGCTTCCAGCTCGACAAACACCACAAATGCAACCTGTTTTATCGCTGTGAGCTTTTGTAGTAGACAGAAATGCTGGAGCAGATGTAAATAAGGGAGAGACAGATACAGAGGATTATGCTCGGCTTTAGAGGGGCTCGGAGCCGACTCGTCGCAAAAAGTGGCAGGTTTTCAACGAGACGAAGCAGTATGAGTCATCTTCGAGGTAAAAATGTACAGAACAATCATACTGATGCTTTAATCTCTTGACATCTAGGAGAGTAGGGGAGGGTGGAATGCGTATAGGGTTGAGAATAACCAAGCCAAATAGAGACCCACTAGCCAACGTTAAACAGGACAGAGTGAGTATGTGACAGTGATTAGATGTGGCTAAAGCAAGATATCGATTGAAGGCTAGGGAGGGATGTAACAGATTGGGTTAACCTTGTGAAGGCTCTTGTAAGGTTGCGGAGAGAACGATGTATAAGATTAATAGGTATGAAAGAGAGAGACGCCGGTGGTATAGGTTAGGTGTATATGAATGGCATAGATAGTATCACCATGCTATTTGCTTACCTTGTCTCGTGATGGATATGCAGGTTCAGTTATTCTTTGATATACGTATTCTCCTGATCCAATCGAAGTGAGGATGACAATGGAAGGGTAGTCCGACAGCTACTATCACCCGTGGGTGTCGGAGGCCGGCGGAGAAAAGACAGATAGATAGACAATGATGGTTATGGTGACGATGATGATTCGGGGCGGAGAAGGATCGCCTTGGCTTGGGCACGGATGACAGACCAGAGACTGATGGCAGCCGAGCAGAGACAAGGCTACTAGGGTAGGCAGTAGTCTAGGCAGTTGAGTGTGGACTCGTGGGGTGCTGGGGAAGTACTATTTAGATAGGTAGATAGGTAGATAGGGTAGAGTGATAATAGCCTGGTTGCGGGTGCGTGATGAACATACGACACTGAATCAGGAAGACGAGGTGTAACTAGTTAGTCAGTAAGTGTAAGTAAGTAGTCGGTGGGTTTGTGGCTCGAACGAGTTCGGGCTGGCGAAAACGTGTCACCGCTGACTGCTCGCTGAACATGTACTTACTAGGCCTTGTCCTGGTTGCTGTCTGCTACTGTAGTCTGTATGTACATACGTGGTAGGATGTAGGTAGGTATGCCTCAGCCGGTCACGGATCAAAGCCCAGCATCGTGTTGGATTAGGATTAGTCGGGGTCGAGGCTGCGTGGTTCTGTCCCGAGTGGGCAAATGAGCATGCTTGGCCAGATGTAGATGGATGATAATAGCATTAGCCCCGAACCGCTTTGTCCTCTCTCGCGATTGATCTCGACATGATTATTATTCCAAAGCTTGCTATTGGTCCATTTGCAGCTATCCATGTCGATGTCTCAGACAGGGGTGCTGGTGGCACCCCCTGCTCAGGAGCAATGCATTAACACTTAGGCAGATACGGTGTAGCGTCAGCGTAAGTGCAGCAGGCGGTGGCCCAAAACTGGGGCAATACCTAGCGACTGTTCAGTTATTGTGCAGCGATATCAAGCATAGACAATCATGAGAGAGTATAGGAAGACACTTCTAATAAGGCTAGGTAGGTATATAGACGAAAGTGACTTATGATGAGTGGGCAGGTTTTCAATTAAGGTACTTACCTTCCCACGTATACTAAGGGAAACACACTACAAGTACCAGGCATTAGTGCGTCTACTAGGTAAGCTGATAAAAGATTTTCTGACCATCAGGTCCACCTTGATTGGTCGGTGGTTGAGAGGCCGAGTACTCTAATAGGTACTTGTATGGTTCAATGAAGAAACGAAAGAAAACTTGTATTAAAACAATAACAACGGTCTAGTAAATCATGGGGTATCATGGTAACCTCAATTCCCCCTTCCATCCTAATTGATCTCTCACGCCTCCTCCGTCACAAGCTGCTCGCCCTCATCCAGCAGCTCTGTCACTTTCTTTAAGTTCCGGATCAAACTCTGGCCCAGTCCCACCAGTAACAGCTTCTCGGCATTAGCAGGAAGACCTAGATATGTCGGTGGCTCGCGTTCTGGGAGCTTTTGGATCCAAGCCATAAATTCTTGTAGTGATGTGCCTGACGGTACTACCAGACTCGATTCCTGACTGTCCTTCTCGGATCCCTCTACCAACTTGTGCCCAATATCATAGGCAGACGGAGTTAAAGTTTGGTAGACTAGAGACGTCAGCTGTTTGAAATCGCCTTCGTCATCAATCTTTCCGCCGTACGTCTCGCGAACGAGGTAGCAGATCATCTCCCATGGTATGTTCTGTGGCGCTATGTTTGAACGGTTCTGTGCTACTGAATCGAGCCACGTATCTATAATGAAGGCAGAGCATTCGTACTAAATGTATCGTTAGAGGCCGTGCAATATATAAAATAGTTGAGCAACTTACATCACTGTCGTTAAATTCCCAGAAGCCCTTCCATCCCAGATTAGGTGCGTATCGCAGTCGTTCTTGAACTACGGCGTGCAAGAACGAGAGAAGAAGGTAGAGCCTGGTACGTTCAACAGGGCCCTTAGTCGCTCGGGTCGCGAGCGAAGACATTGAGTCTTTCATATTGGCTCTTACACCGGCTGGCTGCTCGTACATAAGGACGCGAGAGGCGCGGAGAAGATTGACAGGAATCTTGGGGCTTGATTCCATGGACAGGAACAATCTGAAGTCGGAGTGAGGATTAAGAGATTCCATGCGCTTCTCGAGGGACTGCAGCCACGTGGGTGCAAGGTGGACGTTTTTTATGAGAACCCAGCTTCCCATCTGCGCTGCATTGCTGACGGCCTTGTCAGCACTGGCAAGACTTTCATTTGATCCCATAGCAATGTTTGTGCATCTGGTACGAGTTCGTTCCACCAGATTGTCAACCTTGTAGCTGGCATCGAAACCCGGACTTGAGACGAGTGAAATTGGGCGTGTCGATGGTACTTGTTCAACAGTCCCCTTCAAATCTTCTACAATGTCGAACAGTTCAGACCCAAACACCGATGTAACGAAACGTTCTGCGGCAGGTACAAAGCGATCAAGACGGAATATCCTGACTAAGAGTAATGACAATAGCCCCTGATCGAAAGGCTGGGTATCTTCTTGCCAAATCTGGGGGATGAAGTTCTCTGCAAACTCCTCCGAAAAGAACTTCTCCCAAGCTTCGGGAGACACTGAGTCAAGTTTGTCTTTTAGTGCAGCGAGCTTCTTTGCTCGGGCTAAGGTGTCCTCTCTCTCGTTGACTTCGGTAGATAGGTCCTTGCCTTCAACTCTGTCATCCAATATAATGTCGATGAGTCCCTTGTCCATCTTGTACGGAGACGCTTGGGCAAGCAAGATGGCTAAGGTAATCCGGTCCTTCTGGATCAGACCGAGTGCTGTTCTCTTAAATGTAGTTACAAAGAGATCTCGGATGATAATATCCCGCCGGCTGTTGTGATTGGTCTCATTCGCAAGATTCTTATTGCCGTGGAGGACGGAATGGAAGATATCTAAGAAATACTGCAGCGAAAACTGATAGAAATGATTGAGATAATGAAGTTGCTCAAGAACAGCGAATACGGCACTGCAAGATCGTGCAATAATGCTGTACTGCTGCGTAATCTCATCAACCTCAGCCATCACGCCTTCAGTATTACTCATTTTGGCGGTGATCTCTCCAGCTTCGGTTTTTAGGGTCTCAAGAGTCTCAATAACATTATCATCATCAAGAATGTTGCCACGCGATTCGTTAAGAGCTTGGAGAAGACGTTTTTCTAATTGTCGAAGATGCACCTTGAATTCGCCTTGTAGTTTGATTAGATTTGACCTTCTCTCATCGACATCCGGCCTCTCAGATTTTAAAACGTCATTGAGGGATTGTGTTCGAAGACTGCTTTGAGTTACAGTGAAATTGACGAAGGTGGTTCTGCTGCAAATGTCCGGAGGAAATGTAGCAGAAGGATCGCGTGTGGAGAGGTATATCTTGAAAGCTGGGGAGAAGTCAATTTGTTGCTTGCCGAGCTGAATGAGGACACGACCTCCAGTCTTTTGATATTCTTTGTTGAGCACATGATTGAGGATAGGGTCCAAGTGCTCTGCATCCTGTATGAGAATTGGGTTACCAAATCGTAGTGCACTTTCGAGCTGCTTGGTGAATGAATCATCTAAGAAACTAGTGACCGTCAAGCGGCGATCTTTACATTCTCGCTGCAGAAATTCGGTGACTCGGCCGGAAGGATCAATGATGAGCGGATATCTGTTGAAACGCTTGAGAATAATGGCATTCTCTGTGCAAAGATCATCTACTGGTAACGTGTTTTCTTGCCAGGAGAGTCGCTCATCGGCCGTAGATAAGTATTCCGTCATAGGGTTATGAGGCTTGAAGCTCACGCCAGAAAGATGAAGCTGATGTAACCAGTCTTCCATCATTGATTTGCGGAACGTCTGATCATAGAGACCGCTATAAGCGAGGAAGGCAGCAGCAACTAGAACATCTCCGACCAAAGTACTGATTTGGGTTTCAAATGACTTGCTGCCCTCTTCCCATCGACTTCGTTCCGAAGACAGACTATCCAACAATCGAACACTTCGGTCAACCTTGAACTGTACGCGAGACATCTCGGTTTTGATGGCCTGGGTTTCGCTGATGAGAGCGGCGTATTCTGTCTTGTACGTAGCAATGCTCTCCTCTAGACTGGTGATTGTGTTCTCCACAGCCTTTGCCTCGGCCTTGGTCTGGAGGGCTTGCTCTTCAAGCTGATCAACTTCTTCCCGCAAAGGCCCAACGCGGTCGAGAATCTCAGAGTAGTTAACTTGCGCTTCTACCCATTGAACCAAAGGACCACAGGCTTTACTGGCACGGTTGACCTTCTCATATGTGAACTCGGAATTGTTCAAGTACCCAGTTCGCATTTTAGCTCGCATTCCCTTAGTCATTTGTTTTTCGTTATCAAAATTGACAATGCTTGCAATAAAGTCATCTCGTCGCACGATAGCTTGAATACTTTTCCAGTCGGCAATCTTGTGGCCTAGCAAAGTGCAGACCGACTCCATGGCAAGTTTCACGCCCTGAGGCGGCGAGCCCATTGATCGGACTTCTGTCAAATGTTGGCGCTTGATGTTACTAACACTAGCTTTAGCCTCTTCGACAGCTGGCTCTGCTCTCGCGAGGTCATTGAGGACAACCTCTCTCCGAGTTGCTACTTCTGCTTCTTGCTTTTCGAGAGCTGCCTGAATTTCTAGGGACGTATTCTTGCGTTGTTCGGCTTCTCGCTGATCAGCTACCATACGTTGTAGTTTTTCATTCGCCTCAGCATCCTTTGCCTCCAGTTGCGTTTTCTTCTCAGCAAGACTAACGCGCAGATCGCGCACCTTCTCGACGGTATCTCTGAGTTTGTCGAGACCAACATTAAGATGACGCTGCTGCTCCTCGAGATCTTCTCGCTTTTCATTGTAGAGCTTGACATACTGCGCAACAAAGTCTAAAAAGTGACGAGGGGTGAGGAAGGTAACCTTGCCTTGCTGCTTGAGGAGCTTGCTGTTGAACCTTTGTAGAGAGTAGTGGATGTATACCATGGAATTGACGATGGCCTCCCTATGAGAAGGTGGTAGATTAAGACCGCGATAAGCGACAGGTATACTGTCAGGAGCCGCAAAGTTGGGTTTGTCCAAGTCAACAGAATATGTTAACTCATTGGCTACCTGGAATAGCGCTTGATCAGACCAGTCACCGAACCAGTTTAACACGCATCGGTTGAACAGCGCCGGGCTAGTAGCGGCTTTTGAAGAGAGCCCCTCTTCGGGAGGGTTCATAGTAAAGACCACATGCAAGTTCTTGACGATTTGTTGTGTGAACCATTTGTATAGCTCTTCTTGAGAATCCAACAGCAGCCCTTGCCGTTGAGCACCCTCTTTACAAGCTGTCATCAATGCAGCAAAGTCGTCTCCTTCAAAAAGACCGGGGACTTCAGCATTAGCGAGAAGCGTATTCATCCGCTCTAAGAAGCCTGAGTCCAAAACATTTGATTCGTCCATGATGAAGCACATTTTCTCTCCTTTGCAGCCACAACGGCGTAGCACCTCTCGGAGATCATCATCGAAATCTTCTGCCGAGTATTTGCCATGGACTTTGATTTGGAAGACTTTGAGGCCATTCATCCAGGCAACGAACCTGGATAATGTTGTCTTTCCGCTTCCGCTAACACCTATCAAAATGAGATGCCCTTGAGGCTGACGGAAAACGCGATCAATGCGTAGGACGTGCTCAAGAACATCGTTGAAGAGGATCAAAGGAACATCAACTTCCTCTTCGCAGAAAGTCTTGAGGCGAGCCTTGACGAAATCACGAAGCTGCTCACGGTCTACTGGGACGTAGTTCTTTGATAACCAATTAGAAAACAGGATGGGGCCACCTAATGCTTTTGATTCGTCAATGGTTGGGAAATACTCCAATGCAATTCTGCGGACGGCTTGGTCTGTCCACTGTCTTTCTTCCTCTGCAACTAGACGGTCCTGGAAAAGCCGGAGAGCCTCGTGAGCCCATATCCTGATAAGTCCTTCGACAGAGAGAGTCTCGAGAGGACGAATGGCTTCATACACACCACGAACCCAGCGCGTCAATTCACGAGGACTGTAGACATAGTGGGGTTGTATTTTGGGCGTAAAGCGCTGTTGAGATTCAAGATAGAACCGTACCATAGCTTGTGTAAGTGCCTCGGAATACCCTCGCAGCGCAGGAATAATCTTGAGAACTGCGGAGTTGAAAGTGCCATAGATTTGTAGCAAAGACAGCTCGCCAGGGTAGTCAACCATGATAAGCGGAGCATGCCGAAGGAAACGAGCACCCATAGGTGTACGTCCGGCGTCAGTTGGAGGATTACAAGCTCCGACGAATTGTATCCGATCAAGAGTAACCCAGACTTTGTCCGAAGTGCGCCAGAAACCGTTCTGTTCAACCAATTGTCTGAGAAAGGAGATTGCTCGCTGAGTGCCGTATTTGTCCGGAGCAGGGAGATTAATCTCGTCGCAAAAGATCACAAGCCAGCGGCCAATTTGTGTTGGTGATAGCATCATGCCATTGAGGGTCTTCTTGTATTCGCAATATTGCTCGAACGTCTTGATTAGAAGGTCTGGGGTTGTGGCGCTAGAGAAATTAAGACCGACAACTTCCATGTTGGGAAGCTTGCGAAGGGCGCTGAACAGAGTCATGGTTTTACCTGAACCGGGAGGGCCGCATAACAGAAGCGGCTTATGTTCTGCAAGCCACGAATAAAGAACATCCTCATGGCGGACCGTATCTAAGGTGGGAATGACTACATCGGTCTGAGTTATTGAATGTGTGTTCACTTCGATCGCCGGAACCTGGTTTTGCCATGGCGTCCACTCAGCCTGAGGTAGGCTAACATCAAAATCGATGAGAGAGCTAGTCCCATCTAGGGGAGGCGATCCAAAACTAGCGAGAGCTCCAACCTTGTCGCCAAATGTCTTCCGATCATTGAGTGGACAATCACCAGTCAAAGCCCAAACTAAGGCGAGTAGCAGCTTCTTGGAAACGTAAGTTTCGACTTGCTCAGGGTCCAGCGGGAAATCAATGTGCGACGCATTATATTCGATCATATCTCTCACCGCTTTATTCAGCAGTGAGAAGAGCGTCGTCAAGACACGAGATACGGTGTACTCCATGATATGGTTGAAAATTTCGGCTTCCTTTAGAGCATCGTTTAGGAAATCGTCCGTTGTCAAGTAGGCATGTAGTAAATCAGCGACTTGGCTCTGGATTTGCAAAGACTTAGCTGGACTCTGGCCTGCGGCAGCAGTATCTTCGTCGAGGTCTTCGAAAGCCACAGATCGCAAAGTGTCTAGGTAATGAGCGACAAGCATACTAGGCGTGACAGTATCCTCGCTATACCACACCATGCCGCATCGACTGACAGTGGCTAGCGTTGCGTATTTCAAAGTCTCTACCTCGAACATGATACGGACGTTTGGCGGCAAATTGAGACGTTCGCCGTTGGGAAGTGTGAGAAGTTTATTGTCATCCAACACGCTGTTAAGATTCTCAACCCACTCAGGATCAACGTCGCCATCGAAGACGATCCAGTGTCGTTTAGAGTCCTCTCCACGGAGATTGTCAACAATTTTGCGTAATATGCTTGTGAAGAGACCATCGGTCCACTCCCTAGTAGTCGAGTCGAGATTGCCATATAAAGCCTCTTTTGACATGACTTTTGAGTCGATAACGTGAGACACCCCTTCGACGCCTTCGACTTGCTGTAATGCGTCCAGCAATAACTTCCAAGCTCCAGACTTACCAGTCCCAGAACTGCCTACCATCATGACACCATGATGGATTTTCTGAATCTGATAAAGTTGGAGAACTTTCGTCATCCAAGTATCATTTACCACGAAATGCCTCTCTGATGCAAGATTGCGAATAGCCTGCTCAAGCTGTACTAGATTGGCTGGTACATATTGGACACCAGGGAAGCAGTCTGTTTCTATATTGGCCATAATCTCGACATCATTTCGAATCAGCTTGGGCGCAATAGTTTCTCTGATGCTTTGAACGATGATTTCAGGTTCCACAACCTCTTCATTGTCAATAGCGCCCTCGTTGTCCAGTAGACGGGCACGCTTGAGACCACCCGAGCTCACGAGGACACTCTTTAAGGCACGAAGTCCGAAGTCATAATGGGCCTGCTTAGATAATTTTGCCGAACACTGGTCGAAGAACGGTACTGTCTGTTTCGACAGTCGTTTAGCTTGATTGAAACCTTGCGAGTAGAGCATGACTTCTGCGATAAGTTCCTTATCCGGTTTCGACATAGCCACGCTGCGGAACAACTTTTTAAGGTTGTCAGGTAGGTTGGAGCGGCCAGCATAGCCAGGATTCATGGTGATGAAAATACCGGTGTTTGCATTCACGTGAAGCTGGCGCCCAACTAGTTCAATCTGTGCCGTGTCATCCTCGGCGCCTTGCTTTAGACCAAGTTGGATATTTTGGATTTGCTGCGAAACGGCAGACAGGATCCTCTCCTCCAATCGATTGAACTCGTCAAAGCAACCCCATGCACCAACTTGGCAAATACCAAGGAAGATGCGACCCATCGCTTGAAAATCGAAAGTATCATCGCAGCAAAACACCAAAGTGAAGCGACCAAGCTGGACACCAAGGGCTTTGACTGATTCCGTCTTGCCAGTACCGGCCGGACCGTATGGCGAACCACCAAGTCTCTGCTCGAGAGCTTGGGTGAGAGTGCCAAAGCAACGGTCGGTAAGGGGGGTTCTTACGAGCCGATCCGGGACACCGAGATACTCGAAACCGTAGTTGAGCTTCGCATTGGCCATCTTGATGTGGAGGCGCTGCATAAAATCTCCCTCCGGTACATAGACATACCGCATTTGCAGGAGCCACAAGTAGTGGGTCGGTGAGGTCGCGTTGAGTTTGACGAGCTTCTCGATCACATCACGCTGATGGACACACTCAGTAATCAGAGCTTCGCACTTCTTTCGCTGGATGACTTCAAGATCGCCCAGTACTGTTTCCGCCAACAGCCTAAGTATTTGGACTTCCCTATCAAACAAAGTTTGGAGTAAACCGCCCCCGGAGGCCAACGCGTTCTCAACCGCTGTAGTCCAGACAACCTGTGTAGCTAGCACCACGATCTGGCTGGGGTATATAGTTATGAACTCATTAACTGCCGCGTGATCAATGTTGTCGGACTCAAATATCGGCGTGTACGCATCGACAGCCTCCGCTAATAACTCAGCAAGAGAATATTTCATGCCATTCTCCAGCAAAGCAAGCCAATCATTGATTTTTGGTACTTTGGCCAGCGAAATCTCTTTCTTGAGACGAACAACCTCGCCCTCCTTCGAAGTGAACCCGGAGATAATGGATTCATCGTCCATGACGAGACCTGTCAGACCGGCAAACATCTTCTTAAAGTGTTTGGCGATACGCAATGTGTCGTTGCTATTGCCGATCATTTCCAGAAGATCCTCATCACCAACGAAATAGAAACGCGGGAACGAGACACGTTCTTTCTCAAGATACTCGCCAAGAGCTTTTTGGATCTTGTTAAGCAGCTCAGCTAGACGTTCAAGCGATTTCTGAACGCCCGTGATACTTAAAACATCCATCACCATTGGTTGCTTGTAGACCTTCTTCATCACCGTCATGAATTCGCTGTTGATATTTTGGAACCTCGAGGATTCAATGGGCAACAGGTGTTTGATGTCAGCATTACCAGTAAACACGCCCTCTAGATAGACCCATTGGCGTTGCACATCGATCCAGACGTCGAACAAAACATGCACACGGTTTAGCTTGTCTTCCCATGAAGCTGCTTCTTCTTCAAATTCCTTGTAATAGGGCGAGTGCTTCATCGCTTGCAACGAGTTTAAGTTCTCACTACATTTCGCGAAGAGGTCGTCCCAGCCACGGATGAGACGACACTTATTCTGGTAGGCGACTAAGTCAAGTTGATAATTATTCCAAGTCTCCTTGACCTGTTTCAGGAATTCTTCCAGTGCCATTTCACCTTGGGCCTGCGTGATGATGTCTCGCACTATAACCTCAGTAGCAACCAAGTTCAGATCCCAGACGTCTCCAAGAGTCATCGAGACAGGCGAATAGCGCCGTCCGGGTTTAATGTCTTTCCAGATCTTGGTCCAATGCCGATCCCGGATAGCTTCTGATTTCAAATCACCTAAAAGACTGTTGACTTTCAAGTGTAGACGGAGGATGTTTTGGATGTGTTCGAACGCGGCATACTGGCGCATTCTGCTAGGCATTTCCTTCGTCATCTTGATGAGACCGTCAATAGAACCCCGAATTTTTCTAGGCTGGACGCTGCTCCAAAGAGTCTCCCGGAGCTCATTCAGACTCTTCCAAATAGTAGAGAGCGCAGCCCACACAGACTTGAAGTCGTGGACTTCTTCTAGAACCATGGCAAGGGACGACTCAGGACTTGGGGGAAGGTCGAGAGCTTCCTTTGCTTTAGAAACCATCTCAAATTCTTCTTGTAGTTTAGTGATGCGGGATTCAAAGGAGGAAAGAGTAGCAGATGCAGCCTCGGGTGCGATGGTACCTGAAACAGGCTTTTCTGTATTCCATTGGCCGCCAATTTCAGCAATCTTCTCCATGACTACTTTATCCTCTGCTACAATCTTCGCCTTGAGAGCATCCGTTTGGTCCTGAACGATTTTTGCTTTCCTGCTGAGGATCTCGTTGAGAGCATCCCATTGTGAATCGACCTGCTGTACATCCACCCAATCATTAGGCAGGTTGTATCTATTGCGAACTAGCGTCGATTGTCCCTGGCGGAATGTCTCAACCTCAGGTGCCCAGGCTTTAACTCTTCGCTTGCAATTTTGAACAATGGTAATGAACTGAACAGCTTGCGCAGTTGAGGTAGCCTCGAGGCTCTGTGTCTCCAAATCACGTCGGGCTTTCTCAATCTCGGCATGCACCTCTCTCATACGAGTACCAAGACGTGTAGCAAATTTAAGAAGAATTTCATGTTGCCACTGATCATATTTCGCGTTAACTTTGTCTTGGACTTGGCCGTAATCGATCGTGATGTGTCCAAAAGTGCGGCTGACTTCTGATGTGTCAAAAGTGGCACGAGACTTCCGAATCTCCTGCAATAACTGTAACCATTTAGGCAGTTCCTCGCCCAATAGGTCATACACCTGTTCGGATTGCAAGTCCCAAAGCGATTGGAACTGTAGCCACTTGTCAACATATTCGCTGATCCCTTGTAGCTTGGTCTCAATGGATGCGTATACTCTGCCAAGTATATCGGTGCAGTCACTTGGCATTTCATTAAAACGCGCTTCCTCATGCACAACGGTGCTCAGAGTCAAACTCATTTGGTATCTTGACGCCTTAATCTTAGGTAGGTTGCAAACAATACCAATCCAGTCATGCAGCTGCAGAAACCAACTGGCTCTGGCATGTTCTAAAGGCGGATCCAAATATATGACCTGGTTGCGCATCGTAATTTCATGAATCAAAGGTGTCATTATAGGTCCATCCGACTTTAGCGGTTCACCCGAGGGTGCTAGCTGCTTCCTACGATTGGCCTCGATTTGTTTGACAGGTGTTTCATCCTGAAATGCTTCGATCCAGCGGGCGACAGCATGTTGCAGGCGAGCGAGAAGCGTCCTTTTGATACGCTCGTTCATCCTCTCAACCCAAAACCCCAAATTGACATATTGTTCCAGGTTCAATTGGTCTACGGCAGCTTGGATAGTCTGCAACCGAGCCTCGAATTCAGACGTCTCATATGGGCAGGTAGCCAGCTCTGCCAAGGCTTTCTGTACATTGACATGAATGTTTGCGAGAGTGACAGTTTTAGATTGAAGCAAAGAGGCGGCTGCCGCAAATTCCCGAACGAACAACACGTGCTTGCTCTCCGTTCCACGGCCAACTGCATGCTCAAGCGCCCCATTGGGAAGCAGTGTTGGTTTCTGATATGACTCCCAAGTGTTAACAAATGTTTCCCACTTGAGAGGAATTCCTTTGGCAACTAGCGTGTGCACCTCATTTTGATAGCCACTTAGAAGAATGGAAACTTCTGCCATATCTGAAATCTGCCGCGTTGTCTGGGCAAATGTCCTCACGCTCTCCATCAAACTAACAGCATATGGGTAGACTCGCTTGGCCTCTTTCGCGACATTATTCACGGCATGGGGAACATTAAAGTTTTGCCAGCCAAGGTTTCGGGTTTCCTTGAATAAAGCAATGATTTGCGCGTCGAAGTTAACGGATAAGTCCAAGGCGTTATTAGCAGCCCTGATCTTGTTGATGTTGAACAAACGCCCAGAGATAGAAATTTGTTTTCGTTGTACGTCCTCAACCCATGCTTTATAGATCGCTTGCGTATTCAGTTTCTTTCGGAATAGCTCGCTTTCTGTCTGAAGCTTCTGGCCTTCGCTATGGAGAGCCCAGTCAGATCCCAAAATATCTTCGACTTTCTTCATATAGAGGTCAAGCTGCCGTTCAATCTGACGAGCCCAGATTATGGCACCTGAGACAGGCGGCAAGTCATGTAGTTGAGCCATGGCGTGGGCCTCTGAGTGACCATACTGTTGCTTAAATCGCTCGTGAAGGCTCGCAATGGCTTGCTTCACATTGTCTATAAGCTGATTTTGATATTCAGCAATGGCACCTCGAATCTTGGGTCTAACGAAAAGAGCATTGAACTGAGAGAAGACTCGAAACATTTCATTCGCATTCTTCGCTGTTGCTAGCCGATCACGTAATCGAGCAATGATCGAGTTTTCTACTCGCGAAGTCCGTTCGTTATAGGTATTCTCCGCCTTGACCCATCTTTGCGTCCCTTCGGGGGAAACATCCAGTAGGTCAACATTCTTCAACGCCTCCCACGCCTGTTTAACCTCTTCAACTGCATCAACATCACCCATCTCTTCGACAAGAGCGACTCCGTTTGCCGTGATTTCTTCGCTCAGGCCGTTAGTTGCGGACTTTGGACCCAGGACGTTGATGATGGTCCTCTGGAGCTGCTCATGGTTATCCCTAAAATTGTCGATGTACTTCAGACGCGCCTGCAACTCGCTGTGCTTGGGCATGACCTTTATAGGTATGAATTTCTCTTGTCTTCGACGGGTAGTCTCTCGAGCTATATTCGTAAACTCCTTGATTTGAGTATCCCAAGACCGAAAAATCTCATCGGCGGTAGCCATGAGACCCTTGAAATCTTTGTACTCCAAATCAACCAACTCTGACCCCGGAAGAAGTCGGTGCATAACGTCTTCCAAGTCAGCGGAGATAGCTTCAACCAGATGTAATGTTCGGGCGATGGGATAATTGCTGAATCGCATCTTTTTGTTCATGTGGCTGAAAATCTGTGCAACGGCATCTTGAATCTTGGGCAGCGATGTCGCGGATAACAATTCATCAAGTGGGAAATCTCGCATAAGTTGATTGTACTTCTGCACCATTTCCATGGCTTCCTTCAATCCAGTGTCAGCTGTGAAACTAACGGTTGCCTGAAATCGCTTAGCATGCTTGAGAATCTCCAAAGTGAGCATGACGCCCTCGCTCCTCAGCTGAGCCTCAATGCCCTCCAATGCGGATTCCATCGACAACCAGAAGTTAATCTCCTGTGTTGCCGTCCTTGTTACAGGATCCCTAGTTAGCTTCGTAATAGCCTGGATCGACTTGATCCAGCTATTGACAGTCGACTGCAAGTTATTCATAAACGTGCTGTCCGCCAGAAGGTGAGCTGGAATCAAGTCGGTAGAAGGTCGTATGCTGCGAGCTGCGGCGTCGTCCAAGGCCGTCTGAACGATCGGGTGAAAGGAGAGCGACAATTCTGGTATTTCCACATTCTGTTGGAGATGCAGTAGACTGAGCTCAAGTTCAGTCATGCGCTTCTTGGTAACAGGAATGCCTGTCTTTGCGTCCACGTCTGCTCGGTTCCTAACGCCATTAACAGCTTGGGAGGTTTTGGTGTTGGCATCAAAATAAGGCGCCAGCGCATTATGAACGATGGAGTGGAGAATTTCGAAGGGTGAAGCGGAAGGTCCTTGCTCTGCAACCAGGCTGGCCAAGGAAGCAGTGCCCGGTAGCGTCTGGATCTGGATCTGCGAAGTCAAAGGAAGCGAGGGGTCGATCGCTTGAGGACGTTTCAGCAGCGCAAGATAGGCGATAGTCGTCGGGGAGGAGGTTATCTCGGAAGCAATAGCGTACGTGTAGGCGACAGGCGCTGTACGGTAGAGATTAGTATCGAGTAATCTCGCGGCGCAAACGGTTCACTCACCATTATCGGCTGGTCCGTCCGGAATGTCTTCCGGAGGCTCGGCATTTTTTTGTATGTACAGGGCTACCTGGGAATCGGTTGCGAAGCGGCTGCACCGATGGATGGTATCGGAGTAGTTATCACTCGAAAGAAGACTTCCAGGCCGCTCAAGCTCAGCGCGGGTAGCTCCGAGGGCGATACTGACGACCGAGGCGAGATGCTCAACAATGACTTTCGGGTCGATGAGGTTGAAGGCAGGAGAGGAGACGCCGTTTGCGCCAGTGCCTTCAGAGCCGAGAGGCGATACCACAGTCTCCATCATGGCGGCAGACGTGGCTCGGCGGCGTTGTTGGGTTGATTTGTTGATTTACAAAGCAGATAACATATCTCGGAATTTCAGGGATAGCAAACCGGGGTATCAAGACAGAACACAACGCCGAGGAACGAGAGTGTTGGTGTTTGATTAGATAGGTAGACAATAGACGGATACAGAATGAAGCGCAAAGGAGCGTAGATGGTTGTGAGAGGGTCCTTGTGCATGTATGTAGTGTCGTTGACTAGCACGACCGCTCAGGAGATGATAGAAACAATGGGGATATGTAGAAATCGCACTACAGTCCAAGTCACTCCAGATCACCAGGGATGCTCTAACGCGATGAACGCCAACTGTCGCGACCTGACAGGGGATACATTTTAGCGGGGCGACTTCCCGTGTCGTGCCGTCATTGGTGTGTTACTTTCAATGCAGGGGATGATGCCAGTAAAAACTAAGACCTGCCTATTTGCTGTGCATGTCTACTTCCTGGTTAGGGCAACTCCCGCTTTAAGCGTCAGTCATTTTAAGCTTTTCAATCTGGTTTGTCTGTCACATGTATGCAACAGCGTTGTCCAACTTATTACTTACTTAAAGTCTGAAACAAGACAGCTAGGTATTCAAAGAAATATTTCGCCGCAAGCTCGGTCGAATAAACAAAGGTAGTCACTATGTGCTGTAGCAAAAATTTAGGCATTCTCGTGCTCTCTTCACTCTTTCTTGCATCTGCTTGGCAAACTCAAATCGAAAACCCACACGTCTAGTCAGAAATTAAGTATCATATATGTACTTGAATTCTATTTTTCCCGTAGCCCTTTTCCGCCGTATCCTAACCAATATCATGAAATCGTGTACAATAGTCCGTCATGTATCTTTTTTTGACTCAAACCCATGCCATTCCTGGTCCATTGTAGTGCCAACGCCAAACCGCTCACGATGCCACTGTTATAGAGACCCTATCAAATCAAGCCTCCAAAACGCCAATGCCTGCTATCCGTCCAGCTATAACTCACTTTTCCTGTCCATATCTATTCCATGCGTTTTCAATATCGGCACTCCGAAATCAATTTCCCGTCGAAACGCCAGTGTTATTGCTTGGTGCGCTTGTGTCGTTAAGCCTCTCTCTCTGGACCATGACACGCTCGTTGCAGATGTCAATAAACATTTCGAACCTAGTGATCATTTTGTCCTTCTCTCGTATCCTTTCATGGAGATCCTCAATCTCCTTTTTGCTTTCTTCTTTGAATTTTGCTAATTCCTCTCTGGCTCGGGCCAGCTCTTTCCTCAAGTCTGAGCGTATGCGCTCCTCGGCTGTCGGCGGGGGTTTGCTGTAAATAGCAGGCCGTTGTTCAGCGATACCTGCCTCAACCTTCTGAGGGTTGCGATTGATAGCAGCGCGAGCATTATAGATATCCCTTGGAAGCAGTGGCACATGAGGGTTCTGTTGCTGTAGAATTTCCAAGGTTTGCGTAACTCCAATACCTGCTAATGTCAGCGTACAATCACGTTCAATATCACAAAGGTAGTACTACCTGACTCTTTCAAACTTTTCACCGCAGCAACCATTTTGCTGTCTAATTTTCTCGCCGCGGGATGCAACAGAGGGCTCTCACTGGGCCCGTGGTTGTGCTGCAAATGCGACTGATCCGGCCTGTATCGGATCGTCCATTGAGTCCTTTGTTCGATAGCAAAGAAACCGAATGGACAATTGCATTTGCGAGAAGAGGTTTTTCGTTTTCTTTGCTCCGGACTAACTCGGCTTGGAGGTTTTCCGGCACGATCGCAGACGAAGAGCACCTTCTTTAACCCAGGCACTGTCTTTTTAGACCTCCCTATAACGACGGCGTATCCAACTGACGTGCAGTATTCGAGTACATATCTATGAATAGATTCGAGGCTTGCAAAGCTACCTCCCTCTGGTGGAGCCGACATTCTTGCACCCATAGGAGACCGGGGTACGAATGGTGTACCGTCGATAAGTTTCGGGGTCAGGCGATCTTCCCCTTCTGCAGACTCCCCTGGACTATCAACCTCCATATCATCATCCTGGTGGGCATCCTGAGAAGAAGCGTTAGCCTCCGGTTGAGGAGGTGGCAGTTGTTGGGCCTGTGGTTGAGGAGTTGGCTGCGTTTGTAACGTCACAGGTTGTTGATGAACTTGGTGGTGAGATTGTGGATGAGGCTGCTGGTGCTGGTGCTGCGGAGGCTGTGGTCGCGGCTGCGGATGCGGTTGGTGATGAGTTTGATTTTGGGGTATCAAGCTACCCTCATTCTGCTGAGCTTGTACCTGCTGCGTTTGCTGGATTTGTTGAACAGGCTGCGGTTGCACAGGCTGAACCGGTTGAACAGGCTGCTGTATAGCTTGGGTATGGGGTAATTGCGGCACTGGCTGCGCAACTTGCTGCTGAACTTGGACTTGTTGTGGAACTTGCTGAACGGGTTGATTCATAGCTTGCTGGAGATAAGCCATAGGAGGGCCCGGCTGCGTTGGCATCTGTCGCTGCTGGTTTCCTCGCTGGTGCTGCTGATGCTGTCGGACGGCCTGCACCGCGGCTTGAGCATGCTGGGCTGTCTGCACGGGCGGATGCCTGGACGGGCCATTGGAAAGGTTGGGAACGCTCGCAACATTAGGGACTGGAGACGGCGTGGTATTCGAGAAAAGATGATGGGAATACCCCTGCGGCGGCTGTTGCGGTGTGTATTGTTGAGGCTGGTAAGGCGGCGTCGGTGAGGGTTTGGGTGGCGTAGAAGAGTGATAGCCGCGTCGAAGTCCGTTGACTTGGGGAAAGGTGAGTCCCGCATGGCTATGGTTGCTGGAGCCCGGTTGGCCGAGGCCCGACATGACGCGAAGAACAGGGGGAAAGGAGGCGGAGGCGGCGGCGGCGGCGGCGGGTGCGGCAATGACGACGACGAGGACAACAACAACAACAACAACAACAATAGCAGCAGCAGCAGCGGTCGTGGTTTGAGGAAGCAGAGAATAACAAGCGGGAAAAAGAGGCTCGGAGACATAAACAAACACCCGAGACGCTATGCAGCGCTACAGAAAACAATAAACGCCAGACCCCCAAGACACGACACAACGTGCAGATGCAGCAACGAAGTCGAGTCGGTTGTGGGATCTCAGGGTTCGACAATAGACGTGATGTCAACTGTCGACCCTGGTGGTTGGGCAGAGGTGCAAGGTGCGAATGGTGGTTAGCGGGTGTGCAGATATCACGATCGATCAACAAGACCAAAGCTCCAAGGGCTCCAAGGGGGGGCTTGTTGGTTGTTGGTGTGGGTGTGGGCGTGTGTTTGAAAAGAAAGAAGGGTGGGAATTGAGTCTGGCTCGTCTAGAACTCTAGAGTGGGTAAGCCTGGATAGCCTGGGTTAGCCTGGGTAGGGCCATCTCATCATGCCAGCTAATCCAAGCCAAGCAGGTTTATTTTAGCTGGCGTTTGCAGGCAGGTGGGGTAGGGGTCGGTGGTGCCACCCACCCGCCTCCATTTTAAGTACAACTAGGCTCCTACTCTAACACACTCTAACACATACCGCAAACCGTAGAGGTGACCAACTACCAAGACTCAGAGGCGTCTAATAATAACCAAATCCAACATTACCCAGCTAACCTCAAGCTAGGCACCTCATTCTCATGTTGTGCTCGCGGTAACTGCCTGGTTGGTGTCGAGTGAAGATGCACCGTCAGGTGAGGGATCTTGTGTACAAACATTTGCAGCTAAGGGATGTAGCAAGGCACATACATATACAGTTGCTGGGTACGTCTTGGGTACGTCTTGCCTGTTTGCAGATGCTACGAGAATCAAGACACAAGGGCCGGAATTGGGGCTGGAAGGTCTCGGAATACAGAAGCCACATTGCTGCTACTACTTCATACAGTGAATTAATTTCTGCCAAAAATGGAACGGCGCGCAGCAAGATAAAAAACACAAAGGTCGATACTTCGTACACGCACAGGAACACGCATACATGGATTTCAGATAGAACTCAGATATCTGCTAAGTCTACCTACAATAACTACAGACTACCTACCTAATGTCTGTGCGCTATATCCATGCTTGCAGCGCACTACCAGGTCAGGTACATACATGGATATTGTCCCAGGCATATGTTAATTAGGTAAGGCATCAAACATCTAATGAGATAGGGTCTCGTTACATTCATTGATAGACCATAAAAAATGGTGTAATGTGTCTTGTACCGTAGATTCAATTCCTTGTTGCGATGAACGGTCAGGACAAAACGCGTCCAACATGACGACGACATTGACGCATAGAAGGTCATTCATTACATACTTACATAAAGGTAGGTTAGTGTAAGTTATCAGGCACGTTCGGACTTCGGCACAATATAGAAAGCTCCTGCAGCCGTTTTCACCGCTCTCATTTCTCATTGCAGCTTCGAGGCCATCTCAGCAAGCCGGGACGAAATTCAAGCCTTGGTAATAGGACATACATCTGTTTG
The DNA here is from genome assembly GCA_022495235.1 of Xylaria curta. Lineage (NCBI taxonomy): Eukaryota > Fungi > Ascomycota > Sordariomycetes > Xylariales > Xylariaceae > Xylaria > Xylaria curta. The sequence continues at coordinate 213,566 of MU375900.1, read as the reverse complement.
CGTTCGGGCATGCATATCTTATTTACTACTTACCTTATTTGCTCACTTACTAGTAAGTCAGCCATCTGCAAACCGCACAAATCACACTACCTGTGTATTGTGTATTTGATCTGATCGAGATTTCAAGGAGGAACGGCATCTACTTCGGCGTCTATACTTGCATTACTGACTTACATACCCACCACCTGCATGTAGTGTAGCCAGGTGTGCATTGGTAGATTAGGGAGGCAGCCACGGCATGTAGTACTGTATGTATGTGCTCTGTGACGCAGTCTCGCAAGTCGGCGCCGCAAGGCCAATCACAGGCCCGGCCTACGGAAATATGCTGCTGGAATTAGTGTATGTGGTAAAGCCCCTTCACACGCTGCCGGGATGTCCACACATTTAAGTCAGACTGCCTACGTACTGCCCCATATATAGATCTTGCAATGCTGTACTGTATGACAATGCGAATTTTCCCTTAAGCCATGCCGCTTTTATCCCGCAAAGCCAAGCTTGGGACTTCATGTTGGAGCAGTCCGTAATTTTGCATAAGCTATCCAAAGATCACGGTGCATAAATGTCATAAAAAACGGAAGGGGCATCTTATCGTGTAACAGATTCAAGGGTTAATCGCGAGATAATTTAAGCACATGGGGGTTGTGGAAGGCCTCCCTCCCTCACGCAAAGAGACAAGTTTGTACCAAAGAACTGATGTAAGCGCTTCTGCCTATCTCAGACTTGGTACCACGATTATCTGAACTTTGACCGCAGTAACCTCACGGATCATATGAGATAGCAATCGCCCACGACAAGAAACACTTAAAAATACGGGCGTGTACAAACCCAATTTTTTTGCTCTACCTTACTCTAAAGGTATCTCCCAAATTTATAGTAATATCAATAATAACAACAGAGCCAATGTACAGTGTGTTTAAGAAGACATCCTCTTCTTAACTTCCATCTATCCGCTCTCCATGAGAAGAAAACACAATCGATAGTTGAAGGATGTCATACTGACCCAAGTGACTGAGACTGTACCCGAGACCCAGGACTCCAATATCATGGAAATAATCAAGCGAGCGAAAGCGAGGCTTTCGCATATATAGACCTTAGGTTGCCGCCTGGCTAAAGGGAGGCCTAGACCTCCATAACCCCCTTGAAGTCCTATATAACATGACTTTTGCGATTCAAAGTCTCTTACAGGCTCATGATCCCAAACTCTTGTCACAAAAAGGCATATTACTACAGCCTCCAGCTAATACATTCCTTGTTGTCTCCCAAAATCTCCTGGAAATCGCTGCCGTGTGTTTTGCGCTAACGTGTAAGGACGTATCTATTATATTAAGCATTTTGAAGATGCCGTATACGTGACACGCTTTCGTGGCACGGCTCCGTTCGGCGAAAATAAAGGTGATATTGATGATAAAGCCGTAGGAATAACGTCCAAGGCTAGTCTATTGGCCCTAAACGACAAAATTATTGCCTCTCAACTGCCTTGGCTAAGCGACCCTCAAATAACCACCCGTATTTCTTTCTAAAGAGAATCCTGCAACTTTACACAGCAATGACATACAAGAGGAACTTGGCTCGTTGTAAAGCATCGACTCTTCGGCTCTAGACATGGCGTTCTCATATTGCCATCTCCTAAGACAACGGGACTCAGAAGACTAATACAATTCCGGCAACAACATATGCAGCGAACATCAACTAGGGTTCCAGGAAATAGCAAATGGGTTGGTGTTGAGCTTCCCTGTCGCGTACGAAAACATTATATCCAAATGAGCCGGAGAAGGGGTGGTTTGGCATGGCGGTTTGGCGTTTGATCGCCCAAATAGGGATTTTCATGCGCTAATATCGCATCTTCAATAGCTACCAGTGCTTATTTAACCCTTACTATGTCACTACGATTTCAACCCTCTCGGAAGTCAACGCAAAATGAACCGACAATGCTGCCTCCCGAGATATAGGACCACGCAATTGGAATGTATAGTTTTTCTGGACTTATTTTATAAGCGGCTTTGTTCCTATGTATAAAACGTACCATTTTTGGGCAATGGCTCTTTTCTTTTTAATTCGAAGACCGAAGATGATAGTTAGTCATAGCCTGTCTCGTTATTTCCGGGTCAAGAGGTTCTCACTGTAATTGCCGAGTTGTGCAAATAGAAGTGTATGAACTGTCTTATCTAGATCCAACCCCCCTTTTGTTGATTCAACATTTCTCTTTCTTCATTTCTTCCATTTGGGTGACTGTGAGAAGGGCGAGCGATTATACTCAAATTCCGATTATCTTCTGAGGTGTTGAGGGGGTCACGAAGCACTCTTTTTCTTTCCGGCCAGAATAGAAAAATTAAAGTCTTTATATCCTAATAACTTCATCGTAAATTACCAACGTTCGAATTGTATTGCCATTTCGGATGATCAAGCAAGGCAGGTAAGTTGGAAGCTAAAGCTTCGTACAGAGTCTTGCGCTTGGATTGCTATATAATTACACGACATGAAAACTACAGTTCCGGAGTCTCTGATGTGGGTCCGAGGGTAACAAGGGCTTCGAAGGATATTTAGTAATACAATAATCTTGGGAAGGAGACCATACAGGTCTGAATTCCTCCCTCGAGCCCAGGCGGCGAATCTAGGTTTATGTACACGAATAACTTCGCTCTCGCTGGCCCGGATAATCCAAGTCCGTATCACTTTTATCGTGAGCTCAATCAAACACCAGATTAGCAATGATGAGGCACGGGTAGCTGAATATACGAAACGCCGCCCAGCAGATTAATTACATGTTATCACCGATCTGACCCTAGCTCACCGGTAGTTGCATTCCCATATCTAGGGCCGGTCCGTGTGACATGTCCTATCTTTTTAACTAGGCGGCGACCTTAGGATCCATACATATCGGAGCCTCTCGCCCCCACTCGCTCTCTCGTAGCCTATCCTTTTTATCCAGGCATACATGGGCAGCTAGGCAACAAGTTCAGCGGCTCATATGAGTATATCATGTACGATGTTGAAGCCCTGGGGTCTCGGATGTAGTTCCAGCCCCTTGGGCCTATATGACAATCAGTGCTCGGACACATGTAACAGTAGTTGCCTAAGCCATGGGCTTGCTCTGAGCTCGACAACGGTCGATAAGCAATAGTAGGAGAGCTATGCTTTGGAAAATCTATCGAGAACCGAAAGTATTTTTATTTTAAAGCAAAATGGCGTGAGTATTGATGTGCCATATCTGTATTATTTGTAGATCCTCTTCTTCTGAATGCTTCGCAACCAGCTAGTAGTTTAAAGGAGAAAATAAGGGCTGCTGATGACAGAATTCTAGACTTTGGGGTTGAGGTCAGCCTGATAAATGGTTAGCTACCTATTCCTAGGTCAATATCATTTTCAGCTCGTCGTCCAGATGTAGTCGCCTTCGTTAGACTGTGTTTTCATAAGTAGACCGAGCCGCGCGATTCCAGTCCTCCACAGTTCATGACTTTGTCCATACTTCTTTCCGACCTAACAATAAACTTCTACTTCAGATAATACTGGATTAACATTTCCGAGTTATAGCAGTTGGCATTATACGATCCAATCAGCTAAAAATCAAAGCCATACCATACCAAATATCACCATAGACGAATATGTGAAAATCCTATGTTGATCTATGATACAAATAGTTCTATCGGATATTCAAATGTTACGGAAGCTAGGACTACCCTACTTACCTCAAACATGATGTGATAAAGGATAAATTCTTGAGTGCCCATTGAAGGTGTTAACTAGCTAAATCACTTATCCGATAAAATATTAATTGGCTGTGATGTTTACACGACTCGTTTTCAGATTGTTCATTGAATTTTCATTGAATTCAAATAAAGCCTGTACATTGGCAGGTGAGCCTGTCTGGGAGCATGCTGACACGAAAAGGACAATTTGGAGCTCGGTGCTGTGTACTTTGGTTGACTGTTAAGACCTGACCGTTTTGGTAACTGCGTCTGTCTGCATAAAACATGCATAACCTTACAATGTTGCAAAGCGTATTGGAAGTGAGCCAAGCCTGAGCAAAAGCGGCGATTGTGCTAAGCTCAATCTGTCGCGCGTTGCGACAATGATAAAGACCAAGAACCACTTACCTACTAGAAAGCCTCTTACAGGATACAACATGTAAGGATTCCATCGTTCGTCCTGGATATGACATGTCTAAAATGGCAGGCAAGAGTCGCAAATGATGGCTATCACGAGTTGTCCTTTTCTGCAGGGATATTGAGGCACCGATAAGCATGCCCCCCCCCCGGCCGCCAGCCACATACTGAATGGCGAGTGGGCTCATATTTGATCTCGAAGTGTATGACAAAATGGTAGTGGTTGGTAGGCTGTCCAATGGACATCATATATAACTTTCTAATCCTACCCTTGTTTTTCCTTTGTGAGGCTGTCAGAGCCGATCGACTTTCTACCAGTCGGTCACTTTCTTTCCGTTCGAGACGGATTATTCCGAACGCAGGGTTGGGCACAAGGTCGAGCGCCAGTCGCAGTAATCCAAAAACCGTGTCACCCTTGGGCTTCGTCTACTCTTTCCTTCGGACGGTATACTAATACTCAGTGTATGCTAGATGTTCGACTCAACCCTGGGCTATCCTGCGAAATATTCTCAACTAGGTATTCGCCAGCCCCCACCCATCAGTAATGTCGTTGCTGGATGTTTATTTAATTTCACCGCCTGACCCGTTGTTGCTATAGCTGCATGAGTACGTAAAATACATGTTCCGGTTGTCAGTTATCCTGAAATATTGCTTTCATTATACTACTTGTTCGCGTATTTTCAAAGAAAAAAAAAGGATGGCGATAACCTGTCTGACTACTTCAGCTACTTTTAACTCGAGTTGCATTTCTATGCCTTTGAGATGCTTCAGCAGAGCTGGTATATTTGATTAATCCAGGGTAATTTATCATGAACTGATCTTAAATGGCTTGCATGCCAATTGACGGGATTCACGCGTCCTCCGCCAGGAAAGAACTACCCGCCCGAGACAAGCGGCGATGACCACGGACCTGATGCCATCAATTTCCATTTCGACCAGGGATACACTATTGGAAGCTGTCTTGAGTGCTTCTGACGAGGCTCGCGCAGATAATGATTATTCCATTGCATTCCGCTGGCTCTTGCAACAAGCGACTCACGTATTTTTCATGTCCCTGTCCTTCACCTTGACCTCGTTGGGCTTTCCCTTCTGTTGGGCAAATGCCGACTATGAATGAGGCGGTAGCCTACAAAAACTTTGTCGATTGGGCTACCATGCAACGTCGGGGTCGAGAACGAATTCACAAGGCTTCCAAAGATCCAATCGCCCGAGCCAAGCTCATTGGCGATATACCACCTCCAAAACCCATAGTACTCCGACCGCAACCTGAAGACGTTTTGTCGACCCTGAGTAGCCTTCCACCATACTGTGCCCCGACTGCCACGCTGAGTTGCCCGCCATTGAGTAAGGAATCTGGCTACTCGTTTCTTAGGAGCCTTCCGGCCGAGACCCGCAACGCGATTTATCACTACGCAGTCAATTATCCTACTTGTCGTGAGATTTTTGATGCTTATTACGATCAGTTGGACAGGTTCAAAGTCCGTGTTGTAGATGGCGTATCATGCGGCTTCTCTGTTGGCCTTTATACACCGACTATACTCCTTCTTTGCAAGCAGATTACACGGGAGGCACTGGCCATCCTCCGTCTACGTCCCTTCGTAATCGATCGGATCCCACCATGGATTATGGGTAACGCAAAACCACTACCCCTCACCTGCTTAATTAGCAAAAGCACACTGCAGAATGTTCGGTTCGTAGAGATAAAGCTATCCCTTGGTGACTGCGAAAACTACTCCAGCGGCCGCGTTTGGTCCCAGGTTCTAGAGGACGTCCTGAAAGCATGGTCGGGCAAAAACTCGTTGCTCCGCTTAAAAGTCATGATAAAAGTGAGCAACATCGATATAGATGGACTTTGGGACTTTGAGCTGGGTTATTATGCGGAGATTGTGAAGATGGTCAGTTTGCTCACCCCCTTACCGCCCCCAGCAGCTGACCGCTCGTCGTATGGCGTCGGCCCGCTAATATTTGATGACCATCGATAGATCGACTACTTTACATTCAAACATGGCTCTAGACCAGACTTAGTTCAATATGAGCATTGGGTCCTCGATTGCGACTATGCATATCGGTGCGGTTTTAGGAGTCAGTATTGCAGCTTAGAAATATCACACCGCTCATAGAACTCGGTGGAGCTGACACGAATTAGATCCTCTGATCCGCAAGCACCCAGATCCTCACATATGGCAAGGAAGCGTCATGGAGTGGATATGACCTAATTGTTGACGGAGAAGAGAAATCAAGAAAGTATATAAAGAGAGGCAAGAGGCGAGAAATAAGCCTGCTTGTCAGCGCGGCTTGCTTCGAGAAAACATGGTATTTCTCATTGTCTTTTCCATATACAGAGCAGCAGTTAGCAGTAAACTGGTAGACTTCTCAGCCTAATCTTATTATGGTTGGGCTGATTTTGATGAGGCCGGGATGTTCCCGTCTTTCTTAGCTGCCTCATTATAATCGTACACGTGTGCCCAAACTTAATCGAATAAGAGAGGATTTTAACGGCTTTGAATATGGCTCGTGGTCAGACTGGGGTCGAGAAACATGGAACGAATATATAGTATTCATGATATTACTTAAATTTAACCAGAGAAAAGTTAAGCGGGTATTGGCACTAAATAAGGAAGCCGAATTGCAAAGGCTGAACTAGCCCGGCGGTAAACGAGAGATACGCAGAAGAGTTCAAAGCCCGTGATCAGATTTGAGCTTACATGGTGTAGACAATCTTTGCTAAGAAGACGAACTATCTATCCTTATTTACCGGCCGTTTCATATGCTGCCTGAGGCGAGCACATATTGGGACGCAGCCTACTGGACGGCACAGCACAGAGTATACGGAGGCAAAAGCCCGGTGGCTTTCGATTTGTTTTTAGTTCGATTTGCAAATAATCAAAATCCCATTCGACCCTTACGTGGAGGTGAGCATTTGGACTTAGTTATTTTTCTCTCCCTTGGTGCAACACACACTAAACACAGCTCGGTAAAAGCACCAAGGAGCGAATCAGATTATAGGTGGTAAGCAATCTGCAGACAGTGTAGCAACCGGCATCGCCGACCCATAGCCTCAACGTTCGCGTCTCGTCTGGTCCCGTTTCAATTTGCCTTTGGTGCAATCACGTCTTACGGTATCATGCCGAGGATCTGCGTCATGGGCTTCCACGGGAGCATGCTACATCGATTTCGGGGTGTATGTGTTCTGTAGCTCATATCTCGCAGCTTATAAGCTTATACTAGCGGGATCCCCCCTATTTCGATGTTATGTGATTTGATAGGCTACGAGCTGAGGTGCGCATGGTTGATAGATTAGTGCCCAGAGCAACCAATCACTAACCAGCGTAATCGTTACCTCCATGTCCTTTCTGTTGGAGGGTCGGATTACATTAGCTATATGTATTGTACATGCGTGTGGGCCGGCTACCGAGCTGCTAACCTACGGAGAGCGAGAGATCCGGTAAGGCTTAAAAGTCCCGTATCGTTGAAGCTTCTAGAAGTGGAAAACCTAGCCCTCGGGGTATCAGGTGATTTTCCATAGTCCATCGTGAGCACCTGCTAGACTAGCGATAGTTAACAAATTCGTGCTTGGCTCCACTAAATGGCCGTCGGAGTCGAATTTCGCCTACCGTTATGCTTTCTTCCCAACACCCTTGATCCAGCACCGCCGTACACTATGATCCTCCAATGCGCCTCTCAGCACGAGATAATGGTCTAACACTACTTCTGGGCCATCTCATGACTACGTCTACGGTTTCTTTAGGCACTATACTGCACGAGACACGTGGCAGGTGATGTAGCAGGAACCACTCCCAATCACTGACCGGATCATGACACATACCATTGAATCCACTCAGATTTCCAAAGTCCCATACTGGAACTACGAATATGAAATAAAATTTTCTCTCATGCAACGTTCGCATGTAGAACCCCCAAGATTCAGTTTCCACATCGAAACACGTCGGCTGGGGAGCAGGGGGGGAAGAAGAGGTGAGCGAACGATTCGACGAACGCTAAATCAGGTAATTTACCCCGAAATCCAATGATCACCGCCATGCCATCTGCCCCGTAGGGCTGGCCTTATGAAAGACTGCGAAGCTTATTAGCCGCCCGTGCCCACCATAGAATAACCCCTGCCCACCCCATCCGAATTGCGACATTGAAAGCAGCCCTACGAAGCCCACATACAGACTACCATAACGCCAGCCAAGCTTGGCATAGTCTTGGCTTGAACCCCATCTCCCCTTTCCAGGGTACTTGTCAATGTGGTAACATGTACATCTGTGTCGCGCGTAGTATGCAAGGAACTTTCCCCTAATTTAGCAAATTTGCATTGCAACATCATGTCGCGACAATTAAAATTTTCTCGATTGCCTTTCACACACCCCTTTCTTCCTGTGACATGTCCTTGTATGAACCTTGAAACCAAGCTTTATCAAGGCAGTTAATGTTCGAAGCAGGCAGCGAGAGACGCAAGATGTGCGAGGCGGTGAGCCTAACAAGGGGAAAAAGATAGAGGGACCGAGAAAGCATTGGTGGGGAACAATATGACGATGTTACATGCATCTTGTCATAGATCACAGTGGGGATTCGGTTCTGTTCCCTGCTAGTGTTCCCATGTATCGGTACATCACACTCTAGCCAGTCGGCTGTGTCCAATCGTCTGTTCCACGAAACAGTGCATGGAGTAGGCCGGAGTGGTGCCAACTGCTTGATTATCCTCTATGTCTAGAGCCAATTCTCAGCCGTAACGATTGCTGAGCCTGCCCTAGGTCTATCCTATGTACGCGTGCAGTATCTCTAGTGTCCCTCTATTTTCCTATACGTAACAAACCGTATCCATAGTGACTCCTTTCATAGTTGTGAGAGACAAACGAAGGAACGTGGGTGGAATAAGAAGAAACCCCCATTTTCTGTATCCGTGATAATTCCTCATGTTTGTCGCGAATTGAGTTGATATTGAAATAAAATCTCGCTTGGAGATACCAAGACAGACATTAAACTTGAGTACTGACGCTGAACCTGCACGTCATCTCAATATAAACCTAATTCGAAAGCTGTGTACTACATGGATTAGTCTCTCCTCCGTCTATGCGTGTTCCCTTCTTTTCCTCTTGGGCGGCCGTTGGGCGGCTTCGTCGCCAACGAAATGGTTTTTCTCGATTTGGTGCTGCCGCAGGTTATCCCGCCGATTCTTGTATTCCGAGTTGCAACCCGGGAATGGGCACTTATAAATGATGGGCGGGTTAGTCGAATGTTGCATTTTCTTATGCTTTGCCATGCTGCCCTTGAACCATTGAGGATCGCCTTTTGGCCTATAACCACAAATCTCACAGCGCTCGTTCGCTTCTACTTTTTGACTAGACGAAGCTAGTGTAGAAGGGCCGGAGGTCTCGCTCCCCTCGCCTCGGGCCTGAGATGGTGGCGTGGACCTATAAGAACTGGAGACTGGGATATCTGGCGGCACGTCTGATAATGGGGCTGGTGAGACTGTGTAGGACTCGCGGGATGTCTCAGAGGCGTCACTCCTCATAGGTAGGGTGTTTGGGCTGTTCGTCGCTAGTTGTGCATCTGGAGTGACCGACTGAAGTGCCGTGAGATCCAGCGTGGAACCGAAAGCCGCAACCCCTTCGCCACTAACGGGTTGCTGTGTGCTATGGATCATTGAATAACTCCATCCGAATGTCTTATTCAGGTCTTGCATCAAGAACTGGTCATCGTATGAAAATGGAACCAACGGGTACTCCGCATGTCCTTCCTGAGATTGCTGAGGCTCGCGAGAAACACTTCGAATCAGACTATCAATGAGTGATATGCCGAGCAAATGGTATTCCACTCGCGATCGATTTTCCGGTTGGGCATAAACTTGATCACAGAGACTCCGAACTTGGATGATATACTGGCTTAAAAAATCGTCCGACGTAAAGCACTTCTTTTAGAACAGAGTTAGCAAGAATACGGCAAATGGGTGGCTTGATGAAGGGGGCTTTCATGAATTTAGCTGTCTGTTATGAATGGCCATTAGATCGGAAAATAAGAAAATGTGGTAGTCTGGGTTAAAGGCAATACTAGACTCTGGGTATTCCTACCCTTCCTGTTTGTATGAGCTCAAGCTCAAGCTTTCGAATGGTGCTATAATACCCTGCCCGGGCATTCTGCCCAACCTCCTTCAACTTTCGCAAGAAATCCTCGGAGTCATGATACCTCCGATACAAGTCTTGGACGATGTACCCAGATGTGATTGTAAGAGGCGTCGGAACCTGTAGGCTAGGCTGATTCGAAGTAAAATGCAATGACCAAAGCTCTGAGCCAAGGACTTCCATAGGTTGTTGAGTACTACCATTCACTATGCTATTTTCGAGCTCTGGGTTTGGGTTAGCCTGTGCCGTGAACTCCTAAAGAAATATTCAAGTATGCAGTTACTGACCGTCTAAGAAATCTTGGCCAGTGACAACTAAAGGATCAGGATTCGCAATAGTCATCGAGCCGCTGTGATAGTCTGGTTCTTTACCCTTATTTCCTGTTGGCCTGTTCGTCAAATCCCGGAACTGTTCCCCTGCCTCGTGTGAATTCTGCTGCCAGATGGTTGTTACTATCTGGCAGTAACTATTACGGTATGTTGGGTCGAAAAGTACACTATAAGCTATGGCTTGCTCATAAAGTTTGTTTGATATGGCAATAAGGTTTTCTTGGTGGGCAACTAAGGAGATGGAATATATTAGATGGATGAAGCAGAGATATTCGAGAGGATCCTGTCTGGCGGAATAACCTTGGCTTAAAATCCGCCTAAATCGTAGGAGACCGGCTGAAGCTACCGTTCTCGGTGTTTGTCCTCGGAGATTATCGGCAAGTGGGTTGTTTTGAAGCCTGCTGAGCTTTGACACCGAATTAGAGAAGTGTTCGCCTAACGCATCCCATACTTGTTCAACTAGCGTTTTCGTTTCCGAGCCCGGGATTTGGGACCCAAGAAAGTCTGGCGGCATAGCTGTCTTTGTGTTAGGATCCGTGAACATCATATTGACAGATGTGCTGAACGATAATTCTGTATTCATGGAAGATAGCCATGAATAGTTGTCCTTTGGGTCGTATGAGGACATGAGAGGGCCCGATGGCAACCGGGGTATAGCCGAAGAAAGTTGACTATCCTCATGCGATTTCGCTACGTCTCCTAAAAAATAGTCACAAGGGTGTTCCGGGCAATCAAGCAGATCTATGTCCTTCTCCGCGCTGGACACACCGTTTTCTTGTGGTGCCGTCGGGTGTACATTAGCGCTTAGAGGTGTTATTGGTGAAGCGAGTAGAGTATCTCGACCAGACGCCACGGTCCATATAGTTGAAGATTCGGAGCTCGCACTCCAAGGCGTAATCGGTGATATGCTGTGAGAAGTAGATTGAAATGATGAACTGGGTGACAAGTACGCCGTGTACGGTTTTGTCCTGTATTGATCGACCTGGGTGTTAAGAGCTAATGATGGCCGTCGTCCCCCGCCAGGTAGCGCCCCTGTATTCATTTGAAGCACATCCGGAAAGTCTGGTGACTGTCGTGGCTTCGATATGCGACTCGGCACCGGCGACGCCGGGACCTCGCCTGCCTCGGCACATGAATCCAGGCGACCTAGCCTAGCGGCAGGATGTGCATTGTAGTTGACTGCGTCGAGCTCTGCTGCAGGCCGTAACGGCGTTGAGTCCAACTCCAGTAGTTCTGTACCATTCAACTCCAGCTGAGGTTGCCTGGGTCCGACGTTCGTATCTCTCTCTACTCGTTGCGTTGTCTCCCCTATCTGCGCTTCGCCATGCTGTTCGGACCTATCCAGGATCAGAGAGTCATAGCTGGGAGGACGTGACCGAGCATTGTAGGTAAGTGGGCTGGAGTTCTCCCGTCGAACTTTAGCACTGCCAATGTTTGAAAAGAAGTGTTTGGCCATGTTGATGATGCGTCTCCTCTTCGTAGGTTGCCCAAGGCAGCACGTGCATTTTTTGTCGTTAAAATGCTCGACCTTCATGCATTCATAGTAAACGTATTCGCCTGTTGTGAGGTGTTGACATTGTGTTAGATGTCTTAGCATTTCCTCATGTTCATCAAAGCGTTCGCCGCAACGCAGGAGAGGACATCGTAGCCGTTCGTTTGCCGCCATGCGGACGGATCTGTTCCTTTTCACGGCAGCCCATACAATAAACCTCTGCCGTGCACAGTCCTCTCCTGACATGCTCTCCCGAGATCTGAAGGCGTCAGTATCGTGATAGACCGATTTCGAAATAGGAATTAGCTCACAGGCAAGAGACGGGAGTACGATTGCGAGATTCCGACCGCAAACTCGACGGTGAGTGCCTTCTCAAATGTGAGGGTCTAGTCGAGAGTGGAGTCGATGGCCGACCTGGCCTTGGGTCCGTGTGAACGGGCTCATTGTCTACAGAGTTTGACTCGGCGGTAGCGAGACTCTTTTTTGGTTGCATGTTGAACAAATATTACACGGCGCGCAGACTTACGCTTGGAAAGGAGAAGTGTCTTACGGGGCAATTTAGATCGCTGTCTACCCATGTCTTTATCTTTAAAGATCTGGAGTAGATATCAACTTCATGGAGGATGACGATGTAGGACTTTGGACATGGATGTATGGTACCTGTACATTGGGCCTAGGACCCGCGGCAATGACCGCAGGACAGGGAATAGCGCATCCATTGGTGAGCAGGCTCCCTCTGTCATGTATCCCATGCGCTATGGTCGGCAATGCCCTACAACAGTCTCCCGCCGCGCACCATGATGCATAGGATGAGCACGCTGGTGGAGTTGGGGTCCAAAACGACTCGGTGAGGTACGCGGCAGGGGTAGGCAACAAGGCAGACATGGGTCCGCCTATTGCGCCTTGTCGCCGAGCTGAGTTGCAGTAACGAAGTGCTGACTGCAGGACTCGGGCTTTGTCCAATCATAGTGGAGGCTCCCCATACTGGTGATTCCGAAGCGAACAAAACAGAGAGCGTAGAACTTGAGGTTATTCGACGTCCTGTGAAATTGCTATTCAGTCCTGGAATGAACTATTCGGCTTTGGACGTATTGCACGCCGGCGAGAGTCGAGACAGAGCGCAGTCCGTCGTTCTATAATTCGGCAAGACCACGACTTGGCAGCATGATGCAGAAAGTGAAACTCATCATCTCCGTTCTCATTGCGGCCATTTGCTCGGAGCTCATTACTGGAGTAACATCCAGCTTTCCATCGTCAATTGAATCTAAAGATACTCCAACGAGGAAATTGAGGGAGCCTCCGTGTTCTTAAATATAGTTGGCCATTCGAGCAAATGCGCCTAGGAGGGAGCCGACATGCTGGTTGGCACCAAGCATTGCGATTTCTGTGGTTACATGGCGCTGATGGAAATGCCCCTTCCAATGTGACCGACGATGAAGACAGAGGATAAGACTAGACTACTAGGTCGAAGGTAAGAATTCTGTTGTAAATGGAAGCATGGAACGGGTACGTAGGACTAACATCGTGTGGCTGATGTTGTGATTGCTGGCTTGCCTAATGATCACTTACCCACGCCTCTAGATACCCCGTAAACAGGAGCCAGGAGTGCACTATAGGCCTTCCAAGGTCCAGTAAGATGCCTAGGTACCCAAATGGTATAGCGATCCAGAAGCTCTAGGCAATCTATAGGGAATACATGCTGTAATACATTGTTGGGTGGAGGTATTCGAGTGCGTGAGGCTTGGTAGGACTTTGAAGTAATCTACCTAGACTAAGTAAATAGGCTAAGCAGCTTTGGATGTTATCGATAAGCTAGCACAGAAACGAGATACGTACAACATTTGACAGTGACAACAACCACGTGGATGGGGTTGGGGTACGCTCTTGTGTGTAAAATCTTCCTATGACAAGAAGAGATATCATGAGTCTTGATATTGATAGGCTGTTACTTCATGGCATCTGGTATATATCGTCTCTTCGGGGAGAAGATGCTTATTTCGACAAAATGTGTAATGTTGTCGTATACTTACAATGGAATTACATAGATGCCGAGGCTTATACACAAATTACTACTACTTCTATACTACTGCGGGGTATTGCGAGCACTCCTCAAATTTTACCGAGAAAATCTGATGGGATGATCTACTTCGCACTGAAGAGACGAGATGTTCCAAGCCACGGCGACTACGGCAGGAATACCTGTGATATAAAGGACCCACGATCAAGAGGGTTTATGAGGCTATAGTAATTTTTGAACCTCCAGCTTCTTGCGCGGGCCATACTGTCATGCGTACAGTAGTGTGTTCATAGTTATGCTACTGTACACACATGACATTTGTTAGCTTAATGATTCGACGCCAAGAACTCTTCAACCTCAAATCGTTCGCTAGCATAACCAACGCTAACAGCTAGCTCCACGACCCCAATCCAGATGCAGATTATGGTGACGAACACGCCTTAGCCGACCAATCCCGGCCCTCAGCAATGAACCCCCCGCGCCCATGGATTCTTACGAGCAGAATCTTACGTTGCTGCTGTTTCAAAGCCGCCTGTCATGTGTTGGAATGGTTGTTTCAAGTTGACACGACAGGGCCTCCCGATTGGCCATTCTCATGATGATGGCCCCGAGAAGGATTTCACCATTCCAACCCCGCGACTATGTATAGTGCGTGCACCACCTTGGAGGGAAACACTGGACTGCGTTCAATGGCATGATCCACTGCTCTGCGACGGGCAGATAGAGATGGCTGTCTCGCTGTCTCCTAAGTGATGGATTTCCAGCAACCGGCAAAGGGAGATCGACAACGAAACTGGTACGAACCATCCCAAGACGGATGGACAATAGAGGGCCCTAGTTTAGGAGGAGGGTCCCAACCCCGTCTTCGGTAGTGAGACAAATTATAGATGCAAAATTTTGATTCATTTGATTCTATCCTTCAGGAAAAGAGCTTCCATTGCTTTTGAGTATATAGGTGACTGGCTACACTGCGGGCTGGCTCTGCTGTAATATAGCCGTCATCATCGACGTGTGTCCTGAGCCTGTATGACACCGAGCCGTCGTCGTCTATGGTTTGCTTCTAAAGCCTTGACTAAACCGGCATCGCAGAACGATCGAAACGCTCGAACAAAATAGTCTGACCGGATCGATTCGATCATTCAGCTCTGGATCTCACGCGACAAAAGCCCAGCTTCCAAGAATCCAGTCAAGGGGTTTGAAAATCCAGAGCCAAACCGTCGCGGCCCTATTGGAGGACCAGCATTGCATCTTATTCGCTCCCACGTCTTTTCTTATCTAGCAGATAGCTAAACCAGACCCAGCCCTGAGGTTATCTCGCCCTCCTTGACGCCATTTCTTCGTCTTGCGCGGCCTTCCGGGGACAATGAAATCGGTGATTCTGTCCGTGGGTTATCTTCTGCACCATACTGCAGGATCGTCTCAGCAGCAGTAGCACCATTCTCAAGACGGCACATATAACCACGGGCAACGGACCCTCTTCGTCGATCATCATCTGTTCTTGACCACTTCCCTCTTTCTCCCGTCCCGTCTTCACCACTTTTTTTTTATCTAATTATTCATATCGTCATACCATATATATACCCCCATTACTCAAATCCTTCTCGGCGTTGAACGCTGGGACAAGAAATCTTCACACCCCGCACTACCACTTCCTGGCTCGAGGCCGTTTATATAATACCATCCTATTTGCGGTCTCTCTTTTTTCAGGGTCCTTTTGCGGCTATTTTTGTCTCTGTTGGTGTGGTAATTCCAACAACTCGGGTGCAAATTGCAATACTACAGAGTTTTCATTAATCCGACCGTCGGCATCGGGCTTTTTGGAGCACTACCACCCCAACCCGCCCACTAGGTACTGTTAGTCCAGACTGGCTTACCAGTCACTATGCCAGCATGGCCCACGTGGTACGCGAATTAGACCTCAGCGCATATTGCCGCCATGATACTATGATACAACGTGTGAGCGCGGTGCCAGGTCTCAAGACCAGTACTGGTAAGTGTCAATTTCTATTTATCATTTAAATTCCTTCTGTTGCATCGCATCCAATCGACCTTTTCAATTGAATGGTAAAGCAATCCACGTTGTCATAGCCTTCTCACTCCTCGTTTGCTTGGCTAAGCTTCTACGTCACCTTGAGGGCAGAAAACTTAAAGTTAAGCGTTAGTCTGCTTCAGCGAGCCTCTTCAAATCCTATTTACTGGTTTACCAGCCCACAACCGCTCAACAAGCTTGTATATTCATAAAGCTGCTTCAATAACTACAAGACTGACCACGCAAAATCGCGACCAGCCTTCTTCATCTTCTTGCGAGCCAACTTGGTGGCCAGCTCCTCGGGATTATCAACGCCCATTATGGACCCTATCTCCTCCACAACATTACCGTCCCCACTATCCTCACCCCTGGTGACGGTTGAGCCACCAGCAAATAGCATACCTGACGATCTGCCACCGCTGTCAACCAGCGTGCTGGAGACCCAAACCGAAAAAGAGGATGCCTTGCGCCTAATCGCCGATTCCATAGCGCAGCAACGGCAAACGTCTTCTTCTCATCTAATCTTCCATCCCTTTCTTCTTCCGCCCTTGGCAGCAGCCCTGGCAGGCGCATACCAATACGCGTGGGCCTATCGACAGGATGTCGGAACATTACTATTAACGATCTGCGGAGTAATCATGACCTATCTCCTCGGAATCCGGTATTTCACGGGGGGTTACATCCAAGCAGCAGAAGAGCTCCGCTGGTCGTGGCTAAGCCCCACCTCCTCTCCTGACCCTTCTCCGTCGGAGCAGGACCTGATTCTCGGCGTGCACTTCGGCAAGCAGCTGGTCGGAGCACTGGTGCTGCGTCTTGAGCCCTCGCCCTCGTCCACGCACGTCTCTAACGGCGGCGGCAGACGACGCTCTCGGACGTCGCTCCTCCGCGGCGGGCGCGGCGTTATCCGCGCCTGGACCGTGAAGCTCAAATATCGCGGCCAGGGCGTCGGGCGAGATCTACTTCATGAAGCTGTGCGTCTCACGCGCGAGCGCTGCGGCCGCGAGGCCGAGGTCGGGTTTGCCGCCGAGCATGCGAATAGCAAGATGTTTCTCCCCGAGACTTTCAACACGCCGTTCAGACGCAGCGAACGCAAGGCCGCGAAGAGTCTCGAGAAGGTGCTCGCAGACTGGGAAGGTGCGAGGAGAAGACGGAAGTTGTAAAGGCTAGGAAGAAAAATGGGACGTGAGATGAATGAGATGTCGTATGAACTTCGAAGCGCCAGGGGACCCAAGGTGTTATCCGAGAACAGGAGCTGAGAATAGAGGAGACATCGGAAAAACGTAGGGGAGAAGGGTCGGAGAGGTATTTCGTCTACCTACCTACTTGTCTTTGAAGGCGGCGTTCCGGGCCAGGGTCTTTTAGAGCGATGCGATTTTAAGAATACCCCGAGTCCTCTCGTTTATTTGAGCGATACAATCTAGATTTTATATGATCCTCTCGTTTTCTCAAAGCTTACCTACCTGCGTTGGGGCATCAAATATTATCAAGTCACAAGTGGTCGATCCACATAAAAGCGTCAGATAAACTGACAATGCATAGATGAAAGTACGACCACAGTTCGGGGTATCTATTAGCCCTTTTAACAAATATAAGATGAATAGAGGTTCCATGAGACAAGGGTTGTTCTTAATCCTTATAACCTGGAGACCTTCACTTCAACGTCTTCCTCTCTCCTCAATTCACCGTCGTTGATAACGTGCCACAACAAAGTAGGCTCAAATATCGTCTTCCCTGCATCGTCACGGATGCCATGTGTACCGACAGTTCATAAATAACCAGCTGACAGTTACGAACCACTGCGAAATGCAATCTAAACAACAAAATAACGTTTCACTCGGCGCAAGTATATAAATGCAAATCGCGTAATACAGAACAGACTTTACGGTGCAATGCCACTTTATTGCTTGGCGGAGCCACCGGGCTGAACATCATCGAATCCATAGATTGGGCGACCCTGACGTCTTAGAGAGTGTAAGACCTATATTGGATTTTTCGTCAACGATGTCCCAGGACTCTGCATGAACCAATGACAATCATGTGTATTATAATACAGAGAAGCGTGGGAGAGAAAAGCAGACTCACATCGTTGATTGTAACAGTCTTCGCTTGGCGGTACTCAGTGTAGGTAACACAATCTTGTATAATCTGGGCGGAGAATCTTAGTAAACGTGGGGTCTGATGATAATGATGTTGTTCGGTGTTCATACCTCCCCCAGTCGCTTTTTCAAAACGGCGCGAATCTCCTCATAGATTGTAGCGGAGATACGCTTCACGCCACCACGACGAGCGAGACGTCTGTTATTCAAATTGTCAATACCAAATATAATACGCAACCTGGCAGTGTAACCAGGGATGGTGCACTGTGTCGGGAGCGAAGCATGCCATACCTAATTGCTGGTTTGGCTGCAGGTGGAACAACGTTAGCACTCGGTGGCCAATTCACTCATACAATTCGAGCGTACTTACTGATGCCGAGGATATTGTCGCGAAGGATCTTTCTAGTAGCACCTAGTTAGTAGATCCGTGTCGCAACATCGATACCCAATTAGGATCAATACCGGTGACGCTTAATGCCCTATTACACAGTTGCAGTGCAATGTCAGCATTGATTCCACAGCAGCTCAAGTGCTTGCAGGACGCAGTTACGTACTCCTTTTCCGCCGAGTCCCCTGCCCAGTCCCTTTGTGCCCTTTGCGCCTCGAGGGTCTACTTTTCCGCCAGGCATGACAATGGCGAGAACGCTGGCAAAAGATGGCGGTGCAGAGGATTGGAAGTTTGAGGATTTATTGACTTAACAATTGGAGCGTGATTCTTTGATAGTGTTTCCAAGCTAGGCGATAACAATGGCGTGTTCGACAGGTGGAGTTCAAGTTAAGGTACGTCCCGTGGCGAAATGAAACAGGCAACGGCAAAGAGTGGGTTGTGGGGTAGTTACATAGGTCGTGGTGGGACAGCACCTCAGAAAGATACGTATCTACCGGGGGTATCCCAGCAGCGGGGTTCTGTAGATGTCCTTCCATGCATGTGCATGTAGATAGTAGATTGCAATGTTGTTGAAGTAATGGGGGTAATTGACATCTGCTACCTGCTTTCTCACACAATAGACGAGATAGATAGATACATTAGGTATGTACTTTTTAGGGATAAATATAGGTACCGTAGGTACCTACTTACTTATGTACTTGGTTGTATTTCGTTTTAGTTTCTAGAGTAGATGTAAGGTAGGTACGAAGCTTAGGTATTTGATAGCTTGGCAAGAGCGCTCAGAAGAGGTTCACATGGGACGCAACATTACTTAGGAGGTACCTGCGGTAGGCTTGTCTTCAGCCACCTTCGACTGACCAAGAACAAGTTCGAGTCTTTTTCTAATACAACGGTTAAACTTGCCAACGTAATCAGGCGGAGCTCCGATAGAATTCGAAGCAGAATTCATACACCAACGCTCAAGGATCGCTACAAAGGACGAGCATTTCGGCTACACTACCAGAAATAGACAACAGTTCCAGCGCATGACAATTTGAGCACCTGCTGCCTCTATTTTGGATTGTTTTTGTGCTACCCCAAAGTAAACACGCACCCGGCTGGGTTAGTGTTTCGGACGGACATGAGACAGGTAGGTAGTGCAGCTAGATACTTGGTAGGTAAAACGAAGATCAAAACAATACTTCTGATTCGAGAACAACCGCCGGTCGAATTCAGGTGGTCGACGAAATAGGTAGGTAGAATAGGTACCGTACGTCCAGCCGCAACGAAACAGCTGCATGACATGCCATCGCGCGCTCCTGCGCCGCTGCAACGCTGACATCGGGATATTTTCTGTCGCCTCCGGCTCACCCTTCCCTCCCATCTCACACCCCCTTTCCCAAGCCAACGGTGCGCCCATGCATTAGCAGTGTTACCCTCCAATCCAAATCCAAACCTCCAAGCGCTCGCGCAAACCGGGGTAAAGTGCGAGTGGTCAGCTTACGCCTCAGACGACCTTGATAGAAAGTACCTGTACAATTAGCGCCAGTCCCACAAGCCTTACGGACACTGAGGCTGATTGTCTGCCGTTCAACTGTCAGCCTGAAAGGGGATGATGATGATGGGATGACGGCGAGGTTGCAGACGGATCTCATGGTACTCGCATGGTTATGAAAGGCAACTCCGAGAGCCAGCATGGAGGGAATCGCTCAAGGTGTTGCGACAAATATCAGGCTTGGCACACGCCATGATGAGATTTTCTAACACGCGCTTAAGATGAGGACAGTCACGCGGCTGATGTCCGGCGCATGCAACGGGCAACGTACCACGAATCTGAGACATCCTACGAGCAAGAAATCCTAGGATTGTGTCTTTCGCTTCGACTGGAAAGGTTCATCTGAATTTGCCCATACATTTACTCATGGAACTCAATAGAGTTTTGCGCTGTAATGTGTTCCCTTATCTTATATCATTTATCTTCATTCGACTCTATGGTCCTCTAATAACGAGTGGCAACGATATACCTTAGTGACTGCCAAACGCCGTACCCGTACATGAAAGTGTGAACCTTTCCAGAAAGTCCATAGTGGAAGAAAAGGCCTGCGATTCTAGATGAAGGCATAGATCGCTTCAATCCACATGCTGCTACTATAAAAGTCTATGTATAGTACGAATACCGCGCCATGGTACAAGAAATTACTTTGTTTCTTCGATAGCGGATATAAAAGTAGCTTCGGAAAATGTGCGTCCCTCTTCTGTGATCTCTTCATCGCCAATCTTCAACTTCAGCGTCACGGGCTTCTGTGGAGCAAACTATGCCCAACGTTAGCAACTGCGGGGCGGGTTATTTCTGCCAACGACGTACCTGGTAAATATATGGCTTGGTCCCTGCAGCGCTGGCAACGATCGTCTTTACAAAACCCGGAACCTCTGCCATGACATCAACACAATCTTGCCTTTCAGTAGGGCCTTCGATAACGGCTTCGACAGCCTTTCCGTCCTTGGTCACGCCAGACCAAGCAAACTTTGCCTCGATCGGCTCGGGCCAGCCATTGACTGTATCTTGCTTTGTCTTAGTGTGCGTGGCGTGGCAAGTAGTGCCGGCTGTGATAATCTCGCCATCCTTGACTATTCCACCAACGCCTACCACCGTGGCTCCATAGGAAGGGGGGGTCGTGAACTCCATAAGAACCGCGGAGTAGTTTGGACCCTGGAACTCTAGGAAGTCCCACTGAGCGGCGGCATGATGAGGCTTCATACCTTGTAGACACATGATGAAAACGGCCTTCCCCTTGAAATCAATAGGGCCATCCGGTGTCACGATGCTTCCCTCTGCCTCACATCTAGGCCAGAATGCATGTCTCATAGAGCCCCATGGGTTGGACAAATCCGTCCCGTACAAGGTTTTGCCATCCTTACCAGCCACAAAGCCAGGGGTTGTCCTTGTCACCTTCAGATTGACGATAGATCGTTCATCGTTCATCGATTTAATCGCATACGACTTGCCATCCTTAGATAGCTCTACAGCGCAGTCTTTCGCGTAGAAGGAGGTCTTGTCATCGCTGAAATCGTAGTCGGTCAAAGGGGTAGAGCACCACAGATGGGGTTTCGATTTATCGGTGTAGAAGATCTTGGAGTTGAACTGAACGGTAGTTCGGATACCGCTTTATATCGTTTGAATTAGCTGTGGACGAAGGAGACTTGAGGGGGTAACCGTACGCTACATTGCTATATATGACCTGAGCGAGCCCGATGTGTCCACTGTCTGCCGTGAAGTAAAACACCTGCGTTTCAACCGATGTCTGGTCGAGGGCAACCCATTTCAGATCATCTCTGGATAGTTCAGTATAGGGTGTGGTCTTGGCATCCTCGGCTACGGATTTGATGGCAGATGGGCCGTATAGGGGCTCTTCGGTGCCGACGACGTTCGCCAAACTAGGTCCACGATGTTAGCCAGGGAAGGTTTATGGGAGAGAAGGAGGCTATTTTGCTAACGTTTGCTTTGCCCAGTTGAACATATTTATTGACTTGAAATACCAAATGATACCACAGAGACTAATTGAACAGAGAGAGATGGGAACCGAAGAGAAAACGTAGAACAGTCGAGCGTCAAGGCGTTTCACTGGCGTCGTCAGTAACTAGATAACTACGCCTAACCGATTATGCAGGAGTAAGGAGTCGAGAAAGCGAATCCATAAGTTTTAGATTAGGTAGGTAGATACAATACTGGTAAGGTCCCTGAATGGAGCAGATTCAAGCTTTAGGTGGGGTGTTACTTCTGGCGGGGTAGCAACTATTAGGTCTTGAGCTCGTGGACCCCCATCCACCTGTGGCGCCTTTTTATCGATTAAATCTGCCAAGCCTTATGAAATGCTACCCTAGTTGTGGCTAGTGTGGTTATGATTCTGATTCATTTTCGTCGACTTTCAGCTTCGTCTTACAGCTCCGTTGCCTTTTCAGGCTGCCTACTCCCCATCGCAGTTCTTATTACGTGTCCGAAGGAATAGAAACATGTCTAAACGCGGCGCCTCCGCCGCGGCCGACCAGATCGTCAAGTTGATTGTGGGAGCTGGACAAGCCAGCCCTAGCCCACCCGTTGGTCCTGCGCTGGGTAGTAAAGGTGTCAAATCGATGGATTTTTGCAAGGTTAGTAAGGTTGCTATGGCTGCGTTGGTGTTGAGAGAGATAGTTTAGCTCACATCAACCTAGGAGTTCAACGCCCGGACAGCTCACATAACACCCGGCACACCAATGCCCACTCGAGTGACCGTACGCGCCGACCGAACGTTCCATTTTGATGTTCGGACAC
This sequence comes from Xylaria curta, assembly GCA_022495235.1. Taxonomy (NCBI): domain Eukaryota; kingdom Fungi; phylum Ascomycota; class Sordariomycetes; order Xylariales; family Xylariaceae; genus Xylaria; species Xylaria curta. The sequence goes on along the minus strand of MU375900.1, from coordinate 190,699 downwards.
CACAGACATCTTGGCTTCTACGGAATGCGGCTGATCTACCCATCGGCAAGAAGGGCAAGCGGAAAGGGGCAGCCAAGCCAGGTCATGAGACAGTGGGCACCGTCAGCTTAAAACATATTTACGAGATCGCCAAAATCAAGCAATCGGAACTGCGGTTATCAGGCCTATCCCTCGAAGGGCTATGTAAATCCGTTATTTACCAGGCCAAATCTATAGGCATCGCCGTTGTCCCATAACCTGGCTGTGGAATGGCCTTCACCATGCAATCAAAGCTACGAACCGAGTCCCTTAGACCAGAAGACGTTGACGCCACTAATGAATTGTACATATTACCGTGTATACTTTTATCAAATAGCCTGTACATTAGAAAGAAAGGAGTCGCTCTGTTTTGAAGCTCACTTTTATGAGGTGTCTGACGGCCTATCGTTATGGTCGATCTTCTTCCTCATAGACGATCTTATCGAGTCCTTTGTTGACACGTGATCAAAATTACTTGGAACTTGACTATTTTGTTTATAGTGATGTTGACGGAAAGGGTATCACGGCCACGACTGGTAAAATTGTTATCCCGGATATCTAAACCTATAATCTCCCTCCCGAGTCGGGAACCTGAAGAAAATTCTAAGTCGTGGGACAGGGTCAAGATTGGGTTTCTATGTGTGGTTTACCTAATAACGTCAGCTACTATAGTATATATAGTAGGCGGTTGTCTGTTTTGAGACAGATAGATGTTGGTAGATCTACTTAGTATTATCCTAAGATCTGCACTTCAACGCAATTTAGACGGGCTGCAATAAGATCCTTCTAGGAGACTAGGTCGGGGTTGAAAGTGTCATGAAAACCTTCGGACAATTATTTATCTTAGCTTCTTGTTCGTTAGTGGAGTCTAGTATTGCCTGCTAGTGTGACTTACTCGCCGAACTTAATCTCATTGGTGTTCGGTGGCGCAAGTTAACTAGGTAGATATGCAAAATATAACTGACACAATTTACAAGGCATAGCCACTGCAATCTCAATCCCCGGTAACCCATCCTTTCTACTAGGCACAACAACCTGGTTGGCATAATACGTAAGAAGAGTGAGCAAAGATTTTAGAAGAAAAAAACATGGAGTGCCAATGAACAGTTTGACGCTAATAAAAATCGAACTTATCCCCTAGATAAATAGTATCTGTCCGCTTAACGGCACCACATCCACTTCAAAGTCACCTGAGACTTAAAATTGGTAATCTTGATTTTCAACCCGAAATAGATTTAGGCCCATTGGGCTATGAGTATTTGGATAACGCTGAAGGAGCAGTGAAACAGATCCCATCAGAGCTTTCGAACTGTTTCATCTTTCTTTTGGCTATCTGTACCCAATATTGGATGATTCATGGCAAAAGTTATGAAGCGGCATAGACATCCAACAGGACGGGTTTGTGACTAAGTCAACCCCACCATTGTCATCTTGGCTAAGGGGTACTTCTTATCTAAGTACTGAATGTCTTGATGCTTCAGGTAACTACCTAAGTTACATGTTATAGACTGGCTTTTCTTTTGCTACTTTTGCTCTTTTTGTCCCAATCTGAGTGATTTACTGGAAATGAAACGCCTGGAAGTTGAACACTGAATTAACAAGAACCGGAAGATCACAATAAATCAAATCGTCTCATCTCAAAGTTTCGTTTTCTCGTAGCTTTGTTAAAAATCTAGGATGTTTAACAAGATGCGAACTCTAGTGCATTCATACCCTGTCGATACTTCTGGCACAAGTCGCGACTGCATGACACCACCGATCTCGGTTTGAGAGACGAAGGAATACCGCAATCAGGTACGGCAACCCTATGTATCCATCTGCCTATCAGGTAGGTAGATATAGGTAGGTACATACCTGTAGGTAGGTCATTTACAAGGTAGCTTGAGACCTCCATTAGAGTCAGCAGCCCCACCATGCTCCGTACAATGACTGCCTGAGGCTCATGTTCGTGCTCTTGAACTTTGAACTTTTCATCATATCGTCATTAGTGAGGTCCAACGAGCCTGCCTTAGTTACATTGGCCGTCTCCCCTCCACGCTTGAATTCTTATCGGGCTCAAAAACTTACACTTGCACACACAAGTACTACTTGCAGTGCGCTCCTACCCCTCCATCGTCATAATTGGGTGCGTTGCCGGGACGCTAATACACATCCTCCCGGTGTTGGCGCAGGTACCGAAACATCCCGCATACATCATATTAACTTTCCGGAATGGCAACACCGGATGAGGAGACCAAGAGCCCTACTGAAGGTGAACGTGGCGAGCCAACACAAGGTACGATGCCTCATCCCAACTACAACATTTGTCTTGCTCTGCCACCTCGCCCTCATATTCCCTTTAAATCCGTGTAGCTATTGTTGCCCAACATTCTGTGATCGCATCAACTAACGCCCTACCGCTGCTTGCGATCACCAGGCCCCTCTCACGATGCTTCCAAGGCCTCAAATCCAGCCCCCGAGCGGGCGCATGCTGTGCGATTCGCGAGCAGCGTAGACGAGATCGACCCGCCTGCTGCGCATCGGCCGCGCCTCGATTCCTCTGCTACGCCCGAGCAGCTCCAAGCGCTGACAGATTGTTTGCACGGCACCCATCTTCAGGAGCAACGCGCGCAGATTTTTAGTTTCCAACCTGTCTCACTTCCAGTCTCTAGGGTATGTCGTTTGTTCTTTACAAGCTATTGCCTTCAACTCCTCACGGAAGACTGGCATCTCCTCTGTGTGCCATTTCAGACAAACGGAGATGCAAACCCTGCTAGGGCTGGCGGACATCTTGACTGCACCGGGCTCTTGCCATGGTTTCTCGCTGTGCCTTATGGGGAACATAATCAACGCCGGTGTTTCTTATCAGACGTTATAGTCATTCATAAACTGTTCAGTATGGTTGACCATTATCCTTAGATACCGTCGAGCGAAACCACGCCCAGCGCGACTCCCCAGCATAGTCATAGTCCGATGGCACCTCGGTCGCCCCATTTTGGCCCCAGTAATTCCAGCCTCACGCCGCCGCTAACACCCGCTGGTACCTCAGGTGAACAAACACATAGTAGGGGCTTACGATATCGCGGCTCTGATGGAGGCTTTTCGTCGCAAGAGGTTACTCCGCAAGACTCAAGTCAGGATTCTCGGCCATCTTCCCGGTTGGGTCTGCCACATCGACCAGCATCTTCAGATAATGTCTCTCAGGGAAGCACTATTGCAGAAGACCAGACCGGATCTCGGTCACACCGGAAGGGAATGTTCAGTATCGGAGCGGGAGGACAGTCACTCCCCGTTTCCAGAGACTCGAGCCCGTCGAGAAATGCTGCTTCTCAATATTATACCCGACCTTTCACTCCTCAAGGTGATGCCAATGATCCCTATGCCGCTAGTAAGCGACCGGCACAAAATAAGGGCGCTGGGAACATAGATCAAAGATTTGTGTTTTCGAGGAGAAAACAATCTCCGTCGGCGTCTGCAACAAACCTGCGCCAATCCGACAAAGCTGATAAGCGTCATTCTAGTCTGCTTGGCGCAAGGAACAAATCTGGCGATCTTTCCGCGACAGGGACTAATTCTAGTGGGCACCACAACCACCAGAGTTCAATGTCTGACTTGAGGAGATTTTTCAAGGTCGGCGGTAGCCACAAACCAAAGAAACAGCCACAGTCACCAAGTGTTTCTAGTCCAGCGGCATCAGCACGCTCAAATCACCTCCCGTTCGCTGATGACCATGGTCTTTCCTCAAAATACGGTAAAATTGGTCGGGTGCTTGGGTCTGGTGCGGGCGGCTCCGTCAAACTCATGAAGAGAAGTGAAGATAACACGGTCTTTGCTGTAAAGGAATTTCGACCTCGGCATTCCTACGAGACCGAAAAGGAATACACTAAAAAGTTGACTGCTGAGTTTTGTGTTGGATCAGCTCTTCATCATGGCAACATTATCGAGACATTAGATATTGTTCAGGAGAAGGGGAAATGGTATGAAGTCATGGAATACGCCCCGTTCGATTTATTCGCTATTGTAATGACGGGAAAGATGAGCAAGGCTGAAATTAACTGTTGCTTCCTACAAATACTGAGCGGCGTAACCTACCTGCACGGTTCGGGCCTCGCTCACCGCGATCTCAAACTGGACAATGTCGTCGTCAGTGAGCATGGTATTATGAAGATCATCGATTTTGGCAGCGCACATGTTTTCAAATATCCCTTTGAGAGCGAGATAGTACTCGCCAGTGGTACGTAACGTCTTTTTCTTCAAGCAGCAGGAAATCTGATACGCAAATTAGGTATTGTTGGTTCAGACCCGTATCTGGCCCCCGAGGTGTATGACGAACGCAAGTACGATCCACAAGCTGTGGATATATGGTCTTTGGCGATTATTTTTTGTTGCATGTCATTGCGAAGGTTCCCGTGGAAACTACCACGGATGACCGACAATTCTTATAGACTCTTTGCATCGCAGCCAACGCCTGGTCATGATCCCAAGCAACTGATTGTCCCATCAAAAAGTACAAATGACCTCACTGACACCCCTGCGCGAGATTTCTTCACGGAGGAGCCACCAAAGAGCCCGAAACAGAGCAAGGTTGAGTCATCTGCCACATCTGGAACCGATAATAAAGACACGGAACGGAGAGAAGTGATTAGAGGTCCATGGCGGTTGCTCCGTCTCCTTCCTAGAGACAGTAGACACATCATTGGCCGGATGCTGACTATCGACCCCAAGAAACGAGCTACTATGGCTGAAATCCTCGACGAACCTTGGGTATCAGATACGGTCATTTGCAGGCAGGTTGCACCGGGCCAGATCGAAAAGGCTGGGGACCACACACATGTCCTTGAGCCTCCCGCGCCCGCCCCAGCCAAATAGGGCCGGCAATGGCAAGGCAGGCCCCTGGGTCCGTCCGAGGTGGCCTAATAGGGCTATGGATTGAGTTGGCTATACAGTCGTATATCATTACTTGAAGGCGTTTTGCAGGTTGGACATGGGCAGCAGAATGCATTGCGGTGCTTGTGCGCTCTGGAGACAGCGCAGACTCAACCATGCAAGTCAGTCAAAGGATTACTATACAGGTATAGAGCAAGGGGCGCTGTCGGAATGTCGACCTCCCAGGACATAATTTATAGACAAGGGTTTTAATCACTGTGGATCCCACTGCCAGAAGCTACACAGGTATCTACCAGCGAAATGTAGGTTGTTTTTGATCGACTCCGACATGGTACATTGACTGAGTTCCCCAATTTGTTCAACTATTAATGAATGACATGACATGACGGTCTTGCTGGGATCGCCTTAGCACTAAACTGTACAGTATGTATCATAATATACCTACTTAGTAGGTAGGTATGTAAGTATCGAAGGGTGGTCCCGCAGATCCGGGCCACTACCGGCAGTGACAATTGGATCGGAAAAACTGCGGCATGAAAAAGTTTAGACCCATCTGTAGCTTCTAAAGCTTTCCCAGAACATCTACTCTTCGCGATAGCTTCAGCTTTTTCTCATATACAGAACACCAGTCCTCTTTTACATTCATACTATTTGTGCTCTCCCTCACACGCAATCACAATGGTACGTCTCAAACTTTCGAATCAAATCATTAGAAATACACGACACATCAAATCGGCGTCCTCGTAAAGCTCCAAATTATCTGCTAAGAGAATGGAGCTTCTGGTACCGAGTTTGGACAAATCTCAACTTTGTTCACGTCGTGATGGAACACTTACTAATCAACCTCGCTCCTCTTCGTAAACAGGCCACCTCTATCCGATCCATTAAGTCCCTCGTTCCCCTGCTGGACCGTGTCCTGGTCCAGCGCATCAAGGCCGAGACCAAGACTGCCGGCGGTATCTTCCTGCCCGAGTCTAGCGTCAAGGAGCTTAACGAGGCCAAAGTTCTCGCCGTCGGCCCCGGCGCCTTAAGCAAAGATGGACAGCGCGTGCCCATGGGTGTCGCTCAGGGTGACCGCGTCCTAATTCCCCAGGTAAGCCTGATCGGGAGTATTACTGTTGGGTTGATTTGCAGAGGGATCATGCAGATCGTGCCGGCGAGATAGGCAAGAGTATCCCTGCAAAATGAAGTTACTAATGTTGGTTGACGCAGTTTGGCGGTTCTCCTGTTAAGGTCGGCGAAGACGAGTATCACCTCTTCCGTGACAGCGAGTAAGTTTCAATATCTTACGTTTGTACCAATTTCTCAATCAGACGGGCTCTCTTTGATGCTTCTAGTCCACTTGCATCTTGCTGACGCTCGCGACAACAGGATCCTGGCTAAGATCAACGAATAAAAAAAACATCTACCTAATGTAAACGTCAACCAACGAATTTACGAGAATACCATGCACAATGTACCATAATCCTACCTTTGTACAACAATAAAACCGTGTGAAAATAGTACTGCACTAAGGCGCATGAGCAGGACCACTGGGGAGTTCCAATTTGTATAGACGTGTCCTAATAGGCGGATCGAGGAGGGGTAGAGGGGGAGAAGATTTTGATGATGAATGTTGACGATGCCGTACTTGACCAAGGGCTGTGTGTATGACTCTAGGTCAGCGATGTGCAATTGAATCTATCTCCACTCCCTCTAGATTATGCATCTTTCAACAAACCAAGAACTGATGATCACATTTGACAGCAAGCTTGCTACCTGGCACACCACCTATCTTACTATCTTCGCCGTTTTCGAGCGATATCTTTTCCATGTAGCAGAATTCATCTTTGTGTCGCTGTCACGATTTCGCTAGGTACTCCATCTCGCCTCGTTGTCTACCGCCCTGTCTATTGTTAGTAGCAAAATAAATGGCTCGTCCCGACAGAACCCGCTTTGCTCAACGTTGAGTAGAACAAAGGTTACCGCATCTTTAGTATTCAGCCCCTTGCATACGCATGAGGCAACGCACATTGGTAGTATCTGCTACGCGCGCCTTGGAATCACCAGGTTTATACTCTTTCGTGTTCTTCGTGATCTGTTTCAAATCCCGTTTGGATGTCTGCCCCCGAGAACTAAGTCATTGAGAAACCTGTGGTAGCTGCTGAATATTGCAGTACGAGGTAGTATTCAAGCTTCATTCTAGTGTCTCACCAGGTATCACCTGGTGGCGAGTTCTCGCCACACCTCGTTTTCTCACGGGGTGCATAGATGCTCTGCTCTGTGGGAAGTATAGGGGTGCCAGGCGTGAGTGCCCGAAGGCACCTTGGGCATATACAAGATGCGCCCCTACTCGTGTGGCAAAGTGGGAAAATGGTGGGCGTCTTGAATTATCAAAGTCATTGATTACCCAGATAGTAGGTGGTCGTTGATTATTGTAAATACTCATGTAAATGTGAGCAATGGCAAGTAGCCAGCTTGGCATAATGTTCAAACTCATGCTGCTGCATCGAACTTAGGATATAGTTTATAATTGACCCGTAGGATTGCTATGTTATCCCTAATGAATTTGTTGCGGTGGCTTGGCTTGAAATCGTGTCTATCATCGATCAAATATTGAAATTGTGATACCTCACTCGGGTCACGAAAATAAGGGGTTGTGGTAGCATTACCTTCTCCACAATAGATAGTAAGAGTTTATTACACAATTTTTGCCAATTAAATTCCTAGGCAGCTGACACATCATCGCACAACATGATGCCTCATTGGAGAGAAGGTCTGCATCGCCGCCTCTCGGGAAGTATCAGATAAAGTAGGCTCATGTTGATCTGCTGGTACTGGATCTGCGTCGCGGCTGTCGTGGAAGGCTACACCAACCCAACCTAACCCCCTAATTTTCACCTGTATCATGACTTGGTTTCATAATAGTTAGAATTAGAAGAATACTAGTATTGCAGAGGCAATTGCTTGATATCGGAGTCGTGCTTGGTATCTATTGGCCTGCTAGATAACGCGGTTATGAATTCTGTTTGTTGCATGGATGCGTTAGGTAGTGTCTGCTCTACTGTTATTTGCTCAAAGAGTATTGTGTATAAGAATCCCTCCATCCCTCTCTTTCTCTTTCGACCAGGAATAGCCAGTGTTCCCCTACGACCACCTCAACTCTTCCGCTTCCTCTTGGATGCATCCGTTCTCTTGAATAGCTTCTGTGAGGCGTTCCTTTCGTTCTACCATTCGGTTCTTCACCCCTTCGCTTGTGGTGACCCAGCACTCTGTTCTCCTTGTGCAAAGATTCCGCACATCACCCTTCGTTCGTATTACCTACCTTGTCAGCTTCCACTCAGCCAAATAATACATCAATAAAACCACGCCAAGATGAGAGGATTCCTCTCTATCGCTGTGGCCATAGTGGCAGGTATCGCTGCATCTGCAAGCGCCCACACAGTCTTCACGACCCTGTTTATCGACGATGTTAGCCAAGGCGACGGCACTTGCGTACGCAGTATGTGCTTTCCAGTCACTGGCAAGAATCGTGTCATCCGTGACCTATATCCTCATGCATCTTCCTCTATGAATGAGCTCTTCTTACTACGAGTAGTGGTTATTAACTTTTGATTTTGACAGTGCCTCAGGACTCTGACCATTGCACTTCGCCCATAGGGGATATTGCTGGCAGCGACATGGCTTGCGGTAAGCTTGTCAGATCTGGGAGGATGTGGTATAACAACATGCTTATGTTTATCAAGGAGTTGATGGCCAGAAAGCGGCTGCTCTCACGTGTCTGGCTTCAGCCGGCGGAAAGCTCACTTTCCAGTTTCGAGAATGGGCCGATGCCCAAGCGCCTGGTTCGATAGACGAGTCGCATAAAGGTAAGGTTACTGTCATCAACCTTCCGGTATTCCACCAAGCATTACTGAAAATAGAGACATCCAGGGCCCTGTGCAATCTACGCAAAGCAAGTTCACGACATGGCTAACGATGTGGCCGCTGGGCCTGGCTGGATCAAGTTATGGGATGAAGGATATGACGCGACCGTGAAGAAGTGGTGCACCGAAAAGCTGATCGATAATGACGGACTTCTATCATTCGAGATATCTGAGGGTCTACCCGCAGGCTATTATTTATTCCGTCCGGAACTGCTCGCCCTTCATGAGGCCACCAAAGGGGATCCACAGTTCTATGTTGGATGCGCCCAAGTGTTCGTGCAAAACAGTAACACGGCCGCCCTCAATGTGCCTACCGATCTCAGTGTGAGCATTCCCGGGCACGTGCAAGGGAATAACGCCGGCCTGACTTTCAACATCTACGCTCCATCTTTTCCATACCCGCTACCCGGGCCAAAGGTCTTCACGATTCCGCCACCGAGGAACGGCTCGGTCGATAGTACCGGCTCGTCGGTACCGAGACAAACACAGGGCGTCATCCCCTCTAGCTACATTGTTAAGAACGCCAACTGGATTGGTGTCGAGGTCCCCGATTATAGGACCGAGAGCGGCTGCTGGGCAGCTTCAGAGAACTGCTGGAAACAGGCCGGTGAATGTTACGATGCGGCACCACCAACGGGCGATGATGGTTGCCGGGCTTGGGAGGAGAAATGCCACGGAATTCAGGAAGCTTGTAATGCTGGCAATTTCCAGGGCCCGCCTAATAAAGGCAAGGAATTGACGGTGAAGGAGCCAGAACTCCCGGCGAGTATTCCGCGTCCGGTGAACGTTTGAGATGGTGACTTCGGGTGGTATCTAGATGGTAGTTCTCTCGGTCTCATGGAACAACGAAGAGGGGTTATTGGGATGATGTTATCCATAGCATAAATCCATGATATGTAAGAGTATCCTGGGATATACTTAGTTGATAAACCCATCGACTTGTTCGGTCTTCCTTTGCACATATGCCAGAAAAGGTGACTGGAATAACCCGACAACACAGGCTTCGGAATGGTCAAGAGCGTGAGCCGACGTTTGTTACACCTTCCTACCTAAATTGGGTTTTATATCCGCTTTCCCTTTAGGGCAGTTCAATACAGAGTGGTTGTATACCATTATTCATTCTTGCATGCTAGCTGCATACTCACACGGAGTTTTTACGTGAGAATACCTGGGGAAGTTTTCATTAAAGATTGATGATTTGCTGATGCGGCGAAATTCATATTTCCAAGGTCTTATTTCGGGGCAACTCATGTAGTCTCCCAGACAGTCTTGATAGACATTGAGACCGAAGGAACCCATTTACCATCGAGGTTGCATTTGCCCAGCATCAAGATCAAGGTACAGGATGTAACGGAGGGGTTAGTTACAATAAATCTAGGTATCCGCTATTTGCGGAAAGCAGCGGCATCCAGAACTTCCTATTGGAAGCGCGCTAATGCAGCTAGGGTTCGACGGCGGGGACTGGGGCAGATGGGAATTGATAAAGCCATTCAATTCAGCTGATCGAGGGGTTGGAGGGGCAGACAACCCAGGATCTACCCCGTACATCAAAGAGAAAAAAAGAGCATACGATCTTCAATCAAAACATAATGCATAGTGCGCCATTGGCGACTAGGCTAGCAAAACCGCCGGGAGCGAATTGAAAAGTGAAAACCCCGAACATTTCGACTTCGCTTAGATCAGGAGGGAACTATCGAAAACCAATGTTTTGGGCTCTAGACTTAAGGTAATGTCCTCCGCGAGATGTATGATGTAGCTATCATTTCTAGCATCCGTCGAAATGGGAAGACGATGGAGCTCTAGGTTTTTACTTTATATTCACCTGTGCTTATGCCGAATGTTCTCATGCCGCGAGATATGACGCAATTGCAGGCAGGCGCCGATTAGCGCTGGGAGCGATATATTAAAAACAGTCGATGACAAAACAACTTCTCTTTCTTCTTATCCATTCCATCTTTTTAATTACACGTCGAATTGCTTGGTAATATGACGGCCTTACTCGCCCCGGAGATCCTCGCGTAATATTTACTTAAGTACCTCGGCCGCCTAGTCTAGGGTGCCGAGTAAGTATTTCAATCACTCCACTACCGGTCTTTTTTTTTTTTCTTTTCTCTTTTTGGTCTACGATCTTTTTTTCTTGGACTTACCGTCTTTTGTCGTCACGCCATCTTGCGCGACGGGTTTAAGCTTTGAAAGCGCACATTATAACCTTCCACACGGCAAGCGGCCATATCGACTACTCACTGTCCAGTGTATATATATATATATCTCTCTCTGAAGTACAGACTACCTTCTGCCCCCCCCCCCCCCCCCCTCCCCCGATCCTCACGCTTCCGCGCACAGCCATACATATAGCCATGCCTATCTCCGTTGACGCATCCATCGAGACCCCTCCGCGGGCACCGACTCCGGTACACGGTTTCGGGACTCTCGCAGTCCATGCTGGATCCCCGCACGACCCTACCACTGGCGCCGTCATAGAGCCCATTTCTCTCTCTACGACGTTTGAGCAGTCGGCCGTCGGCAAGCCCGTGGGCATATACGAGTACTCGCGAAGTGCGAACCCGAACCGGGACAATTTCGAAAAGGCCGTGGCCGCGCTGGAGCATGCCAAATACGCTGTTGCATTCGGCAGCGGCAGCGCCGCTACAGCCACCATCCTGCAGAGCTTGGCGTCCGGGTCCCATGTCATCAGCGTCAGCGATGTCTACGGCGGCACGCACCGTTACTTCACGCGCGTCGCGAAGGCCCACGGCGTCACCGTCACGTTTACCCCGCAGATCGAGGTCGACATTGCAGAACACATAAGGGACGACACCAAGCTGATCTGGATCGAATCGCCCAGCAATCCTACCTTGAGGCTCGTCGACATCCGCGCCGTCGCCACCGTCGCGCACGCCCGCGGCGTCCTTGTCGTCGTTGACAACACCTTTCTAAGCCCCTATGTCCAGAACCCGCTAGACCACGGCGCCGACATTGTCGTGCACAGTGTTACGAAGTACATCAACGGCCACAGCGATGTGGTCATGGGGGTGGCCGCTGTCAACTCGGAAGACTTACGCGATAGACTAGCCTTCTTGCTAAACGCTGGTGGTGCTGTACCTTCGGCATTCGATTCCTGGTTGGCGCACAGAGGTCTCAAGACCCTGCATCTCCGTGCCCGCCAATCCACGATAAACGCAACGGCAGTCGCCAAGGCTCTGGAAGCGAGTCCGCATGTGATCGCCGTCAATTACCCCGGTTTAGACTCCCACCCCCACCGCGCCATCGCGCAGAAACAGCACCGGGACGGAATGGGTGGTGGTATGCTCTCTTTCCGCATAAAGGGTGGCCGGGTCGCGGCGGAGCGTTTCTGCCAGCTCACCAAGATCTACACTCTAGCTGAGAGTTTAGGGGGGATTGAAAGTTTAGTCGAGGTCCCGAGCGCCATGACGCACGCCGGCATACCGAAGGAGCAGCGGGAGGCCGTCGGCGTCTTCGACGACCTCGTCCGCATAAGCAACGGAATCGAGGAGCCCGAGGATCTAGTCCGCGACGTACAGCAGGCACTGGAAAGGGCCGTGCTAGAGGCGACGGCGAAAAATGGCACAAATGGAGCAGGCGGCGTTAATGGACACTAGAAACATAGATATATTCTAGAGTGTCAGAGCGACAAGGAAGCCTCGAATGATTTTATCACTTGCATAACGGAAGGCACTTTTTTTTTTACTAGGGAACGCTTAAAATCGTCCCTATAGAGCGATGCCACAAAATACAAATACAATTGGGCTTGGGAACGGATTGACGGCCGTATGTTTGACGCCATGATCATGACTTCCATAACAAATAACATCCACCATTTGATAGACGTAATTGATCAATTTTCTATTACAACGAGCGCTCTGTTCCTAGCGCTTATGCTTGTGCGTAATCGTAGTCTCCTGTCGCGGAGGCGAACTTGTCACAAAGAGTATCAGTCATTTCGACCATATATGCTGTAAGTGACATATGACATACTCCTGGCCTATCCTATATGGCATTGGTCTTATCAGACGAATCAAGTTGAAATTAGACTGCGACCCGTCAGTTTGAAAAAACATAGGTTTCAAGAAACTATCCAGGTCGACCTTTCCCGTTCGATCTATGGAATGCAAGGTCTGATATCTTAAAAAACTTTTGGCCGGTCAACGGAGAACAGCCGGTGTACGGAGTGCGGATTACGATGTCGGATCCGAGATGTCAGACGTCGTCAAACGGGGTAAATTAGTTCGTCGTCGCGTGATCAGGAGGTGATGACTCGGCCAGCAACTACCAATATTTTTCTAAATGTTTGACGTAGATATATATACACTTGCTGTTATCTACATACGAGGCAGACTGTGAAAAACAAATGGAAATTGATTGGCCGCCCTAGTTGATATTTCCAATCTTAGAAGATACTGCCTTAGGCTAATTACGCCTCGTCAAAACGGGGGTTTTCCGATAAGAACTTTGGAAGCTTGGCAGGGGTCGTACAGTATGGCACAATACAGTATAGCAGACAGTAACTACATTGGGTACGCCGGGAAGTATATCGTAACCAACCTGCCTAAATACTCCGGTGTCGTGACTGAGAAGCCTCCGCTTTGTGGAATTGCCTTTTCCTTTTCCCTTATATGAGCTGCTTACGTCTTTGTTTTTTCAGAGGTGTCTTTTTCTATTTCAGCATGATACCTCATGGATCAGTTTACCCTCACGAGTAGTAGCTGGGGGTTGCCCCTTCAACCCCCAATCTACCCGGGAGACCAACAGTTCAGGCTGAATCAACTTCAGTGAGTGTCATCCTGTCCAAGGCTCCAGGACGGGAATGAGCGTATTCTAACATCTTGGTAGCGATACGGATCTCCAATGGGTACATAATCTCGCTCGGTTTGCGCAGACTGGTTATCTTCAATTCACTATCGTTGTTGCCTCGTTCCTGCTCCTCGTTAGATATTTCCTCCAGAGATCATATTCAAAAATATCACTACCCGAGACCAATGACTCTTCCATTTCTATCCCGTATGAAATATGTGGTCAAGTCTTCCGAGCCGCCACGTTGGCCTTGATGGTCGTTGCAGCTGTCCAGCTAGGAGGCAAATGGAGCAATGTTGCTACCCTCGCCTATGCCTTCTTCCTAGGCCTCCTGCGGTTATTCAATGACCTAGAATGGAGGCATGTTGCATTACATCATGTCAACTTTGTTCTTGTAACTGTGTTGCTAGTCGTTGTCGTAGGAGAGCTGCTCCCATATATGGACGTCACGCACAGCCAGTATCTAAGTCCTGTTATGATAAGCAGCATAGCAACATTAGCTGCTGCTGTGCTCGTGGCCGCAAGCACGCCGAGGACCTGGATGCCCCCTTCAATAGACCTAGATCTTTCTGAAAGGATCGCCACTCGAGAAGCGTCTCTCGAGGAAACTTGCAGCTGGATAGGGTACTATGTCACTTATGAATGGCTTACCCCCCTTCTATTAAGAGGCTTTCGACGGCAGATGACTATTGAAGAGCTGCCAAAGCTCCCATGGTATGACGAGCCATTCGTCCTACTTTCGAGAATCCTTGCGGCGCGCGCCAAGTCTAGCCGAAGTTTCTCAACGATAGTGCGTTATCTGAAGGCAGAATTAACCTCTATGGCTGTCTGCTCGATCATCGGATACACCGTTGAATTACTGACTCCCTTCGCCATGTATAAACTGCTAGAATATATCGGCGACCCCGAAGGCGCTACTGTGAGACCTTGGACATGGCTAATATTACTATTTGTCGGGCCGCTTTCCCGTTCTATCGCCTTTCAGCAGTATACCTTCGTAGGAACTCGTGTAGTAGTGCGAGTGAAAGCCGCGTTGACTCAGGAACTTTACTATAAAGCGATGGGATCCATGGAACTAGACGACGAGGCCTTCGCAGAAATTGCTGCCTCAGGCAGCGACAACAATAAACCAAAGAAGCAAGCGGCAACCGCCTCAGGTCGTCTCGCTAATCTCATGAGTGCCGATGTCGATGCAGTATGGCAAGGCAGAGATATCGTGCTAATATTTTTTGGATTTCCTTGCGGCACCATAATCGTTTTGGTCTCCCTGTACAAGCTGCTGGATTGGCCAGCTCTCGTTGGTATAGCCGCCATGCTGGTTTTATCACCACTGCCACTACTTATCTCACGGAGAATGATGGGTCTTCAGCGCGAGATGAAACAGATACAGGACTCCCGCATCTCAGCCGTGTCCGAATACTTGTCTTCCATCAGAGCCATCAAATACTTCGCTTGGGAAGACGCAATTATCGAGAAAATTGAGGCGATCCGCAGAGGCGAGCAGAAGAAGATCTGGGGGCTGAATATTCTGTGGGTGGCGCGTCAATTTCTTGCGCATATGAGAGCTGTGCTAATTGACCATCCAGCTTTATATGTCTTGGCCAGATCACGGAATGCATACCTACATTTGCGCTCCTGCTCATGTTTGGCCTCCATGTTGTTGTGCGAAAGGAAAAGTTGACCGCAGAGGTAAGGCTCCCGTAGTTTTCAATCAACTCCCAAACTGTACGGGAACGACCACTAACTCGCTCATTTTGCTGCAAGATTGCTTTCACGTCGATTAGCCTGGTCAGAACGCTGCGTCGCAACTTGAGCATGGCCTCAGGGCTATCGAGGAATTTCACAGCAGCTTTAGTATCTCTCAGACGTTTAGATCGGTACTTCAATAACGTCACGCCATTAACACGTCACCCCAATGGTCCATTGAAAATTACGAATGCTTTGATGAGGCGCCACAAGAAGGCTTCCTTCAACCTGAAAGACATATCAATTGATTTCGTTGAAGGCGGCTTAAACGTAGTCACGGGTCCAAGTGGTTCCGGCAAGTCGACTTTGCTATTGGGAATATTAGGGGAAACTCTTTTGGAGGGTGGCTCTGTTACGTGCCCGAAGGATATCGCTTATGCATCTCAAAGTCCTTGGCTTCAAAATGAGACGATCCGCGAAAACATTTTGTTCAACAGCCCGTTCGAGCAAATAAGATACGACCGAGTTATTGAAGCATGTGGCTTAGCCATTGATATGAACGAATTTCCTGACCGAGATGAAACCGAAGTCGGAGAAAACGGGGCTTCGCTGTCAGGTGGTCAGAAATCGCGAGTGGCTCTAGCTCGCGCTCTCTATTCCAAGGCGCCGGTTATACTTCTGGATGACATCTTCTCGGCGCTGGATGCCAAGACCTCCGCGGCCCTGTGGAAAGAAGCATTCTGTGGCGACTTGCTGAGGGGACGGACCGTTGTGCTCGTTACTCAGATGCCGTGGATCGCACCCCAAGCAGATCTTGCGATTGTCTTGGAGAATGGCCAGATCAAAGATCTGCAGCAGAATTTGGGAGTTACTCGCCATATAGTGACCATCGAAGAGGCCCTCGTTGACGAAAGTAGCTTGGACGCTACAGTGGAAGTTGCTGCTACCCATGCTGCCGAAACGAGCAAAGCAAACCTCAATGGGACGAGCAGCCCTGATGGGACGAGTCTCAGCGGAACCACCGTAAATGGCCAAAGCAGAACTGCTGCGGCCAGGCGTCAGGATGAAGTCACCCAAGAAGCTCTGAAGACTGGTCAAACTGCTCGCCTACAGTGTGAGTGAAATTTCCTGGACCGTTCCAAGCTTCTTCGACTTTCGCGGCTTTCAAGTGATTAACGAAACTTTAGTTTTTGCTTATATGCGACACTTTGGCAGCCCCTTTCATGCCATGCTTGCTATTGCAATGAGCATACTCAGCAACGCGTCGTTCGTGGGAACTACTCTGTGGCTTGCAGTATGGGTAGATGCATATGAAAAGGAGGATGCTTACAACGTTGCGTTCTATCTCGGCATATACGCTGCGTGGACCTTCGGGGACACATTTTTTGGCGGGCTAACTTATATATGTTATGAGCTTGGCGGTTGGCACGCGGCCCGTACTCTTCACACTAATTTCATAAGGGCTATCATGAACGTACCTCTTTCTTGGTTTAAAACGACACCCGTGGGTCGCATTGTCAACCGCTTCTCGCGGGATATGACTTCCCTCGACACATCTTTAGTGGGTATGCTGCGTATGACGATCGAGAACGCGGTGCGCCTTGTCTTTCAAAGCTTTGCTATCAGCGCTGTCCTACCAGTTTTCCTGCTTCCGGTTCTCGCGTGCTGCATTGTGGGCATTATCGCGGGAGAAATCTATACTCGTACGGCGGTAGCTGTCAAACGACTAGTGTCATCTGCGCAGTCGCCCGTGTTTGCGCATTTCGCCGATAGCCTCGCCGGACTTTCGGTCATCCGGGCTCGTGCTGGCAGTAAGTAATTCTGAGAGCAATGTTTTTGTCTTGTTAAATTTCGGACAAAAGAGTGTTTTTGAAGCCTATCCAATCACGCCCCAAATAGTTTTAACTAACTCTCAGCGTTACAGTGCCGCAAACGTTTGGCAATCAGCTCGCAGACAAGATGCGGGTGCTGGAGCGAGCGTTTGAAGCTCAGTTTAACTGCAATCGTTGGGTGGCGCTGAGAATCGATATGATGACCACTTTGGTGTGAGTGACTCTCGGAACTATTTTTCCCCCAGAGTACGATATTTCCTTTAGGACAATAGAGTTGCTCGAGGCTTCTGAAACCCCCACAGATCACGCTTCAAATGAGGTAACTGACTGCGTCACACAGCACTGTCGCGGCCGGTGCCATTGCTTTATCGAAAACTGGCACCGTCGCTGCGGGTATAGTAGGCTTCTCCTTGTCAAATGCGACTGTACGTGATCCTTTCAGACGAAAAACTGTATTGTTTGCTGATCCATTTCTTACGTAGACTTTGAACTTGCTCATCGTCGTCCTTGTTCGGGCAATGAATGAAGTTGAGGTGGAACTCCAAAGCGTAAGTAGTTCCCGCGAACACATTGCCAACATACTTGATTGCTGATATTAACTTTCTTTCTAGTATCATCGTGTCAAAGAATATGCTAGTGTGGAGCCTGAAGAGAAACCTGACGAACATAGGGAACAGGGTGCCTATTATGACGATCCGGATGTGGTTCTGCCAAAAGACTGGCCGAGAAGCGGCGAGATCGAGTTCCGTGACGTTACGATTAAATATGATACAGAGGGTCCAGATATTTTAAAGAACATCAACCTCAAGTTCAAAGCCGGCCAGCGAGTGGCCGTGGTTGGACGAACGGGCTCAGGGAAAAGCACAGTAAGCAAACCATTGGTTTTCATGTCCAGATAATGAGCTAACTTGTCGCCTTAGCTAGTCTTATCTTTGCTTCGGTTCACAAATATCGTGTCCGGCCAAATATTCTTTGATGGCGTTGATATCACAAGCTTTCCGCGCAAGAGATTGCGAGAAGCTCTTACTATCATCCCTCAAGAAGCAGTACTGTTCAACGGAGACGTCAGCTCTAATTTGGACCCAACAGACAAAGTACCCAAGGAAATTGTTTTGAAAGCTCTAGAGTATTGCAGTGGCATCGCATCCTTCCAGTTCCATCGTGACGAGGGAAACACAGAGTATGCGAATGGTAACGGCAGTCCGGATACGAGTGGTCCAGGCATCGCCCTTTCGACCGTAGTGAAGGCCAAAGGCGAGAACTTTTCGCATGGACAACGCCAAGTTCTCTCGCTGTGTAGAGCTCTCGTACGCAAGAGCAAGCTCATGTTGCTTGACGAGGCGACTGCGAGCATGGACTATGAAACGGACCAGGGCATCCAGGAGGTATTACGGAAAGAATTGAACGAGCACGGAGGCGACAGGACGCTTGTCACCATTGCTCATCGGCTGAAAACCATCATCGACTACGATCGCGTAGTGGTTTTGAGCGCCGGTGAGGTGCTAGAGTAAGTCATGGCCATCCCAAGCCCAACCGGTAGGAGATGAGAGTACTCGGCTAACAAAGTGCCTATTGCTTAATCTGCACAGGGTGGGCAGTCCAAAAGAACTTTACGAAGCCAAGGGGCAGTTTTATGACATGATGAGACACAGCGGGGAGTTTGAGGATCTGGAGAAATTCCTCGATGGGGAGCAATGATAGATGAGAGGCCGCCTTCTTTGGTGCTATAGACATCATAGACATAGTTCTCGGTACTTGGATATAAGAGTTGTTGGGTTAGTTATAGATAAAAGCATTCTAAAGTAAGTACCTAAGGTAGGTATATACATACATGCAATGGGCCCACATAACTGGGTACTTAGTGCCCGAGCTACCCGCTGTATACGTGCTAAGCATCAGTGGAGATTATACTAGTTATTGCTTAGCGTATCGCATCCCGCGGATCGGAGGTCCCTTCAATGTTGCTTTCCAGAATGCCGTACTAGAGGAATCCTTCCAACTTTCTTTGACGGACCAAAGTTTGGCTTCGCGCTCCTCCTTCTCGCTTTGAGCAACCATGGTGTGTCCCGACGCGCCTCGATCACAGACCGATCATAGACATGTTCCTCTCTAGCCTGCTTGGCACCTCGTCGAGGCGAAAGCGCTCTCCCAAGACACACTTCTCCAGACGCCAGAGCCAAGCAGTAGAGTCGTCACCGTCGCCATCGCTCTCATCATCGTCGCTTTCGCTGCCACCACCGTCGACTAACGAAGGTCCGTCCAAATCCGAATACATCGTCGATGAATCCCAGCTGGAGCCCATCGCACCACCCCCAGACGATGTCGTCGGCTTGAACCAGGAGCTGGATACCCTGTCCTCTATATTCCCAGACATCCAAGTCGAAGTGTTTCGGGAGATGCTCTCCAACTTCTCTGACGAGTCGAAGATGTTTGTTGTCACCGAGATGCTGCTGAAGAACCCCGCAGCCTACGTCAAGGGCCGCCGGCGAGCCACCGACCAACAGACCAATCACAGAACCGCAATTCCCAAGACTGAGGTTTTCAGGGCGCCTGCATACAAAACAGCCGTTCGCGCTCTGGCCCTGCAGGAATTCAAGGGTCTTTCTAGGTCGTCCATCGATGCTGTTCTCTCTGAGTCGAACTATTCGTACCTCGATGCACGCCCAACCCTGGTTAGTTTATCGTCCAAATCGTGGAAGTTCGCCATCTCTTCCATTATCTTCCGCCGGAAGCCCGTCACATCATCCGAGGCCGAGACACATCCCTTAGTCTCTTGGCGAGTTGCACAGGGCGGCTCCCTGGCACCTGCAGTGAAAACGACGGGCAATGCCGAGCTCGACCGGGAACTATTTGAGGAACTAATCATGCCCCTCAAGGCACGGGAGAAAGACTCCAGAGAAAAGGCCGATCGCGCACTCGCACTTTCAATGCAGACCGAAGAAGCCGAAGCCTGCGAGGCTACATACGAATGCGCTTGTTGTTACGCCGACTCTGTCTTTGAAGAGATCACAACCTGCAGTGCTGAAGGCCACATGGTTTGCTTTCGCTGCGTCCAACAGTCAATAACGGAGGCTGTATTTGGACAAGGATGGCAACGCAGTATCCATAAGGACACGGGTACACTACGATGTCCGGCTGTCTCATCGACCGACTGTGATGGATGTGTTTCTATCGAGCAAATTCAACGAGCTATGCATCAAGCGGAAAAGGGAGCTGAGATATTGGAAAAGCTCGACCAGCGCCTAGCCGAACATGGTCTTCTCTCGAGTGGTTTGCCATTAATTCGGTGTCCCTTCTGTAGTTATGCAGAGGTTGACGAACTGTATATGCCGGATGATATCCGGTCGCCAAAGCTTCGCTTGAGTAGAATTCCTAACGTTCTCCTTATCCTTATAACTATACTTCTCACATCAGCCGCCGTCGTTGTAATATTCCTCGGCTTCATCTGCCTGGTCCTGAGCTTGAGTAGCTCGTTTAGATATTATATTTGTCAAGAATACGCGGCAGCACTTGGCCGCTACCAGCGCCGGCGTCGAGGTCTAAAGTTTATCTGCCAAAATCCAGTCTGCGGACGCTCGTCATGCATGTCCTGCTCGAAAGCATGGGTGGATATTCACGTATGTCACGAATCTTCCCTCATCGCCCTACGCACTCAAGTCGAACAAGCTATGTCTATGGCGATAAAGCGCATATGCCCACGCTGCAGCACCTCTTTCGTGAAAACGGCAGGGTGTAACAAACTGACTTGTCCCTGCGGCTACAAAATGTGCTATGTTTGTCGTAAGGATATTGGCGCTCCGAGTGAAGGCTACCAGCACTTTTGTCAACACTTCCGACCTGAGGGCGATGGTAGGCAGTGCAAGGAGTGCAATAAATGCAATCTCTGGGAAGCGGAGAATACGGACGCCATCTTACGCAAGGCGAAGGCAGATGCGGAGCGAAGATGGAGGGAGACAGAACGTCGCGAACTCTCAAATGCAGAGAAAGCATATCTTGAGAATGGCATCGGCAATGTTGGGGGCGTAGGCGTCGCCAATAGACAGGGATTCCTCGGCTCCATGCTCCACGGTGGCAGGATCCCAAGCATAGAGGAGATTTCTGATTTCATAGTCGAGACATTCATCATCTGATGTCACTAAACATAGTGAATAACTCAGGCTAGACTGGAGTTTGCTAAGGTACGGTTTGGGAGCATACATAAACTAACGATAAGGACTATAATATTTTCTTACTTAGTACCTTCGTTAAGGCAAATTGCGGCGGTTCGCATTGCATCGGGTAGGCGTTTTTGGCGAACCGGCAGATTACCAACGGAAGATTGTTTTATCTTTTTTGTACATAATATCACAGAACCAGCCCGGCTTCAGGTTCAAAGAAAGGTATTGTATGATAGACGAGCCTCAATATTAACCAATTCTGTAATTTCTCTAATCTATATGAAGTCTGAGTAGTCTCAATATTTCATTGCCTTCTGTGTTGTTTAGTGGCCACATTAGATGTTGAGCTATTGCGGACACTACACCCGGAATTTTACAAGATCAACATTATGTTGTTTGCCTCTGACAAAACTATATTCGGATAAATCGTACCACGAGTGTATATCCTCACTGTTCCACGTCACGTCGCAAGCTCAATGTGACTAGTGCTTTGAACGAGCTAGACTTGTAGCGAGATCAGGGGAACTTGATCGGATATATGAACATAACTTCCGGAACCTAGAGCGAGAAATATACCGATCTTCCGTTTTCTTTTTCTGGAGCTGATGTCATTAATCACAACTCATGAACCACCGAGTAAGCGAGCATAGGAATCAGGGCAAAACCTTAGAAGGGCAGCCGAGTCCACCCCAATCCCTTGCGAGAAACGTGTAGTACTTGCTGCCTATGACAACCTAGTTCTGTGCTCAATCGTAAATTCGCCTCCAGATTTTAAGTTATTGGATTACAGTAGCGAAGAGGCAGATGGCGAGTTTGGGGATTTTCATGATACAGGCGTATTGCTTGGAATCCAGGCTCGAAAGGTCAACATAGGGTGGTGGGTGTGCACCTCGAATATTCATCTAAAAGCCCATGTGAGCGCAGGTCAACCAGGTGGAGCCGGTTTGAAAATATGAATGAATCGTCATAGGTTCTTGTCGATTGTACAGAATTAGGGGGTGTGTAGTGCATGGCGGTTAGACTAAGAGGAAAACATAAATGCCAACGTGTGACATTGTTGGGTATCACAAACACGTAAATGATTTATTAGTTCGTAGTACCTCTAAAAAATATATTTTCCTCCCTGAAGTCTTGGGATAACAAGGTATGTTTAGGCGTTTCTATCGTATCTATTAGTTGCTACATGTTGATGTGTAGATTACTATGTCTCGACTGGTTTGCTGTCATAAATAGTCGTAAGGCTACATAATACGGAGCTCCCCTCGATTGTCGAGAAATCTCGCGTTACGACAGGGGTTTATTACTCGCACGAAGAAAGGGAGATGCTGACACCGATTGTATTCATGTATGAAACATTTGGGAATCTACTGATCAGCAACTAATATATATCTAATGAGTACTGGATCATTAATGTTACGCTTCTGAAGACTAGTATACCTAAAGCACCCCTACAGTGCTACCAACTGCCATGGATATGTTCACCCTCGTGACCATCATACTAGTGTTCCACCAGACGAGTTGTTTGTTATTTATATCTCCCTCGTAGTTCAGACTCTATGGCTAAATAACCTTTATCGCAGCTCCAACCCACCTTTTACAAGCAGCTCTTATTATCTTCCAGACATACAATATCGTCGCAGGAACAGCACAAATAATACTATGCCGGGGCAAAGCAGGGACAGTGAACGGAGTTTTCGTGACCTTCCTACTCATACCAGAAACTATCACAGGTCTTCAAGCGTCCCCCCTGAACCTACCGGCCGACATCGTCATCAACCCCCAAGCGTTAGGGGTATTTACGTCCCCCCCGGCACTACTCGTTATATACTGCGGCCGCTTGAAAGCGAGGACTTTGATAGAGGGTTCGAAAAGCATCTCGACAATTTTCTCTCGAGACGAACAGAGCACAGGGAGAGACGGAGCACACGAATCCAAGAGGAAAGAGCGCATCGAGATGGAGCAGGACGAATGCGGACAATGGAAGACCGACGTGGAAGGGAATATCCTGTGCGGGGACAACATTATGATGGAACTCAATCCCAGCTATACGAAAATAATGAACGTGTCCTTGAATGGATAGGGGACGTTGAAAGAGCAGAGCAACAGAGACGGTATGATCCCAGTCGATCTAGTCACCACGAAGGACATCAGAGTCGTAGCCACTTCGAAGATCATCGGCAGCCCAGCTCACGCGGGCGATTAGATGGTCGTGGTAGCTCGATGGGAAGTGTTCGGCCCTATCATCATCGACATGACGATGACAGGCGGGCACTGGAAAATCGCCAGACGGATCGGTATCGACATGTTGAGCATACTCGTCATCGAAGGTTTTGGCGTGAAACGTACCCGGAATAATACTTTCATCTGCGACGAATTGTATTACCTCTCATTGTGGATGATTAAGTTAAACAAGAGAATTCTTCCCATGAAAAGCTGATTGGTACAGTCTCCTTGAAGTGCACATGTATTATTTATCTAACTAAGCCGTTGGAAAGTACGTCTTGCAAAAGTATAATTGGTCCATTGGTGCTATTCTTAAGCCGTATTGATATCGCCCAGGATGTCAGTTATTCATCTGATTGCTGACTATTTACGCGCGAGCATTTGGGTTGGCGGTTTTGGCAGCAAGTCGGATGTTGTAGACGGACAAACGACATCTGCGTCCAGCATTAATACTATGTTGTGAGATCAAAACGGTTTTCTCGAGCTCTATAGCTAAGTACTCTCAACTCGTTATCTCAGGAAAAAATGAGAGAACACACGCTATGTCGCTGTTCGACATGATACATATCAGAACCCGGGAAATTTCGGAAACTGGTCTCAGGTCCTTCAGTACAACTGGACGTTGAAATTGCTGCTTCGTAAGCGGAAACAGGCAAGATGAAAAGGTTCGAACCAGAAAGGGAAGACATATTAATATTTACCGGGGCTAAAGAAAAAGAGTAGTACGAAAAAAAACAAGTATGTGTACGAACAAAATTATTATGAGACAAGGTGTCAAAGTAGCCGAGTTTCAAAATTCGCTGCTTTCATTGCATAAGGAGAAGGTCTATCTATACCTGGAGGTTCCGCGACATAGGCCCGGGGAAATAGATGTATGTTCTAATGAAATCCGACAATCGTGGGAGGAAGGGAGCTTACTGTATAAGCGATATTGGTTGTTTGGTGTTTGGAGAAGAGTCTTGAAATTGAAGTTCGGCTTCCATCACATTCTCCGACACATGACAACAATATATAAATATAAATATAAATATATTGATACAATAGACAAAAGGTCATGCGACTGGGCGTGCATTTTCCGTCATAAAAAAGCATCAACGTATATCGCCATGGCGGGTAAATACGGTCACTCGAAATCGTCAAAGTCGAAAGGCAAAGGGTATGTTTTCATCTGATGTTGGCGTGCTAACTCTCTAAACTTGTCATGTTAAGTGTAATAGATTCAGCAGCAAGGCAGACCAAACCACAACCACAACAGCCAAAACGACAACAACAACAAGACGCGACGGCAAGCCAGGACCAAGCACTCAAGAAGGAGACAGAGCAGAGGAGTCTACAAAGATGAAGAATATGTCGCAAAGTACGGGCCAGCAGAAGAAAATTAAGCAGCATAATAAGAGCAAGCGAAGTCACCACAGTCACCACAGTCACCACAGTCGCCACAGTAACCAAGCAACCCCGAAAAGAAGGGGCACAAACCAGTCTTCCGGGGGTGGTATCTATTGCATCATCTTATAAGCAGCTACTTTCGACGGCGCTACATATTGATGACTGATCGGCACCCTTATTGCTACGGGATTTGCAACTTATTGCTGGTGATCCACCACAAATATATCCTGTCGGGTATGCTGTTTTTGGTCACGAGTAACGAGGTGACAGTGGAAGGAATGGGCACAATGTTATGGATCGACTGGGAGTGAGTGCTTCAGCTAAACGTTTGAATGGTGTTTCCGCTCCCATTCCCCAAGTTTTGTAGTTTTCAGTTGCAATGCACCAGATCGAAGGGAAGAAATGACTTTCGAATTATATTCACTTGGTGCCAGAGAAACCAAGATTGGCCGCAGACAATATTCGTTATTGCGACGTGGAGGTTTTGGTCCTAACGTTCTGTAATTGTTCAAGGTTGAAGCATATTCAGTTGTTCTGTTTATAGACTCCTGACGTTGGCCAGCGTGTATATGATACAAGACTAAATCAAAATACCACGTGCGCTGACGCGTTTTCTGAACGGTCCTCAAAGAAATGTGGGTAATAATAGTTGAATAGTATTAGAAGAATCATATCTTCATGCCCGAAAACGTTATCAATAATGGGCCTGTTGGATATAAGCAGGCCGACTTTACATCACACACTTATCTAGACCTCGTACATTGGTTTCCCTTACCATTTTAAACCTGTTAAACTTTACAACTTTCCGCTCTTCGAGCCATCCACCAGCTCAGCGGCAGCACCTGAAATAGCGAGCTTGCCTGTCTCTTTGACTTTGGTCTGGAAGATCACTTTACCGCTTCCTTCCTTCCACATCTCTGTAACAAGGGTTTGCCCAGGGAATACAGAGCCGGCGAACCGGACCTTGATGTTTTTGTACGGGCCGAAGCTTTCATAGACGGCCTTACTAGCGATTCCCATGAAGCACAGCCCATGCAAAATGGGCTCCTTGAAGCCGCCCATCTTGGCGAAGCTCGGGTCGATATGAAGGGGGCTGTAAGGAAGATTTAAGTCAGTCAAGCAACATCGGAGAGAAGAATGTGGTAAGAGGTGCCTTAAGGGAAGGGTAAGACGGAGTTAAGGATGAAGGAACTCACTTATAATCACCGCTCAGGCGGTAGATCGCAGCCTGCTCTGGGGTTGTCGTGGATTCAACTACAACGTCAGGGGTCCTCTTGGGAGGAACATTGGCGGCAGTAGCAGCGCCACGGTCAGCGGGCTTCTTTTGGCCGCCGAATCCACCACAACCTCGAAGGAACACAGTTGATTCATTATAGAAGAGTTCTTCACCGTTCTCGGCATTCACTGTAGTAGTGCCGCTCTTCAGAATGGCGGCAGAGCCCTTGTCGACGACTTCTATTAACTTGCCGTAATTCTTTGTCCTGGCTGCTGTAGGGATAGGGTACTTTTTGACTTCAAGATATTGCTCGCCATGAAGTAACATCATTGGGGAAAAATTGGGCACTACTTCGTCGAAGCTAAAAGGCATTTGTGTGTCGAACTGTGGAATGACACCGAATGTGGGGAGCACCTGGAAATCCTCATTGCCTTCGAAGACATATGGAAGATCAGTACGTTTAGCACCGATTCCCAAGTTATAGAGTGTGACATCACGCTCTGTATAGCTGAACTCAGTTGGCTCAGATTTCGCTTTCTTGGCCTTCTCTTGTGCCTCAAGATACTCGTTGCTCTTGCTGGGTTGCTAAATCGAGAGATTGTGTCAACATAGAGTCATATTTTGAACTACTCTAATAAAATTTATATGTACAGTAAAGAGAGGAGAAGGCATCGAGGAAATAGAAATGCTTATACCTTAGATGCCCCCCTCCTATTGTTTAGATTTGCCATGATCTTTTCTATTGAAGAAGAGGTCTTCTCAGGGTTGTCCGCCCGGCCATCCTCGAAATTAGTGATCTTGGACCAATTCTTAGCAACCTCCTCGGGCTCAAGCTTCACGTCAAGCGGGAAGCCGACACCGCCGGAACGCTGCCATCTTGTCCGGCCGCACCAGCCGGAACCAACTTCGTATAGACCGCCAGTCGGGGTTTCGGGGATCTTGTCACTGGAAAGAGCGAGCACCAGAGGGGCTATGTAGTCGGGTTTGAAAGCTTGTACCAATTCCGGAGGCAAAATGGTGGCCGTCATCTGCGTTCCAGCATTGGGTGCGATGGTGTTGACATAAATGTTGTACTTGGCACCCTCAAGAGCGATGGCTCGAGAAAAGCCTAGGATAGCCAGTTTCTAAATTAAATAAGATTGTTAGTATCTGCGGTTCAAATTGTGTTATTGATACTTACAGCTGCGGAATAATTGGCCTGCCCGAAGTTACCATAGATGCCGCTTGTCGACGTAGTGTTGATGACACGTCCATACTTCTGCTTAAGGAAGATTGGCCAGGCAGCTTTTGTGACCTTGTAAGTACCTCGGAGATGTACGTTCATAACTGGGTCCCACAGGCTATCGTCCATATTGGCAAAAGCCTTGTCTCGTAGAATGCCAGCGTTGTTGACAACGATATCGAGTCGGCCGAAAGCGTCGATAGCACCCTTGACGACCGCGTCACCGTCTTCGGAGGATGCCTTGACACCGGCCGCCTTGCCTCCCATCTTCTTAATCTCCTCTACAACAGTGTCCGGGTTTACAAGATCATTAACGACGACTGATGCGCCAGCCTTGGCAAATGCAAGGCAGTAGGCGCGACCAATACCGGCGCCGCCACCAGTCACTAAAGCTACGCGCCCTGTGAAGTCAATCTTTTCTCCTTGCGGGCTGGGACCGAGTTTCATAGATTCCTCAAGAAGGCCTACGAAGTCATTGACTCCAGAAGGATACTGGGGATTCGAGAAGTCAGATACCTTGCTCCACTGCTTGATAATGGCACTAGCAGTATAGCTATCATCTGCCTTGAGCAACAGACCACTTGATCGCTCCCATCGGAATTTCGCGATGTGGCCACCGCCGGCTTCGAATATGGAGCCATTCTCATTAGTGTTGCTCTTGTGCACTAAGACGGCCACGAGGGGTACGATCCAATCGGGCTTCAGGTTCTCCAGCATCTCGGGAGGCATGACGGTCTCCGTCATGCGGCTGGCGGCGATAGGAGCAATGACATTGCAAACGATGTTGTACTTAGCGCCCTCCTTAGCGAGAGTTTCTGTGAAGCCAACCATGGCCAGTTTGGCGGCTGAGTAGTTGGCCTGGCCGAAGTTGCCGAATAGGCCAGCAGCGGAGGCGGTGTTGATGACACGGCCATACTTCTGCTTGCGGAAGTATGGCCAGGCTGCACGAGCGCACTTGTAAGCGCCCTTGACGTGCACCTTCACGACCAAATCCCAATCTGCATCTTTCATGTTCTTGAAGCTGACATCGCGGAGGATACCAGCGTTGTTGATGAGGATGTCGATGCGGCCGAAAGCCTTAATGGCGGTTTCGATAATCTTCTCCCCATTCTCGACACTATCGTAATTCGCTACGGCCTCACCGCCGGCGGCTTTAATCTCGTTAACGACTACATCGGCGGCCTACAAATCGCGACTTTGTTAGCAGCATCCAAGACAAACGCGGGAGAAAGGAAGATCGATCCTAAGCTAACCTTTGTTGAATTGCCCTCGCCCTTGAAAGAACCGCCAAGATCGTTCACGACAACCTTGGCTCCTCTCGAAGCGAAGAATGTGGCATATGCTTTTCCTAGGCCACCACCGGCGCCAGTGACGACGGCGACCTGGCCGTCATAGCGCAATTGACCAGACATGGTGTAATGCTTAGATGGGGTATCAACTAGGAGACAAGGGACAACAGGAAGACCGATGCAAAATTACACAATTAATTTCTGGCAGGTAATACACAAGAGTAAGAGTACAAGGTCGACGGTGGCGATGGCGAGGATTGCGGAGGTAAAGGTGAGGAAACAAGACCGCTGCGGTTGTGCCGGGTAAAGTATTGGCTGATTAAATGGCAGGCAGCGTTACGGCTGCTGAAGAGATGCCGCCTTTGGACTCCGCTACACGAATCAGCCGAGGCAGCTTTGGAAGCTCTGGATGGAATGCCGAGGGGCCCCATACTTCGGATAGTCGCATCGCACGCGGCAAGTCAGCCATGCCTCATTGGGCTAGTAGCATCCCCGGACGCTCCTAATCATACTGAATGGCGCCGCAGAGCGTTCACATGTCAGCTCCTGAAGAAAGAATGAGGTCATGCGCGCGACTCGGGTTTTCACAAGTATCCTTGACAGCAACCGCCAAATCGCACTCTTGGCAAGTATCTCTATACGGACATACGATTCAGATGCGGCGCGAGAGTTAGAAGCTATAGGCGGCGCTGTAGACTGTATATTATCTACAGACTAGAGTCTAGTATTTTCTGCAGGAGTGCAGGACCCAACTCTAGTTCGAAGAGCTTACCAGCTGAGGTGCAGCTTGTTTTCCCCACGTTTGGCCTGAGTTTATTCCCCGCAATGTAACAACAACCCTGCTTTTAGACTGCATCCACGGCTTTCATAGGGTTCTCAAGTTCAATAGTACACCTGAGGTACAAACATGGTGATTTATAGGTAGGTCTGCTAACAAGTGATTAATACTTGGATATTGGCAAAAGAATGGGAAAATAGTAAAAGGGGAGTGGATGAGTCCCGGTATGGCTGCCCATACATGGTTGTTAGCCGTTGTGTATGTAGGCTCTATGTAGGTACCTGTTCGGCTAATAACTTGCCATTGCTAGAATAGGTCGCCTTGGTTGTCTGCTAGGTACATCATCTTAATACTAAATGTTGGATAATTGGACATTTCGGGACCCCACGATACGTCTCCTTGGATCAGGACCAACTCAAACAACCGCCCGCTTTAAAAACCAATAAGAAAAGACGCAACATGTTGCAAGTCTACTGCCTGAGACTGGTGGAATCTTTATAGGGAGGGCCGTACTTGGCCCACTTATACGTAGTAGCAAATAGATCGGACAATGCCGGGACTCGAAGCCGCCCCTCGCATCACAGAAGCCCGACGTCATCTGCATGTTGAAGGCATCGTATACTTTGGCTCCGACAGCAGAGTTCACCAACCGGTAAGAAGGGAACACTCACTCATTTTTAAATACAAGAGCAGTCAATCAGTGAGCGTATAAGAGCAACTCCAACAAAAAACGACATTGAGGAAATGGTAGACAGTTCTACCGCGTAACTCTCATAGGACAAAATGAGCGCCGCCAACGCCGAGATCTACGACGACAAGAGTCCAATCTGCGTGCCCTTCATAATAGAGCGATTACAGTCGCACCTAGGCTCGGGCTCGACGCGGCCCTTCATCATCGGGTTGAACGGCGTGCAAGGCGTGGGCAAGACGACGCTCGTCCACACGCTTGCGGAGACTCTGCGTCGGGACGAGGGGCTTGAGACCTTGGTATGCAGTATTGATGATTTCTACCTCACGCACGAGGACCAGATCGCGCTCGCGGATTCCATGCCGGATAATAAGCTCGTGCAGGTTCGGGGCGAGCCAGGTATGTCTTTTTGCTCCTGCAATTCGAATCTCATCTCATTTCTCCCCTTGTCCCTGATCATGAATTTGACTGTCAAGTCAGTTTTGAGTTGTGCTAGGATTTCTTAATGTTTCAGTGTTTGACTTTTTAATAATCTCATTCCACATCTTGCCTAAATCTCATCTAATTATACACAGGGACGCACGACATAGCGCTTGCGAAAGACTTCTTCGCAGCTATCCTCAACGACAGCGCAACGCGGGTCCCGCAATACGACAAATCGCTCTTCTCGGGCCAAGGAGACCGTCTCCCGCGGTTGAACTGGCCCGAGGTGAATGCGCCGGGGCAATCCAAGGTTCAGGTCGTCATCTTTGAGGGGTGGTGTGTCGGCTTTCGCACGCTGTCGCCTGTCGAGGTGACCTCACGATACAATGCGCCGTCACGGACGCTCAAGAGCCACGCCCTCGAACACCTGCAGTTCGTTAACCGCAAGCTTGAGACGTACGATGCTATCACGAACCTGTTCGATGCTTTTATTCACATCGACGCCGAGGATACGGAGTGGGTTTACGACTGGCGGCTAGAGCAGGAGGCCATGCTGCGTGCCCAGCGGGGTGCCGGCATGAGCGATGAGCAGGTCATGCGCTTTGTAGACGCATATTATCCTGCATACGAGTTATTTACAGAGAAGTTGCGCAGTGGTCTCTTCGCTGATAAATTGCGTTGTCAGTTGAGACTTGTCGTTGGTAAGGATAGACGTGTGAAAGAAACAATAGTCATATGATTCTGCTTGTTCACCTCTGTCGGCTCGAAAATCCGATTCTTGCTCTGTCGTGATAAGTATCTTACAACGCTGAGCTAGCTCTGAGCCAGACTGACTAGCCAATCTCTGTATGAGAACTGTTTAGCATCCCATATCCCTTTTGACAAGCCTCATACTCGAGAATCAAGTATAAGCTGCTATATACAGCAAAGGTAAAAGCAAATTCCAGGAACGCCGGCTAATGCGATCGTAAGTCGTAGTAATGCCGTCAAATGTTTTTTCCCACGACTTTCACAATGCTCTCGACAGCCGCACCGAGCTCGGTGAATTATATCCTTTGCCAACAAAATCCATACTCGCCAGATCCTTCATCTATCGATCGGAAATCAGTTGAACTCCTTGCCCAACATCATATCTTCACCTTCGGTTTTTAAGTCGGCCAGTGTCTGCCCGATACCATGGATTTTATTGCGCACAGCTTCCTCACGCTCTGCTATTTCGTTCTCGAACGCATTCACGATGTCTCGCTTTTCCTTTCGTGTTTCTTTGAAACGGGCCATGATCTCTCCGAATCTCTCAAGAAACCAGTCGCCTGACTCTTCCCAGTCTCGAACAGGCATTTTTGTAAAGAAGTTTTCCTGGTTAACTTTATCCTTGGTGAAAAAGTGCTCCAGCTTCTCTGGCAAAGTACCTCTGGGTGGCTCAATGACCGATCGTGCTTCGGCTTGGGCCGGGTCAAAGTCAAAAGCTTCCTCTTTCAAAGCCGCGTACTCCATCGCCGCCAATGCACCATCATCGTAGTCTAACTCGTAGGAACGTTTCTTTGTGGCGGGCTGGTGTTTCCCAGGCGATAATCGAGGCATAGCGCTCTCACGCAGACCAGTTTTGCCTTTATTAGTTCGGGCGAAGAGTTGTCGATTTACCTGAGTCTTCGTTTTAGGAATAGGTTTCGCGACAGGCATAGGAGTCGGTTCTCGCTCAACGCTCGCGTTTTCTGATTCATCTTGGTGGCTAACCATGGGCGTGTCGGTGTCAGCAAAAATAGTTGACCGTTGTGGCTGAAGTTCAGGTACTTGCAATCTAGCTAAGCGCTCCGGCGGTATTTGCGGTACTTCGGCGGGCTCATCACGATTAGGATTTAAGTAGACGTGGGGTCTGAAAGGCTGTGGCATCGCAGCGGCATCACTGTTAGAATAATTAATACGCTCAGGGTACGACTCGCGTCTGGTTGGCCTAAGCGCTAAAGTCTTTGGATGCTGTAGCCTTTTTCCTGACGGGGTCTTTTCTGGTGATGTATTATATGGGCTCTCATCGGCATATAGTTCACGTCCATTGTCGGAGATGACATCCCTAAAGCCACCCCGCGGACTCCTAGCTTCGGGAGTCGAGGCGCTTCTTGTGAGGCCGTTTCCGGGTTCATTTCCCATAACATTGATTAAGCCATTAGGTCCAATGGTGAAGGGAGGTGGTTGATCTACTCGGTCGGGGGGTCTCGGAGCAGAACGGTGACGTGGACTATCATGTTGTTGATAAATGAGAGCCGGATGTCCCTGGATCGGCCCCTGAACTGGCATCTGACGATAGGCAAACGGCGCATTAGAATAATCAATGTTACTAGCAGTGTCACTAAACGCAGAACCCTCTATTGTAGACCCCTCCCAGAAGGGCACCGGCCTCTTGGATTGTTGCAAGGGCTCGGAAGATGTGGTTTTGCTGCGTGGAGGGTTCACAGATCCATCTCGGGTGTGGGTATGAGTAGAACGAGAGGGCATGGGGATGCGCGCCGCGGCGACGGTCGCTGCACGTTGCGAATTCGCATTGACTATGGGAGAACGAGAGCGGCCCGGCGAGGACTGCTGTGTCGTTGGAGGTTTTGTTTGGGAGATGTTTACGTGGCGTGTCTGCGTCTGCGGCTGCGTCTGCGTCTGAGTCTGTTCGGGGGGCGAAGGGTCGTAGGTCGTCGCGGGAGCTGAAGTGGCGACGCCGGGTTGACTATGGCCAAGGCCAGGATTGTTAGTCACCCAGGCCTGCATCTTAGTCCTGGACTGCTTAAAGAAGGAGGCAGTAGCCGGCGGCATATGGACACGACGAGACGGCACGGCACGGGGCGGGGCGGGGCGGGTTCGACGGGCGCGGCCCTGGTGTTGTTTACTCTTGTTTACTCGGTGCTGGAAAAGGGAAGGGTCTAGGCTACGTGTACGTGTCCACGATAAGGACCATGCCCATGGGTGCTCATGTGTGTAGGTATGCTATTGGAACGTGAGCAAGTTGATTCGAATCGGGTGGACGAGAGGTTCGGGTCTGGTGGTTATGTATCATGTCTCCAGCCGGCCCAATTCGCCAGCAACGTTGGGTCGCAACATGAACCGACAGACGGATGAGCCCTTCGAAAGATCTGGAAGGCCGCTGTGGCCGGGGTCCCCCAACGAGCGCAAATGCGGGATGCGGGATGCGGGATGTTCGAATGGTGGAGAGTTGTTGAGAGTGGAAAGCCTCGCTCGCGGCGTCTGCACGTTGTCACTGCCCACGTCTCACATCTGACGGGAAGCAGCAGCTACCTAAAGTGCTTCTGTTCTCTGCGTGCATTACATTGGTGTACCTATTGCCCGTCTGGGGAAGTGCATAGGCGAGAGACGGGCTCCCATAGGCTGCTCAGTTACTTAGTCTATTTGTACCTGGCTCTAGTCTCTACATGTAGTGGGGCCTCTCTATTAGTGGGGTGCACAACGGCGCTGACTGCACAGCGCACCTCCAAAATCTCTCCGACTGTCGCTTCGATAGGCTCAACAGAAATGGGCTAAGCATCTCATCCTCCAAATTCCCATCCTGTTCGTCGAATCGTGTCAGGCGACATCCTCGGTATGCGTTTCCTGCCCCATTGGCTCGCCGCACACCTTCATGTTCGATGAGTTGTCCTGCATAAACTGTGCTTTGTCGAGCCATTAACATTCCACTGCGCGCCTATCTCCTTCTTCCTGCCCACATTGCAACCCTCCTTTCATTGTTTCATTCGCGCTTATGACCGTTGAACGACATGTCGTGGCGACGACGGAATCGAAACTGCAGACCGGCATGGAGGGGGGGGGGCCGGACATGTGTTCCTTCGATATGAACTCGGGGGGTTTTGAGTTAGGGTAGCTTTGCTACTCCCAGTCTGTATCCCATCCAATCAATCCGCCGTGAGGCTTTCCCAGATCACCCGTGGGACATGTTATCTTTCGTATGGCCGACATCATATACTGCCAGAAATCCTCTTCTTCATGTAGGACACCCGTAGCTGGATGTTTCTCCCGTCTGAGGTTCGGTAAGTATACCCGGGTCCCTGTTTGTATGTTTGGTACCCAAGGTGTGCGTACCATTCTTCCTTCGACGTCTATTTAGATGTGATCAGTTTTGTGTTGGACAATGCCATACATATCATATAACTTACTACTGGTGTAATACTACTCGTCCCTGCGTCAGAACCGTCTCCTGTTTCATTCTGTACCTCTTTTGCCAGCGTGTCCAGTGCCATCCATACCCCATTCATTGGTTCTTGCGCCGCTACGCTTTCGATTTTCGCCATGGTGGCAGCGCCAAACCCGCCTCCTTGTAAGGCACTCGATATGTACAATTGATGGACCCAGACTGTGTTGGGTGGAAGACCCAGCTTTGCATCTTCCTCGGCGTCGTGGATGTCAAGCGCTACATGGCCAACAGGTATGAAGACTCTGCCAGTCGGCTGCCGCCGCGCGAGCCGGATCTTCGTTGCCGTATCTCGAAGACATTCTTTTTCCTGTAGAACCTGAGCACAAAGTTTACGACCTGAATAGGGGGGATACGAACCTCAGGATGTGACGCGATATGTCGTTCTAGCAGCGCATTCCGATCGGGGAGATCTTCCGCCAAAACCTGATAGCGAATTTTTTAACATTGCGCCAATGCCGGGTGGTTTAAAGGCGACCTACAGCCCAGTAGAACATCCTCCCTGCCCTCTCTGCGCATTCTACCCACTCTGGCACTTCATCTGCCCTCCACCCACAGGCCACTCGTTGATCCTTCATACGTTGTACGTGCTCGGGGCTCGAGTGGTCCCACGGGATGATCTGTCTCGGGAACTCGTTACCTTGGGAGGCTCACAAAAGAAATCCAAGCCGCATATCTTTATCGATCCAAGCATCTTACCTGGATTTTCCGTGCATGCTTTGACGTCATCGTTAACGGTTGTTCTCCCTAAGGACGGAACCTTTTTCTTTATTTCGCTCGTGTTACTTCCTTAATGGTAAAATATCCTAGCTGATCTCGAATTTTCCCATAGTTCAATTTTAGCTAATTGTGGTTCTCGCTATTGCCTATAAATACATTGATGATTCAGCTATACCGGCCACCGATCTTCGGCCTTCCGGCAGCGTTCTCGGTTTGTTTGATGAGTAGGCCTTACAGTGATACGGAGGCAATTCCGCATCTTTAGTTTAAAAGCGGCTTCTCCCGGTTTTAGCCATCCGTCAATACTAAAGTAACACCACCACCCATTGGTTGTATCTTCACGTCGTGTTCCGCTCTGCTTTGATAAACGAAGCATACCCGGATATCGGCAAACACGCTCTCGAATACATGCCCGTGCCACACCACACCTAGGGATCTCGCCTTTACACAGCATAAGTAGGAGCCTACTTGTCCGATATTGCATGCAGTCATGCAGTTTCTTACATTCACTAAATTTGTCAAGAGGCCCAGTGTAACGTAGCGGTCAAAAATAGCCGACACCGGTAAATAAAGCCTATTGGTATCTCTATCACATAGATATCGCTTCAGCCTCACGGCATGGGCTCTTTCTCTGTTTGTTTACTTGACCCTTCTGCGATTTTTATAACATCTGCTGATTGCCTTAACTTTTCCTTCTCCCGTACCTCGACCTTGGGCGCATTTCCTTGCGTGCCTAGCTTGATGAAGGGAGATACCAACACCCCAGCTGCCGCTATACCGACTGCAGTCTGAAAGGTTCTGGTATACTTAAGCATTGGATCTGCGAGGGATGCCGGCGTTGACTGGATCGAGCTGAACACGGCTGTTGAGATTCCAAGTACCGCTGTATTCGCTAGTCGGATGAAAACATTGAAAATCCCGCCTGCCAGGGACTGCTGGTGACTTGGGAGCGATTGCAACACGTACATCTACGAGAAGTTGGTTTGAGATTTGAGATTAGGGTAAAGGCAATAGTAAATAACTTACATTAGCGACGTTGAATTGTAAATCGGCACCCGCAACATTCAAAACAAGAGCTGGGAAAATAAATGCCCAGTAATTACTATCAGCTCTCATGAAGGAGAATAAAAGGGCAGCTCCGAGATAGCTCACGGCACCAAAGACCATAAGAAACGTATTGTTAACCTTATGCAAAATCCGTCCAGCTAGAACATTCCATAACAGGCCAGCAATGGCCATGGGCAGGAGTCGTACGGCGACATTTAAGGTTGATAGTCTTTGGACTTGCTGCATGAAGAATGCGATCCAGAAGCCCGTGGCCTGGAAACTCATGTTCCCGAGGACAACGACAACGATAATCTAAGAATGGTTAGCAGCCATGTGGCATGATGCTTTATTCTGGGCTTATGTACCAAACTAAAATTGCGATCCTTCCAGATATAAAGCGGCATCAACGGTGTTGGGAAGACTCTCTCCCAGAAAACGAAGGCCACCAGGAGCAGTATTCCGACAACAATCAGCGCGATCACATGAGCTCGTGACCAACCGTCCTGAGGTCCTAACCTGCGCACTTGTTTAGCAGTGTCATGATACCAAATACACAATCAGCACTCACGTCAAACCAGCAGTGAACATTCCAGTCCCAAAAATGGTAAGAACCGTCCCTAAGTAATCGAACTGCTTCAATGCACCAAGCCGCTGTCTCAAAGGGGCCCGCTCAAAAGTCTCGACATTCGGCACAGCCCAGAACGCAAAAACGGTAAAGACTGCCCAGATAATAGACAATAGGATAAATGCGGCTCGCCAGTTGAATATCTGCGTCGCAATACCACACAAAATTGTGCCGAATACGAACCCTAAGGGGTTCCCCGCGCTGAAGGACGAGAACGCGGCGTTCTTTCGCTTCGAGGGTATCGCGTATGCGGCACCCAGAATCCCAATCGCGGGCGGCACAACCATCGCTGCGGGAATACCCAGCACTAGAACGCTCGGAGTCAGTTATCATCATTGTCAGCACGCTCTGGCCGGATTTGGCAGTTTTGTAGGTCTAAAGGGAGTCTTTATACTCCAAAAAGGAAAGAAAGCGTTGAGAAATCCGTACCGCCACACACAATCAGCATCCAGAAGGGATTCTGTGCGAATGCCACGAGGAGCGAAAACAGGCTGAAACCAGCCATACCCGTGATAAACATCGACTTTCTACCCAGCAAATCAGCCAGTTGGCCAAGTGCCAGTTGAAATGCACCCGCTGTCAGCCTATACAAATTGGAAACGTCAGCTAGGAACCGTATGGAAGGGGGGCACTCACGAAGTCGAAGCACTGATCCACGATATCTCCCCCTGCGTCATGTTCAAATCTATCGAGACAGGGACGGTAATGATCAATGCCGTGCCGGCAAGAAAGGCTGAGGAAGCCGTTGCCACCGTCGCCTGCAGCACAAAGGCCACCTCCTGCAGCGTGTTCTTGAAGCAATCGGGCCGGGCTCCGAAGCTCGTCGTGATCCTCTCGAGCGTCGACATACCGGCCTCCTTATCATCGTCAGCCCCCTCCGATGACGCCTGGTTTTCTTCTATCTTCAAAGCAGAGCTTGTCGAGCTCGGCGATCCCATCTCGGGTCCCTCGTTTCCGTCCGCCTGTTGCCGCGAAGACATATTTGTGGTGTCGCGTGTTTGCTCCGCAGTTGTTCGCCGCGTCTGAGCCTTGCGGCGCTTAGAATTCCAATGAGTAGTCAGATAGATATACGGTATGGCTGGTCATGCACGGCGAGCCCCCAATATGGTCACCGCGCAATGCTACCTCTAGAACACGGCGCAAAACACACAAGAACGTTATATCCCGGGGACATCATCAAGCTTTGTCAGGCTTAGCAATCAGTAGCTTAGAGCGATCATTGAGAGTAGATTTATTGGTTCTAGTCTAGACGCCAGACGTGGGGCGCATGTCGGAGTTGTACTTACAGACCAAACAGTTTTGACCGAGATATTTCTATCAGTATTTCACCTCTTCTTTCCTCATTATTAATTTAGTTCTTGATTACTGAAGATATTCAGGATCATACTAGATGTGATTACTGACGATACTAGCAGCTTATTTACCAGCAGGTTTGTGTTGAGAACATGCTCGCGAAGCCCCCCGAATTGCATGTCAACAACGTCCCCTCGGTTCATGACAATCGACCGAGCCGAGCAAAAAGTGTGGCTTAATAAGAACAGCCAGACCGCTTGGATTACATAACGACGTAGTAGAGCTAAGGCAAAGATGGAATTGACAACCTAAGGCAGCTACGAGATTTCCCCGCAGCCAGCTACGCATTAGCTTGTTACTCCATGCAAGAAATTATGCCTTCGTGCGCGTCAAGCGTGATTACGCAATTTGGAGGAAATATTTTTAAGAGGCTATAGGAGAACAAATCATCACAAATAGCATCTTGTTTTTAGGCGTAAGTGATTGGTTCAACTAGATGTCTATCCATCGCTTATGTACAATCAGCTAAGAAGCTCCTTAAGTTGATGAATAAAGATCTATGATTATCCGTTACGGGTTCAACGAATTCACATATAAAGGCGATACCTTGACTTCTCTCACCCACAGATCCCACGGCCGCTGAACGGTTCCCATATTTGACGTCCAGCTGTCTCTTGCCTGCTGTTGGGTGAGGTAAGGGAGGTCATGTCCGCCATCTAATCCCTGCCCCCCATATGCGTGCTTGGTCGCCAACGCTTCTGACTGGGCCTGCGCATTGGCCTGCGTGTAAAACGCCTGGTAAACGACAGTTTCAATGCTGGTGGCGCACGTTGTGAAGCCGTGATTCTGCATGAGTGTGACGTAGTAGTCGGGCAAGCTCTTATTCGTCCCGCTGCATCTGGCCGAGAATTCTGCTGCAAGCGCTGCGCCGAGGCCGACGCTGCGGATGAGAAGATCTTGAGTGTCATTGGTTTGGTAATGGTTAGCGATATTGAAGACGGGGACTCGCTCGCCTTGCAATTCCATAATATTTCAGCCGTGTACGATAAGCTTAAGCTTCGAGCACGAAAAACCCGGTGAGAGTACGTACCCAAGAATCCTGCCATGTGTATGAGTGGTTTCAGAAGGACGTCGTTGACGCTATACGGGATCACGGCCGGTGAGTGGCTGTGTATCACGGTACTGATTTCGGAGAACCGCCTGTAGATCTCGCTGTGAATGTAACGCTCAATGAAGCCGTTCGGAGCATCAGGCTCGACTGGCGATGCATCGGAAACATAGTATTCTACTATATCGTCGGAGGAAGATACGAGGGCCGGCGCCACGTTACGAGACAGGAAGAAGGTCGCCGGGTTGTTCGGGTTACGCACCGAGAGGTGACCGTAAGCGTCGAGCACGCCCTTGTTGTGTAATATGTGTAAGGCATCGATGAAGGTAGTGAAGAGTTGAATTAGTTTTGTAGAAACCATCTTGACATAATGATAACTACACCCACAACGAAGAACATTTCTACTATCACAATATATTTCCAGATTTATTTACTGCGTGATAGGAATCGTCATACCCGGGACGTGATAGCGGGGGTGGCGTTGTCAATGATACTGTTACAACCCATTGTAACGACTGCCGACCGACGCTCGTCGGTATCTAAGTCCAAATTGTAGGTCACAACTGCATTGCCTGGTCAATAGAGAAGCGGGGTGTGATAGACATTGGGGTATGGTGTCTACTTCTAGTTCTTTCTCGAATCCTTACGTAGTTGGGGAACGATTTACAGTAAACGCGCTGCAATGCTCTAGGTTGAATAGTTCTTAGATACGGTGGGCTTATTTACATGTTTCTAGGTATAGGAATCTAGCTCAAGTCGATCAACTGTACGGAGTGCAGTATCCTAACTCCAATTATACAAATCCTATCCAGACAACTGGTAGAGGGTATTGTACGTATTGTACTCCCCTTAGGTCCTTGGACTCCTCAGAAAGCTGACTACACCACCGCAATACCCTACCAGATTGTCTAGTCTACTACATTCCTCAGCTTGGTGTTTCTTCCACTCTCTCAGTGCGTCCATGAGAGTATTGCTCTCAATGATGACATCGAAGTGTAACCGTAGGAAGACTGTCATCCATGCTTGAGTAAGTTCATAGTCTCGTCTTGCCTTGAGACGACTTGTCAGCGCCCGGATAAAATGCAGCAACTCGTTTGAGTCGTCACTATCATTGGGCGAGAGCGATCGTAGCTCGAGATCTGCCGTAGCTGGAGCAAGAGCTTTTAAATGTTCGATGAAACCGTCATCTGTATGAAGAGTCAGCATATATCGCCGGGAACTAATCGAGAATTAGGCAACTTACAGTTTCCGCTGGCGGTTCCGGACCGCAAATTGCTAGTGAACACTTGCTCCATCCTGCTATGGTCAAATTTTGTAATTCTGGACTCATTCTGGCTGTCATCGGGTCTTGCCTCAGGGGCATTCTGGTTCAAAGATGGTACTCCAGTTGTCGAAGGTAAAAAGAAGGGTGCCTTCTCAGGAACTTTCGGTGCTTCTTTAGGCTTGTTTCTTTTCTTGATGAGGTCAAGATGTAGTAAAGTCTGCCACCTGCTCCTTGGAACCAAGCTTAAAGTCATCATGTCAGCACTGAGCTGGTCCAGACTTGGTGCAGCAACTTGATCCTCATCTTCCACGGCGTCCTCGTTGTCAAAAGCTGCTTCCAGAAGACCCTGACCACCCTCTCCCGATGCGGTGGGACCGGAGACTTGCTCTATAGCACTCTCGGCTATTTGCCTAGTTGGCACGTGCGCGAAGAGGCTCTTGTTATTCCAGATATGAACACCCAGCTCGCCTTCGGATGCTGTAGCAAGATATTCGCCGGTGGCTGAGAATGCCAAGGCCGCGCAAGGTTTTTCGAGCCGAATCGCGTCAATGAGATGGCTTGTAGGTAGGTCCCAAACTCTTATAATGAAGTCTTGGGATGCGGCCACTACCCAGCGCCCATCATTGGAGAATGTAAAATCGTTGATCTTTCCCTGGCAACCCCAGAGCTCACGAATGGTTTGTCGTGTTTCAATATCGACCACACGAATGGATCCGTCGTCACATGAAAAAGCTATGAGATCGCTCGCAGAATGGTAACGGCAACCGGTAATTGCAGTCATCGGAGCCCAATTAATTTCGTGA
The DNA here is from genome assembly GCA_022495235.1 of Xylaria curta. NCBI lineage: Eukaryota > Fungi > Ascomycota > Sordariomycetes > Xylariales > Xylariaceae > Xylaria > Xylaria curta. The sequence continues at coordinate 149,155 of MU375900.1, read as the reverse complement.
AGTAGATTCCCTGTCAAGAATTCCCAAAATTTGACTCTGCCGTCGAGAGAGCAGCTGATCACAAGGTGGTTCATCGAATCAACAACAATCCCAGTCACCGCCTTTGTATGTCTGCCTGTCCCTGGGAGGAACCTGGAAGATGCACGAGCTTGAAGTTGCATAACTGTGTCTGCCTGCCTAGCTTGCTGCATCTTGACCTGTCTAGCCTGTGCGGGTGTCAGTTTTGATGGGAAGCGCTGCCTATGTAGCCCTGATTGTAAGTTGAACATATCAACCGATCCTCCAACAGATCCAACAACGGCGAAAGTTCCGCAAGAACTCATTGTGACTGTTGACACATTTGCACCATCACCAGTCTGAAATGCCCATCTTCCTGCACGTTTGCGCCCCCAGAACCACGTGCGTGCAAATGAGTCGTCCTTGTGAGCAGTAACAACGCTTTCCCAGCCGGTCATACCACTGATCTCGGCGTTTAGGGATTTCTTGGGATCTCGCGTCTTCTGCCATAACGGCTGCTTGCCTGGAAGAGCGCCCATACCCCCGTCTCTGTTTAGTGAACAAGCTATACAGGTGATTTCTGGGGCTTTTAGATCTTCGAGGGTAGTGGTAGGGCCATGGCTAAGAGCTTTCGTGGCTAGGGTCCCCGATTTCTTTGCTTTCTTGCGTATGTTTCCTTGACTTAGCTCGGTGCTCTGTCCATCACGGCGAAGACTCCAACCCCATAAACTCCTGTCTTTCCCGCCGCTAAGAAGCCATTTGTTACCTGCCTCGGCACCATCAAAATCCGAAGGTAAGAAGCGAAGGGATGTGACAGGCGCGGCATGGCCGCTTCGGGTATGTAGAATTCTTGGTATAGGCGAAAAGGGAGTCTCGTCGAAGATCCAGGTTTTCAGAGAGTTGTCGCGACCACTTGTGACGATTACAGGTTGACCTGCCAAGAACTGGATCTTGCTCACACCACCGTGGATTTTTTTCCCGTCTTGAGACGGTGGGTTATGAGCGCTCCTCAAAATGCCCATTACTCTACCACCTTCGTTTAGATCCCAGAACGTGATGTCGCCGCTTGTATCAGTTGCAGTTGCCATAACACCATCCTTGCGACCGTCCTGTCCAGCGCCCATTTCGTCTGTGCGGAAAGAGATACTTGTCACAGCAGCATCTCCTGCGCCAGCATTGACTTGAATAAGGGTCTTGTCAGTGAGTATGTTGCGGACTGTTAGTGGTCCCCCAGCATAGGCGATGGCCATGAGCGACAGCGCGGGTGACGGCTGCATGCACGTAACGGCGCCGCAGCTGGGCGATGGAGGTAGAAGGGTGTAGATAAGTTTTCCTGTTGATACGTTCCAAATCTCCACCCAACCATCGCGCCGCCCAGCAAATATCTTATTGAGATAGGTAGGCATTGTACATATCCCACCAGTAAGCTCGTTGCCCCCTTTCCGAGTGGCCATGGTGAAAAGCGTGGTATAGTGTTCAAACGTCGTCGTCGTCCTCCAGACCTCTATTCTCGTCACGCAACATGCCACTATCCAGGACCCGAATACAAGGATCTGCTTTACGGGCTGCTGCAAGTCGGAGGGGAGTTCCAAGTGGCCGACTTTCTTACCCCGCTGGAAAATCCAGATGCCCTGAGAGGAGGCTCCAGCAGCCCGATCACCCCATGCTGCGAAGACCTTGTCCTTCCATGCGCATGTGGCGGTGATTTCGAAAGGCGTCTGTGGCCGGGTTAAAAACACGAGGTTGAGCCCGCGCTTCAAGTCGTACGTCTGTAGGGATCGGCCGGTCGAGGTTGTGACCTGGAACGTAGTCTTGCCCAGGGGAATCGAGGTGAACGGCACGTCGGTCGGAGAGACCAAGCCTACGGTCTACAGGGTCGCAGTCAGCACACCATACACTTACAGCAGCGACAGGATACATGGCCAATTACACGGTAGGGAGCAAAGACGCGGGACTGCTGCTTTCGGGCAGCCGCATCCGTGCTTTTTGCGACGGTGCCCAGCTTCTGGCGCTTGGCCAGAGGCCCGTCTGGCTCAGAATGCGGCATCGTCTCCTCAAGTCGTGTACGTCCCTCTCCGTGTCTCTATTTCGTGAAGTTGCAACTACTTCGCCGCTGAAAGTGCACAAGCATAACTTTGAGGCCTTAGGGGAAACGGCGAGATCAGCTCGCTGGTGAGACAGTGCACGACGTTGGAGGCATGTATCGTGGCTTACTATCGCGGTGAAAGTGAATCGCGCCGGTTTTTGCGATGGTGGTTTTGGGAACTTTTTAGGTGGAAATATTTTCGATCTGTCAATTGGGCCAATCAAAAGCTCTCAATGCGAGCTCGCTCAGCCCCTCCACCGATAATCAATACCTACCTACCTGTCCATCCTTGGCTCATTAGAGATAATGAAGCGCCATTCACCAATTATAATATTCTTCCACTCCCTTTTATTTGATTCAGTAATGCTATAGCCATTTTATAGCGTGTACTCGCATCGCGAGGTTAACATCGACAGGTAGGGCGATTCTGGAGGTAAACGCCCGTCTATGCATGCATTCACTTTATCGTTATCGCTAAAAATACAGTACCCCACATCGGAGGTTAGTGCTCAAAAGTGCCGGGTTTCTCACTCATAGACTATAGTCCAATGAATGTTTTTATTTTCTCGTCCAGAGATGACTGCATGATGCTGTCATTGGCTGCCTTACCCGTTCGCTGCCTATGCGACTAAACCTTGTCGGTATTGGTATATGAACCGATGGACATTTCCATCCCTGCCAACACCCTGTTCAGACCCTGTTAGTGAAGACGTCACAGCATCCATTCCTAGCGACGCGTGATCACTATATAAAAAATTAAAAAATTACGACGCAACGAGTTTAAGTGAAGAGACGCCCGCTCTACCGCCTGTCCATAATACCGAGAAATGAAGTGCGGTGATAGGATCTGGGTTGATAACAATCTATCTCGCGTCTAACCGATCGACTCGCTTAATTGCCGCCGCCCGAACACAGCAAGGTAAGCAGGTGCCAATATCTTATGGAATATCTTGCAACAATTCTTCTCTTTTCTCAGTAGTTAAACTAAAACCCGAGGAGTCTGGCGTAATTTTTTTGTTTCTTTTATACCCTGACCGCTTAATCTCAAGTAACTACTTTTTGACGACGACAACGACAACGACAACAGTGACCCACTCCTCCATCCCAAGACCTATGTACGTACACACTGTACGCACTACACTATTACACTGAGTACTGATAAGGTATGCAGTACATGTAGTTATTTTCTACAGAGATCTGGTGTATTTCACAATCGATCTGTATTTTGCGCCCCAGTTTTGGGGCTGCCTCCGATCACTGCAGTACGTATACCTATTAGAACCTTGTCCTACCCAGGTGGGAATAGCATCCACAATTTGCTATTTTTCCCTTTAAAAAGATATAAGACAGCACAGCTAACTACTGCGAGATTCGTACAGTCCGACGTATAGTCATTACCAGTACATTACAACTAAGACACCAAGAAATACAACTCGATTGCTGTACCCAAATCATCTCAACTTTAAGGCACTTCTCGTTTCTACCTGGCCACCTCGGCCCGTCCACGGGTCTGTCTTGCCACCCGTGTCACTGTAGCGAGACAACTCATCGGTTGCTGAGTCGACTTACAGCAGGCGCCGCCCAGAACCGGCAGAAAAGTGGTCTCGAGCTTTTCGCTTTGTTTCCTCGAAGATGGAAAACTCAGACCCAGCCCACCCAAGTATCCCCACCGGCAGACTCTCTTCCGTCCAGGATTTTGGCACCGGTGGCCAATTGCTTGATCCCACCTTCAATCAACGTTCCTCTATCTCCGAGTCTGACGGTAACAAGCGTGTCTCTGTCTCGTCCGTCTTTTCTCTGGCATCGGCTTACGGTGGTGCGAGCTCCGCCGTCTCCTCCGCTGCCGGCTCCGACTACGGCACTGTGCAGCGTTCCATCCCCGTCCATGGCCTCATGGCTTCGGTCAAGGGTTTGGACGCCGTCCCCGGTCACTCAGACGCCGGCGTCTCCAACGTCACCGTCACCACTTCCTCTAGTCCCAACAGCCATTCTCCTCCCGGGAACGGTCCGCAGTTGACGGCGCAGAGTACGCATCACTCTAACTCGCTCGACCTCGTTCAGCGGAATCCCGTGGCCCCTCCTCCTACAGCTCTCACTCCCGCCGCTCGATCTCAAACGAATAGAGACAGGAGTAGGGCTAAGCGTCGCTTTAGTGGGAGCACGGCGACTAGCAGTCACAGCCAGAGCAGCGAGCGAGGCCCCCAGCCCAGAGAGAAGGAAGAGGCGAAGCCAGCGCCCTGGGGCATCATTGGTGTCTGTGCCTTGGACTCAAAAGCGAGGAGCAAGCCCAGCAGGAACATACTCAACCGCATCATCGCCAACCGTGACTTTGACGTTGTCGTGTTCGGAGATAAAACAATTCTAGATGAAGGTACGTCCATTCTATCGTAGTTGAAATCACATGCTTGTTCCTAACCTCCAACAGGTGTGGAGAACTGGCCAATATGTGACTATTTAATATCATTTTACTCCGATGGGTTTCCATTGGATAAGGCGATTGCATACGTTAAGGCTCGGAAACCGTTCTGCGTCAACGATGTTCCCATGCAAAAGATTTTATGGGACAGACGATTGTGTCTCCGTATTCTAGACAAGATTAATGTTCCAACACCCCAGCGGATCGAGGTGAATCGTGACGACGGGCCAGGTCTACTGACTCCCGAGGTTGCAAAGCACACCAAGGAAGTGTCTGGTATCGATCTGGAAGCCGCAGACTTTGAGCAGTACCGCGCTCCTAGAAGGGTCGAGTTGCTTGACGATGGCGATATACTTAGCGTCGACGGTGCTCTGTTGAAAAAGCCTTTTGTTGAGAAACCAACTAGTGGTGAAGACCATAACATCATTATCTACTTTCCACGGTCCGCAGGTGGAGGTGCACGGAAACTCTTCAGAAAAATTGGCAACAAGAGTTCGGAGTTCGTGGCAGATCTCGTAGTCCCCCGAGCAATTACCGAGCCGAATAGCAGCTTTATATATGAAAAGTTCATGCAAGTGGATAATGCTGAAGATGTAAAGGCTTACACTGTTGGATCCCACTACTGCCATGCAGAGACGAGAAAATCACCCGTTGTGGATGGCATCGTCAGGCGCAATACTCACGGCAAGGAAATTCGCTATGTAACCGCTTTAAGTCCCGATGAAAAGGAAATGGCGAGTAAGATTGCGAGAACGTTTGGGCAGAGAGTCTGTGGATTTGACCTGCTCCGCGCTGGGGGGAAGAGTTGTGTCATCGACGTGAATGGCTGGAGTTTCGTGAAAGACAATGAAACATACTACGACCACTGTGCCAACATTCTCAAAGAAATGTTTATCAAGGAGAGGATCCGACGAGGTGGCCCAACTCCACCACTCCCCTCTCCCGCTGCGATAGACATCAATGATCCTTTGGCAAGGGCGCTCTTGGCGACTAAAGAGAAAGAAGCGTTGCCAGGTGCACAGTCAGCGGGTCATTCTACATCGGCCCTGGCTGGTGCCAATAGTACGTTGTCCTCAGAAGATTCTATGAGAGATTCGAATATGGATGAGAAGTCCCTAGGAGGCTCCCCTATCACGAGATCCGAGACGAGCATAGCACACATGGCGTCAAAACTGCAGAATGGAATTATCAGCCCACTCACCCATCTCACCAGCAGCGGCTCGACTTCAAGCAGCATGCCGGCTACCGCTCCACCAACGCATCCAACTACACCCAATAACGGGCTTGAAGAATGCGTCGATTCTCAACCTACGCCGCCGCCGCCGCCGCCAAAACACTCCTGGAAACTCAAAGGCCTCGTTTCAGTGATTCGGCACGCCGATCGCACGCCGAAGCAAAAGTACAAGTTCACATTTCATACTCAGCCCTTCATTGATCTCCTCAAGGGACACCAAGAAGAAGTCCTATTAATCGGGGAGGCAGCGCTCTCAAGCGTCCTCGATGCTGTAGATGTGGCGATAAAGCAAGCGGTTGAAGATCCTGGTAAACTCAGAGCACTACGAAACGTTCTGGTAAAGAAAGGAGGTTGGGCTGGTACAAAGGTGCAGATCAAGCCGATGTTCAGTAAAAAGAAGTCAGCGGAGGTGACCCCAGACGTAACGGCTAATATCTCCGAAGGCGTGAAGACGGAGTCACTGGCTTCGGGAACCGCAACTCAACAGCATGAAATAGAAGCAATTGCAAAGCCGAAGCCTTTGAATGAAGAGCTGGATACTCAGGACACAACTAATGATAAGGAAGATAAGCCTCGGGATAAGACCCGGCAGGGCGCGTTTCGACGCCAAGACTCGATGACGGGAGTGACCATGTCCAAATTTACAGCAGCGGATAACAGTTTTGTCTTGGATAAGTTGCAATTAATTGTCAAGTGGGGAGGCGAACCAACACATTCTGCTCGGTATCAAGCCCAAGAGCTGGCGCAGAATATGCGAAACGATTACATGCTTCTTAATCGAGATATTCTTGACGAAGTTCACGTCTTCAGTAGCTCAGAGCGGCGTGTCACGACGAGCGCTCAAATCTGGGCGGCGTCTTTCCTGGATCAGAAAGAACTTCCTGATGATTTCATTACAATACGAAAGGACCTGCTTGATGACTCTAATGCCGCCAAGGACGAAATGGACAAAGTTAAAAAGAAGTTGAAGGGCCTATTGCGCAAGGGCAACGAGCGTCCACCACAATTTGCCTGGCCCGAAGGTATGCCTGAGCCTTCTGAGGTCCAGACGCGGGTAGTTCAGTTAATGAATTTTCATCGCTATGTTATGCAACACAACTACAATAAACTATATAGCGGCGCTGTGAGTTCGCTTAACGCTATTAACAACCCCAGCCCCGACAAGGCTGCCGGCGAAAGCTCCAGCACATCGATCGCTTCGTCACTCTCACAGGCTAATGCCATTAGCAATATCCAAGCTAGGTGGTGTTGCGGGGAGGATGCTGAACTCTTCAGAGAACGTTGGGAAAAGCTTTTTGCCGAGTTCTGTGATCACGAGAAAATCGATCCAAGTAAAATATCCGAGCTATATGATACCATGAAGTTCGATGCTTTACACAACCGCCAATTTCTCGAGTGGGTGTTCACGCCGCCAAAACACATGCTAGAAGAAGAGCTCGGAATTACTCTTAACCGCGAAAGTAAGAATGCACCTAAAGAATCGGACGAGAGTGGCAAGACGGCCGACGATAAGTCCGATAAGAGTCAGACTGTAGGATCACCTCCTAGCGAGCGAACTGACAAGACTGACTGGCCAGAGAAGCCTGAAAGGGGAGAAAGATCAGAGGCACAGAATGCTATGAGACGAATTTTTCGACGGCGATCGTGGATGAAGCACCCCAGTGAAATTGCACAGCCTGATGAGTATTTCCATCTGCAGAGGGGTAACAACCGAACCAAAGCGAAAACGGACGCCCGCTTTGAGCCACTGCGAGAGTTATACCAACTGGCGAAGGTAATGTTCGACTTTATATGTCCTCAAGAGTATGGCATATCAGATAGTGAGAAGGTCGGTCTTCTAGGAAATTCTTTGTAAATTTGAGCTGACACAAGGCAGCTTGAGATTGGACTCTTAACTTCACTACCTCTTCTCAAAGAGATAGTCCAAGACCTCGAGGAGATGCAGGCATCAGAAGATGCCAAATCTTTCTTCTACTTCACAAAAGAATCACATATTTACACGCTGCTCAACTGCATCCTCGAGGGAGGCATCGAGACAAAGATCAATCGTCGTACCATTCCAGAGTTAGACTACCTTTCCCAGATCTGTTTTGAGTTATACGAGTCCGAAAATAAGGGCACGTTAGATGCACCACTGCCTGGTCAACCTGCCTTCAATTACAGCATCAGGATCACCATCAGCCCGGGGTGTCATATCTATGATCCGTTAGATATTCAACTGGATAGCAAACATTGCATTGGATGTGCACCAAGGAGAAGTCTCACGCCTCATGGAGACTGGAAGCAGGTCATCGAAACATTACGAGCGAAATTCCACCAGTAAGTCTCTTATCTTCGAATCACGGCTTAATCACGAAACATCACGATGCTTACGTGAATATATATAGGGTAAAACTGCCAAAAACCTTCTTAGCAGTTAATCTATCCGACGCCTTCACCTTCCAAGAGAAAGAGCGCCAGAATTCAGAGGCCGACGTATTTGATAAGGATCATCAGGACGACGAACGTGATGGCTTGGAGATGAAGCGAGCCGAGCAATCGAAGTCATTACCACGCGATGTCGATGACGGCTCCATAACAGATTTTGTGCGGAACGACAAATCTGGTATAGAGACTATGGAGGCTCTGCCTCCGCCCATCACCCCCAGCACTTCTGAGTCCAGGCTTGAGTAGCCTCCGAAAACCGCTGCGACAGGTAATGATGCTCGGTCACAGCCAGAATAATCATCGTGATGACGTATTCGTATGCGTCTCGAGTCAACCTCAGTAGCAATGCATTTACCCCCCCCCCCCCCCCCCCCCAACCTTACTGGATCTACATACTAGTAAAAGGGACCCCCGGAATGCGAGCCGAGGGGTTTTCAATCCATCGGCACGACGGGCGCTGTCTACACTAACTAGAGAGCCCTGTTTCACCTAGGCGGTGAGCAAGTTTCGGTCAGGGGAATGAATCCCTTATGACCGGTTCTTCCGACTCGGCCTTATTATATTTGCACACGAACGCAAAAACACCGCGCGACAGAAAGATAGAGTTTTCAAGCTTACGACAACTGACTGTCAAAGCGTTATCAGCATTGATGTTAGTAAGCGAGAATATGTCACGTCAACGGGATGCCAGGACCCTTGTAAAGAGTACGGGACGACATGTGTCAACTAGGAACTAAATTAGACTAGAGTAAGGCTAGATTAGAGCGAAGCCAAGATGGTACAAATAGGAAGCTCCATAAGATGCTTCCAACCATAATCCCAGCAGACAGAATTTGACAACTGAAGCTAAAATCTACTTTGCAGTTTTCTGTCGAGGAAACGGATGTGCACCAACAAGTATCATATACTTCAAGTTCTGCTAATTGACTGGATTATAACATCGTCTGTCCTTCGGCCTTCGCTATAGAATGGCAGTAGGCGATTCGACATATAAATGTGCACCATGAAGATAAGGTAGTCCGATTTTTCTCCGAATCGATTGTCGACAGAAGCCTCCAAAATAGAGCATCACCAAACCTACTTACGTATGTATCCCGCCTTGTGCACTAAAAAAAAGACTTGTGGCTTGATGGTTAGGTCACTCGACAAGACAATGAAGTCGAGGCTACCTACCTACCCTACAACCCACGGTCCCTCAGGCTGAAAACTGTCAAATGGGGTTCGCCTTGGACCTGCCAAGTTCATCCCAGCCCCAGCAGTAGTGCAAAAGTGCCGGCGGCTCCCCGCCTGGTCCAAGCCACCATGTGGTGTAATGTGGTACGTGTAAGTAGATGAGCAAAGCATAATCAGGACAGGTACCTGTCCAGTAACAGCCCCCTTGCCCGGCTGGATCGAGGTACTTTATCAAGTGATCTTCGTAAAAACGACGATTCTAGAATGCCGTTTTATCGACTCATGCCGCCAAGACTCAAGCCTGGTTCCGAGAGCGTGGGGTTGGACTCTCCCGTTGGGGATAATATCAAGCACTTTGTTTACAATGGAGATAGTGTGGAGGACCGATCATGGATCTGGAAAGTTACTTGCAGCATACAACCTACTCTTTGGTCTCACACTTCTTTTTAGCCTTTTCGTATATTTTCGTAAGGCAATTAGCACAACCATGTTGTGAATTCTTCGACATACCTCTCTTTTGTGTTTTGTATAGTCGCCAGGGTCTTGGCTCTTCAAATTTTGTGTGAAGGATGCGATTGCTCATCTCTCTATCTATCTATTACCACTATTCTTAGTCGTGGTTATTTCCGAAATGCCGAAGACCGAAGCCTTCGATCCTCAAATTTCATTGCCGCTAACTGCGATTTCGTTATTGAAGAATGCTGTGACGTTGATGATGACGATAGACAAAAACTGCGAGGGAAATGAGGGGCTATCATGAGTGAGAAGGAGCCGGATCCCATCAAGATATGGTACATCTAATTCTTTAGATATGAGATCACGAATAGCAGTATTTACCTATTTGGTAAACGAAATTCAGCAGAGCGAACCCCCACGAGTGAGACAGATTGAGTGGCAGGGTGAACCTTGCCCATCCATATATGGAAGCTCTTAAGAACGTGTTGATAGATAATCATGAACGTGTAGTTGGGGATTCATGCAAGTTTGTTGGGATCGCCGGACAACAGTGACGTCTGACCAGAGCTGGGAGAGACGTTTAACCCAAGGTAGTCTTCCGGACTGCTATATCATTCCCATCTGTCCTCGTGAGTGTGCGGACCAATACGACGAGGGTTGTCAAAGAGACCGCCTTGCCCGTAACCGCAGTAGGCGAGAAAATAAAAATGATTCGCATTGCATAGAACAGTGGTCGACTAACCTAGTGGCATGCATGTGCGTAGCTCGGGGCACGCTACACTATAAGAAGACAGCTCGAGACGTCGTGGATGGTGCCCATACATAGTACAAGTAAATTCATCGTACGAGACATGCCGATAGTACAAGAGCCAAAGTCAGAGTTTCATCACAGCCTACAGTAGAGCATACACGTGTGTGGTGCAGGGCCAATATACGCTACCGGCTCATGTTCCGTTGCTGGGATGGTAAGCCCACCCGCGTGCAAGGGTGCGAAAGGGAAGGCTACTCGATGCGGTTCAAGGTGAAAGTGACAGCTAGAGTGACAGGTCATATCATTCGGCAAGCTTACCCGTAAAAAGCATCAATCTGGGCCTCGGTACTTCGCTTCTGCTCGCCAAGAAAAGATCGGAAGTACCAACTATCTGGTAAGCGTTGTTCTACCACCAACCACTGCTAGCTAGCAACGTGAGGCAACAATGTGCGAGGGGTAAGGAACAATAATCCGTTGATATCTTCCAGCACGTGTTATTTGTACTTGTCCTCCATTGAAATAAGGCTTAAGATTGAGGCATTTGATGGGGTGGGTGTTGTTGGGAAACGAACTTAAAGCCTTCGGACGCCCTCGCCAACATCGATCGCCGTCTGTCATAGTCCACCTCTTCAAAGCGTTCGTCGTTAGGTCTAATTAAAGATGAACAAATATCCTATGGTTAATTCTGGCGATAACCAAATGCACCCGAGGGTTTTCTTCCTCTCTCTAGGTGCCAAACACGGCCTCTCAGTTCGCCATCCCGTTAATACCGCTCGCCAACAGTGGTTCTGCAGACCACTTCTTCGAGTTCCGTTCCATTTGAAAGGGCCCAGACCTCATACCAACTGTCAAAGCGAGCATATGTGGAACGTCTTTTGCTCTGTAAGAGCCCACCCGCAACGTGAACAACGGTTGCAGCGGGCCCCGCTCATCTCTTGTCATGGTACCTAATCTTGACAGTTAACCGTTTTCGGTAGCAACGCTATCCATGTGTGTCGGGCTATTTCGATGCTATAGATTGTCAGCGTATATTCCCGGCAGCGGCACCGGTTGGTCGATCAGCCTCTACCTATGGGTCATCGCTAAGAACACTATACTAATCCAGCGTTCGGACGGCCTGGCCGACCCGACTAGGGCCGGGGCTACGCATTAATGGGTCGAGTCTCCGACAATAGCACCCGTCTTTCTGCAAGACGTCAGTCAGTATCGGCTGTGCGCCTGCTGAGATAGATGGTTGCAGAGTACGGAGGCAACATCCGGTCGGAAACTAGGCTGATTATGGTTCTGCTTGCTCGATGCTAAGAGAGGTTCGCACGTGGCCAGCAACGTGCGCGGACACGCCCTGACGATAACAAACCCATCTAAGCTGCCCTTGTTCCGTTTGGGAGATTTCCACCCAACAAGCCCGCCGTAGTGTACAAGTACCGTATAGCCTATCCTGCTCTTTGCCTACAGCTCCTAGACGGATTTGGCCGCAGGATAGCCAGGAAGGGCATGGCCGAAACAGGATTTCTTGGCCCTTTGTCCGAGAATGGGACGATCAGGAGGCTCGTGGTATTTTGGATCGTGTGTTAGCATATAGTACGATGTTGTTCGTCGAAGCTGAATGATTCTCCCCGTTAACGGTAGGGGCATTGTGTTAAGAGGTGAGGAAGAGAGTGGAGGTTTCAGCTACAAAGAAACAACGTTCTTTAGCCATACCAAAACTGACGGTTATTTGGGACGGTTGCTAGCCGCCTCGAATTTATATCTTGGTGCCTTATTCGGGAGGTAGTGCAGGCAGCTTTAATGGGTATAGTTTAGAATATGACATGTATGCAGGGATGCATCAACTGACGCTAAGTTATAGTGGCACGTTCGGTGCTTGTCAGTGCTTATCAAACAAGCAGGGTGACTTATATAGGTACCTGAAGCAATACACAATACACGTGCAGTCCCAGTCTGGGAATAACCAAGTGGGGTGCTTTGCTTTACTATCTAGGCAAGCAATGACCGAGCAAAACCCAAATTGGGACGAGGGAACATTCTTATACCCTACTACACACCCAGTTGGCGAGGTAGGTTAGGTCTGTAGGTATATGGAAATGTGTTAGGGATTCAGGCACTTACATCAAAACCTTGCCTGTTTAGTAATGGTGCCAAGAATTTGCTCTGATCAGAAGGTCTGCAAGGGACAGAGTTCGTCTTGATATTGTAGAAAGCCTCCCGGGTCTTGGCAGCAGACAATTCGTAACTGCTAGTCGTCTCGTCGGGCGAACAAGTGAGGATGATATGCAGGGTTGAGTGGCACTACCGGTATAAGCACGCTGTATACCCAGTCCTGGTATTTCCTATTCAGGCCACATGCAGGTCAAAGCAGCCAACAGGAAGTGGAGACGCCTGCCTTAAGTCAGGACTAATAAAACTAGAAGCGAGCTCTAGATCATATACTGCTGCTAGTGTCGCTTAGCCATACGTATGTATGCCCATTTCCTTGAACTTCCGACTTTCATTTTTTCTTGAAGCAAATATGTGTGGAGGGGGGCTCTCGACACCGAAGGCCGCAGCTGATACCGGCATTGCCAAGTGAGAGCTTCCGTTCAAGATGCCGGAACATGCCTTGGAGATCTCTGCCTGGATTATCATCTGTTATCACTCACCGTACCCTCCCGGACCAGATGATTCAACCTAGCACCCGGGGATGGAAGTGAGCATCCGAAACGGCGCCTCATTTCTTGATTATGATGATGACCTGACGCTAGCCTGTGAATTTGGAAGATATACTACTTGTAGTAAGAAATCATGAGGCCTCGCAATGGCGTCGCCAGCGGTGTGGAGTAACACGAGATGTGAAACTGCCTAAATATGTTACTTGATATAGGCGTGCTAGGCGTGTGCTCGGTGCTACTGCAGGATTGGTCGCATTGCGGCCGCAGGAACAGCCGCATCGGCGCGTGGTCAGGAGACAAACCAAACAGCTAATGGTAACTTCAGTTACCGCTGGCAATAGCTACATCGGCCCCTCTCTCGTCTCATTCCGATAGCGTTAGCTATATTGCTAAGGTGGCAAGATAACTCAAGCTGTCATGAAGAGACTTTCGCTAGGAATATATATTGAACAGGAATCTAGCCTTTTCAGAGCTCCACACTGCATAAGCCACCTTGAGACGGATCGTCACCATAGGAGTGAACATCTAGATATCGCCTCGAAAGCTGCCTTTTCGTCCATGAAAATAACACTGCTACAACCTACGTTACCTCGATCCCGCTCCAGCCAGGTTATTGTCGCCTGGGGTTGCGCAAGCAGTATTTTTCGCATGCGGCTGGGATTGTCACGAGTTAGCAGTTGGTATATATTTTCAGAAGGCTGACAAGGCTGCAATATTCGAGTATTGACATTATGAAGGTTTATGTTAAGCTCGGTAATATAACCTTCCGGAATGGAGATTGGAAGAAGACGTTGCCGCCACTAGTCCCGAATGAGGTTCTGTCAGATGCCCGCAACCGCTTGGTAGTCAATCTTATTCAGCAATCCTCATGCAGTACACATTGAGTTATATGAGCCCCGCAGACGTCTTCGCAACTGATTGGTATTGGCTTGAACATTATCATGGTTTCGGTGACGAACTAGGGAGAAAACTCGCAGACGTCATCCAATGGAAAAGCCGGGCAATAATATACTTATCTACGGTAAAGGTCTATCCTATAGCATCTGCCAGAGCGGGGTGGTGTGTCTGTCCCGTGGTTACACTGCGCCCGACCTCACGATGTGGTTCCTAAGACTGGAAGAATGATTATAAACCTCTATCTTGGCTCCTCTTCTCATAGGCCATCGAGAACAATGGTAAGCAGTAGACCTTGTACATGTTCATGCCTGTCCAGGACCAACACCCCACCGTTACGTTGCTACCGGGAATCCCTGACGTCCACAGCAGCTGGAATGTGCAAGACACTTTATCAACCGCCCTTCCAGGATGGCATCTGTGCTGCAACTGTGATTCCCGGGCGCTGCTGAGGTATGGTGTTTCGTGAATAGTATCACTTGGCTATTGCTTGGGGTTGCACCGCAGCATTGGCTTAGGCACACAGATTGATACGGGTAAAGGGAAGGACCTGGCGATGCGGTCGGCATGGCTGCATACATCTTGAGGCTTTCACATGACGATTTTACAACCCAGCCTGGGTGTCATAGGAGCCTCTGCAGGAATATCTCACACCGGATTGTTTAAATCTGTGCCGGTTGCTCGACCATCTGTCCAATCGACCGGCCAACTCGTCAGTCTCGGTCCCTCCCACACGTTCATCGACGGATACCGCAAATCAAAAGTCTTAATCCCGGCTCGAATCCGCATGACAGGTCCGACCACCCTTTCCAAGAACCTGACCAGGGTCGACTACGAGGCTGACTCGTAGCCGAAAGATGCTGCCCATCAGGTATAGCGCATAGATGCTAGTGAAAATGTCGATCTCGTTGGGATGATTTCCATCTGTCATCCGATACATAGGCCAAACGGAGGAGCTGCCTGGATGGGGGGATCGTCAATGGAACCATGGGGTCCCGAGCTATAGCAGAGATGAAAATCCGGCCAAGATCATACGCTCGCGACTGGCTTCATCGCACACCGCCCAAAGCCCATGAGGAGAGCGGCGGCTGCTCGAACATATTCCACGTCGGTCAGATCACGGCTTCAAAAGGGGCCGTGCCATATACCAACCCGTCCACCGAGTGGTCCCCGCCAGCGGTGAACATTTTACGAGAAATTCTCCTACTTATAAGCGAGGTTCCTAAATTGCTATGCGGATGGATACAGGATCGATCTTGGCACATTCTCACGACGAGAAACATACGTGCTCTATTAATGTCATACTCCTGTGATAAAAACAAATCAACACATGCCCGGCAACGCACCCGTGCAGCGCCTTCGGTTCGGCCCTCTGATTATGCCTAGCGCTAGCCCGAAGACGGATAGATATCCCCTTCATCTACGAAGAGGTTAGCACCAATGAGAGATGAGACTCAGCAAGGAATCAGATTAGGAACCGGCACTTCTCGTCATAGAGTAAGGCATGCAGTGTAGCGTTGTGCATTAAGGCAGGGGAAAGAGTGCGTAAGAAGACTTCAGGACCGGTGAGAGTCAAATTGCCAATAGGAACAGTCCTTTTATTCCACAGAACCATCAGCTGATTAGCGTCGGTTCTTGGATACTGGGTCTATGAGCGCCGAGCTACTTAATTGTACTTGCAGGTCTTTACTCCAGCTTTGTCTTCCTTTGCTTTTATTACAATTATTCTTAATGTCTCTATTTCGTCCGGCTTATTATAGACCGACCAGCGTATAATTTTGCACATATTTTACCCACCTATGTACGCAAGTAGCAAGGCGGCAGCCCAGTAATCGAGAGCTCAACCGCCGCCCACTGCCCGTAACATCAAACATAAAAGAATAAATAAAGATAGCAACGAAAGAACATAATCCACAAGAAGATCTAAGCACTTAGCAATGTCAGAGCATCTATCGTAAGTTGGTGCCTTGCAGCTTTGACTGCCCAATAAAGAAAATGTCTGGTACATTACAGAGGGAATCTACTTAGAATAACCGAGATATGGCCTGATTTATGCTGATGTAGTGCAGCTAGCGGAAACCCGATATTCTCATTAGGACTGTTCTCGTTAGGACTGATGTCAATACCGACCTGAGGTTACTGTACATTCCGAGATTCTCTTGGATGAGAAGATGGACATCCTTCAAGGTTCCGTACCACATACTACCTAGGTAGTTGGTACCAAGGTCACTACTGCATGCACGTACGTTGTGCATGCGTCTATGGCCCCCCGCCTTCAATTTTACTACCCAAGAACAAGACATCCCTACCTACCTAGCTAAGGTAGTATCTGACATAGTACATGTACTAACTTAACCACAATACAAGTCGTATTAAGACAAGCTACCGCAAATACTACGTATTCCTCATCCCACGACACCTAGATAATCACCCCACACACATCAGACCAAATGAGTGGATGTGTCGTGCTTGACAATGTACCCTCTCACAGGTACCTCCTAGATAAGTGGGTCTAATAATATTCAAGGTACCTTAAAAAAATTTGGTGGACATTCAGGCTTCGTCAACACACAGAAATCCGAATCACAACCTTCCAAGCTTCTATTAATGCGAATGCGATGACAAGTAGAAAGAAGCGGTATGACTGTGCTCTTCTCCTGGCCGTGCTCAGATCTAATGGGTGCTTCTGAAAGTGGTCTTCACGCCACCTTGTCTGCTCAGCTACCCACTTGGATACAAAGCATCCGGCGTTACAATTTCACCCGGGACTCGTCTGGATGTAGCTTGATTTGAGGTAGTAACGACAACAACAATGAAGCCTGTTCTGTACTACACGCCACAGTTACTGTATCTTATTTCTACCAGATACTGACATTGACTTGTTGGCCCCCCCCCCATGAACATACTAACCAATAGAAAACAGAATAAAAGCAAGAGAGCTAGTAGGCTATCTGGCGCTTATTCGCTCATTATTATTTTGTCTTTTTCTCATTTTCTCATTTTCAGACTAATCATGTGAGACAGGCAGGCGTGCATACATGCGCCTTCGGGACTGTCTTCGGGACTGCCAAAGAGCCTCCTCCATACCGATATCCAGAATGCCTGAATGTCGAGTCAACTCTGCTAACGTAGTACTGCGTAGTCGCTTGCACATCCACGTGTATAGAAAAAGGCTAATGGATCCATCCCGCCGGACCTCTCTACATGGTTCCCAGACCAGACCAAACTCTAAAACTCCTGGTCTACATGCTCCAGGCCCCGAGCCCCGAGCCCCGAGCCCCCGGGCCTTAGGACTACGCTACCTAATAATATATACAGTACATTCAGTCCAGGCTGGAGGAGTCGAGTTGCGCTCCATGGACCTGGATCGACTAGATGATCGCCGCGTACCATCCTCGCTAGCCCACAAGTAGCAGAATTATACTTCGTACTAAGACCAGGGATTGAGAGCCCTGGCTCCCGGTATTGATTGCATAGTTGAGCCGCTCGCTTGCTCTTCGTCGCCGTGTCATATCACGCTCATACTCATACGTACACACGGACGGACCCGTGCTCTAGCAGTGCCGCCATCCTCCGGTATTTTTCTCTATTCTCGTATGTTCATGCTTAATGCCCCAGACATGGGATGCCTG
This sequence comes from Xylaria curta, assembly GCA_022495235.1. Lineage (NCBI taxonomy): Eukaryota > Fungi > Ascomycota > Sordariomycetes > Xylariales > Xylariaceae > Xylaria > Xylaria curta. Next base: position 131,441 of record MU375900.1, on the reverse strand, counting down.
GGTTGTCCCGTTCCTCGTGGCAGTTGCGGAAATGAGATATCGTCATAGCCGGGTAGCCTTGAAACTGGTGTAGTACATAATTGCCGTCCTCTTCCACCCATTTTGTTCACCTTGACTCACCTCGCCAACGCCAACGCCAACGCCGTGACATATTACAGTCTAGCTACATTCAGTACCGTGCCTGCTTCCCTTTGACCTTCCGCAAACGAATTCACGGCAACCAAGTCATACTTTGGTCAGTCAGCCTTGGCCTCATCTGTTCGCCGCGTCTTTCCCAGCAGCCTTTGGCTTACAAACAAACGCTATTGCCAACTTCTTCCCTCAATCTCTACCGGGAAGAGACCCTTACAGAGCAAACAAAACCTAAGGGTTGACCAAATCTCTCTGGCCGATTTCCAACCCGTTGATTGTCTGGCTGGCCCAAACATTTACCTGAGCTACTAGGCTATATAATCCTCTCTTGTCGTCTCGTTACATCTCGCAGCCTCTCCCAAATTTTCTCCAGCACTTACCTTCTCAACTACGTTCATCAAATCTGGCTTCCATCCCGGCCAACTCTCTTAACCTTCCTCTGCTCTCGAACACCCAGGTTTGTCCTATAACATCTTGCTCTGGCATAGATCTCGTCACTGACCTGAAGTCAAGGTCACGTTTCCGAGATAAACACATTTTCATAATCTTCGGCTTCACAGTTGCATTCACAGTCTACCACTTCTCATCTGGACGAAACTACAAATCTATCCAAAATGGCTGTTGCAACGAACTGCGCACACTCGTTCAAGATGATCAAGTCCGACAGTACTCTGGTTCAATGGAGCTGCAATCTGTGCCATTCAGGTCCGCACTGGTGGATCTTCGAGTGCCGATACTGCAAGATCCATACTTGCAGAGCCTGTGTTCACAGTGCTTAAACTTTTCAGTAAAGTTCTGGGCCATCGCGACTCAGGATTATAAAGGTGTGTCCGATCCCATCTGACATGATGCGCAGCTGATCCGCTGGTTGCTTGACTATCATGTCAAAGCATATGAAGCTATGGGTATAGAAGTTGCTAACAATCTCTCCTAGCGTTGATCGTCGACCACTTCTCATGATAGATAGCACTTGCAAGGACTGACAACAGAGCTTCGCCACTCCCCCTCATTATTGGGACCCGTTCGCTTGATTTATCACATTTCAGCCGGTGAGAGCTGTGACATATCCCTAATACTAGACCGCCAAGAGACTGCATGTCGTAAATGCTGCAGCCGGTAGTTTCTTTAATATGGAACACCTTATGAAGTTCCATCACTTTGTCTGGCAGATGTCGGTCATCTCGCAAAAACAACTGTCACCTCGCAAGTTAGTGGAGAGGGATAACTCTGCTGCACGCGACGTGTCACTCCAGCGCTGGCCGCACTGCTCACTGTTGTTTCAGCTCCTCGGGTTCTTTGCCTATTGTGTCTGAGGGACGACAATGCAGTTTTCTTCATCTACGGCTGAGTCTTGATGACATTGTGCTGGGGGCGGATAGAGGTCTGGGGTGTGCCTGGCTCCTAATTTCGTTGATTTTCCTACTGTTACCCTCGTTTCAGATATTTGCGGGTTTGAGTCCCCAGTGGCGTTCCATATTAGAAGTTGAATTGTTGCGCAAGCTTTGGGCAAACGAAAAAGAAAAAAAAGAGCAGGGAAGGAAAAGTTTTAGTCGTGATAAGGGTTCTCTCGGGAGTGGAAAATTGGTGCTTCTGTTTGTTATTACTGCTAGGAAAATACTGGAATTTCTCACTTTTGAGCTTCCCGTTTTTGTTTGATGTGTGTCTCGGCGCATGGTCTGTTGGTAACAGTAAGTAGAATACGTTTCACAACGCAATTTGCACGGCTTCGAGAAGCTAGGGGACCCTGTTTCACTCTACAATTCAAATATATCATCACCACTTTCAGTAGGCTTGGAAGAGTCAGAATGCGTATGATACGCTATATTACGTGTAAAAGTCTTCGATGTAACTGCCAGGATAGGACACGGTGAAAGGTTCCATGCATCTACGACTACAGACCGGTCAATCCGCATGACGCATGCAACGAGGACCTTCAAACGTGTCATCAAAAAGCTGTAATACAACATCTCCTCATCTATAATGGTACGCTGTTCATATTAGACCTGGCGACCATATTGATGGGATGACCTTATCCATCCGGATAACGTAATCTTAGTTGAGGCTGACTCGTCGTCACCTAGCACACGTGGCAACACCAGTAGATCTGCCGACGGTCGTCAGACAAGCAAGGTAAGGTAAGGGTGCCCAAAATTCCTGTGGTGTAACGGCATACAAATCTGTGATTTCACCGCATGCGCTCACCTGTAAGGGCCCGTCGTTATCCCGGAACGGGACGACCAACGCGCGGCTGTTGCCACTAGACTGTGCAAAAGCTCTCGATGCTGGGCTGACCCCGGTCGTGTCTATATATAGCGAAGCGCGCGTGTGTTTGCCGCAATCTTGGCAAGGATCGCAGTATCATAAGTGACTAAGAGAACGAAACATGGACACTGGTTTGGGCATTGTTTGGTCGGTCGTTCAGGGGGAAGCATGGAGCCATTGAGGGTCTTTGCAAGGCGAGATTGAAGGCCACTATGTGTTTGTGTGTTTGAATTAAAGTGCTTATTGCAGACGGGCTTGGGCATGAATGGAGACGATGGAAAACGATGATGTAGATACTTCCCTAACCCACCTAATACATGAGGACCCTGACCAAACGGTCGGCAATCTACCCGATTTCTAGTTGCTTTTCGTTGACTTGGTTAATGTACCACGAGACAGAACAGTCAGCCTCACCTCGTTTCACCTCGCCCTCTCCAGGGGCATACTTTCGTCTGGCCAAACATTCTAGCGAAGGAATCTGACATATGATATGCAGCCGGGATCACTGTGGAGTTGACGGGAACCGACAGATATGCATTGCGCCATGTACATCGTAGCACAGATCGGAGAGGTACGTCCGGGGTTGTAGAGCAGACCTGCATTTTGCAGCATTATTGTCTCTGTACATATGCACCTGTTTATATGTAAACGTCATGGGACACCGCTGCGAAGCGACGAGAGGAGGGCTAGGTTACTCCAATGCTGTCTTATTCCGTGACACGTAGTATAGCCGTCGTCTCTCTCTTTTCTTCCTGATACGACCTTCCACCTGCCACGGAAAGGAACCTCCCCCAAATGACTGATCGATACGCTGGTAGTTCCTACTATCCATCGCCTAGTACATAGCAACCTGCTCCCAAGTAGGCCGGCAGTACTTTTTCTCGTAGTCGCCTAGTACCGGCTCAATAATTCGGCCAAGCCCAACTGTCCCGATAGTCGAGCCGTTTTGTGACATGTATTTCGTCACCCACGGCAATCTCAACGACACTATCATCGTCCTGGCTCTCCTTTGGAGCTAGAAAAGCATACCTGCCAAAGATAGGGGACCACTTGTTCCCGTCGTCGACTCTACGATCGGCCATCAGTTTTTTCAGAACGATCCCCGGCTCGCCTTCTGACGGCCGCCCCATGTCATAGTCGATATTAATTGAGATACAGCGCCCGCAGTTAGCCGTGAGAGCGAGGCGATGTTCCTCACCGGTGCTGCGAGTGATGCTGAGCTCGGCCCAGTAATCCTCCTCCCACGCCTTGAGCTCCTCTTTCTCCGGGGCTCGCGAGTTTTCATCCACGACAATATTCGGCCGAAACCGCCGCATATCCATCTCTTCGCCGTCAGGTAGTCTATTGCTGACGTCGCGCAGCGAGGCCTTCGACGTCACGAGGAAGGGCGCTACTTCATTAAAAGTGAGCTGCTCTGATCCATCATCCCTCTTCCCGTCCCCAACCCCCACGCTGGGCACATATGCCGTGATGCTCGATAGCCAACCACCACGTTGTTTTCGCTGTTGACGCCATAGGTAATGTTCGCTCGGCCGATGCGCGAGCACCTCCCGCCCCATGTCGCCGATATACACCAGTTTAACATCATATCCAAAACAAGCCGTGAACCACGTATCGTAGGGGTCTCCCATATGATACGCCATGGTAGGGCTACCGCCCAGGGATACATCTACGGTGCCGCGTCCTTCAAGCTTGGGAAACAAGGGTACGCGCAATGCGGTGTGCTGCTCGGGGACGACGGGTGTGAAGATCGGCGGCGACGGTACGTGATATGTTACCACGATATCGTCCCCCTCCAGCCGCTGGTGGAAGAGGGTGCATTCTGGAAAGTATGGAATCTGGATGTTCTTATATTTCCCGTCGGGCTGCACCTTGAGGAGCATAAAGCGCCGGTCATGTTCGACGCTCTCGCGGCACAGTCGCGTGCGCGGGACCGAGAGCGGTGCAAGGGATTTGATGGGATAGATGTACAACTAGTCATCTACGTGTGAGATTTTGGAGAGAAGGCGCGTAGTTGTAGTCTTAGGTAGTCTCTTGTTGGTGCGACGAGCTGCTTGAGCATTCGCTGTTTGGCGGGGTTGATGACGAGGGGGGTTAATGGTAAATGGTAAATGGTAAATGGGGAATGGGGAATGGGGAATGAGGGGGATCAAAGTTGTGACATACCTCGGTGATTTTCATCTTGAGTCAGCGTTGTCTATAAATGTATGATATGATATGATATGCTATAAGCAGGCTAATATGATTTACTTTCTGTGATTTCTATGCGCAGAGCGAAACAAAGTAAAGTCACGTAGGAGTTACCCAATGTCGGCTTCGAGTACCCAAGTAAGTTCGTTGAATGCTTGCAGCAACTTCCCAATCGAGAAGGGATTGACACTGCGTTGAGAAGCAGTATAGATACCTAGGTACATAATATCACGATTCCGCAACGGCAGAAAAACCGGATAGGGCGGACTCGGCAGCGTCTCCGGGAGCAAGATTGGATAGAGGATCGAAATAGAAAAGAAAGAGACTCACTCCCTTGCTCTGCGAAGGATCTAGTCCGCTAATCAAGCATGTCCGGATGTCGGCTTTGGACCAACGCATACACATCAGAATGGGGTATGCGTTGGAGTGGGAAAGAGCAAGTTGATTCGAGCGCCTAAATGTTGATGTCGCTTGCTTATCTCATCACTCTATCAGGGAAAGACTGATACTGGCAGTGATGCATCCTCAGTTCAACGAGCTTCTTGATATAAGATATCCCATAAACATGGACTTTTATATAGTCTCGGTACTTTACGCTCTTCCGGGACAGACAGAAAATAGCTAAATTAAATCACCCTTTGCAAGGGATACCTGCAAGGACACAAGTGGCGTTTCTAAGTGGAAGTTCGCATATCTGATACTTGGTAATAATGAATATCGTAGAATCAGAACGCTTCCGACCTGGCAACGACACAAGCAAGCAACTCGATGTACGTCCATCTAGCTTGAAGATGAGAACAATCGGTGAATAATGACTCTACTACTTTATTATGACTTCATTATCGCAGTAGTAGTCATTCTCCCTCTCACCCGTATCAGAATATAAGTATATTTGTTATGCTATGAATGTGGAAAATAGGATATCAAGTAGGGTGTAAGGAATAATGGCCCATGATTAATCCGTATTCATAATTGATTGCCACTTTTTGAGTCTACGCCAATAGGTATCAGAAGTAACCAATATGGCCGATATACTTACCTATAGACCGCAGTCTATGTTTTACAGTTTCCAGAGAGCTCAAAACGACGACAATATAATGACGCACAACACTAGCTCATCGAAAATTGTGAATGAAACATGTTAAAGGTCGGGCTTTCTAACCCGGATGACAGGAGATGTCTCTTTGGAGGCTTTGAAGAGTATTCAGATGCTGGTTTATCAGGCGGCTACCTTGCCCTTTATCATCAATCTCTGTGTTATTTCCCTGTCTCCTATCTTCATAAGCTTTCGTGGAATCTATAGAGTCGTGTGTAGCTTAAGAGACAGGTCCCCGGCAATAGTGCGAGAAATTATTGGCAAGCTCCAAAACCGAGGTTTACTCCGGTGCAAATTGTGTATAAAGCGGCCATTGTTGCATGAAACGAAGAATCAGAGTTATATTACTATCTAGTTTAGGTGCTAGCCACGTAGAACTAAAGACCGGTCATACATTTGACATTTAGGCAAGTAAAATCTTACCATGCAGATCTACCGCGTCGTATGATATAATACCATGGAATATACTTAGTGCCATTTCCTAACATAGTATTACTTTGATAGTGACGGACATAGAATATTGGGCGATTCAATTGAATCTGTTGCCTTGCCCTTGGTCAAAGGAGCTCCTCCTATCCGTAGGAGGCTTGTACTCCGGTTAGTTGAATAGCTGGGTCTCATAAAAGTCACTGATTTTGTCCACATTGAAGCCTTCTCGCTTCTCCATTATGACGATCACCTTAAAATGAGGGGCGTGTATGTATATAGCTAGGGACTAGCCCACGGAGGAGGATGAGACCTTTTCGCGCAGTAGTAGAGCTTATACGTACCCCATATCAGAGAGACACCTATGAAGTGACTAACTAATATCAACCGACATTTTAAGTTCGGCTTCATGTTGGCCATGTCCCATTCAACCATCTTTCTCGGGCATTAAAAAATTCCTTCAGTCAAACGAACATCGACTAGGAAACCGCCTTAGCAAAGAGTATAGTGTAGCGCACACCCAAGTCGTATTATGCCACACGATAGACGAGGATCGTTTCGTCATCGAGCGGAAGGCATCGAAGAATGCATCAATGCTGCATTTGGTGTCATAAGGGCTAGTGTAATAGGGCTTGGAAGGGTATTTAGTATTGCAATAATCCTCTTGTACGTCAAGGAGGCCATATAGGTCTAAGTTCCTCCCTCGAGCCCAGGCGGTGGTTCTGGGTTTATATGTACGAATAGCTTCGCTCTTTATGGCTCGACAGTTGCATTCCCATACCTAGGGGCCGGTCTGTGTGACACTTGGCCTATACGATGACGTCTACTGATTAGTTCGATAGCCGCTCGGAAGCCTTTTTCGAATGGATAGCGGTCCTAAATTAGGGTCGTTGTGAATAGTCTCATCAAATTTTAGAAGAGAATTTGCAGGGTATCGAAAGTACAATATCACTCGGGACCATGGCAAGCCACGTAAGTGTTCTGGTCTTTTTGGCTTTTTCGCTCTCCAAGAACTAATACAGCGTACTTGAATGGAACATCATGTTGTGTACTGGGTTTGGTCAGTGTTGAATGTTTGTCTATTCTTACAGTCTACGCACGCCGTAGCTTCCATATGAAGGTATGTTCATGGTACTTTCTCGATGTCAAGTAGCAAATTTAAGAAAGGCGCCGCGAAAAGAAGTATGTGTGACCGTTCAACCATCAGTGGAATTGCGAGTGACTATACGATTTTATCACAAACAACAAGACATATAAGAAGGGATATGTGGTCACTCATGCCTTTGTTTCGTCCTTAAGTTGTCAAGGCTTCTCCCTGGTTAGGGGAGAAGACGGGATTTGATTGACGGATGGATGGGATCGACTTCGGGCCGAACAACTACTTGAATCTCCTCGAGGTTGACACAGCTTGAACCTGTTGTACTGCACGAGACGAAAATAATGCGTAGGGTCTGAAATCACCACCTTGTAAAGTAGTATCGATGGTGTAATGAATCGTTCCGTGCTCGTATCCCTGAGTTCATTTCCGTGCTACCTGTACATGAACTCGCGTCCGCGGCCCCTCTGAATGTCTAGAAAATTCGACACTCAGGAATTCCAACCTCACTCGGAGCATTTCCAGTGATTGTGGGAGTAAACTCTCGGGGATCCAACGAAGTACGGAATAGGCCCTCTCCACTCATCACAACGTCTTAGTCAAAACGTCCTGCATGTGTGAAGTCTTATTGATTTTCGATATTCACCTGGGCCCATCTTCTATGGAACGTAGTATTGTAAACGTCCATATTGCGTAGCGGATGACGTTGGAGATGCTGTATGAGAAGCCAAAAGACTCTAGTAAATTATTCATCTTTGACGCAATGATTTAGTATCAGAAACATTGCAGATAGCTAGGCCAGAGAAGGATGTTCGTTAAACAGCTGATGCCCAACTCGTACGCAGCTAATGCGTCCAAAATCAATCGATAAACATTAATTTATGTGACTAGAGAACATATATTCGTGAAATTGCCTGTCGTCCGATTCTTACTAGTTTACGACTTATTGACTCGTGACTAGGAACTTGGTCCCGGGAATGCGGGTGGTATGCGGGGAACCATCTGCGGGGACAGGGCCATCCCGAATCTCTTCTCAGAATAAAAAATCTTGCTTCATCCATTAATTACCCTATCAGAGACCTGGTGTCCGCTCACGCGCATCTTCAATTGGGCAGTTGCGGGGAACACGTCTTGTTGGAGGTGGCGAGCATCATGATGATGCTTGGCTTTCGGCTGAATATATCACGTCCTCACAGGGCCAGGCCAATGAGTATCATGGTCACATTATTTTCACTGCGCTGGCTGCCGCAAAGACAAATGCAAGAGCAAGAAGTAGGCCCGTCTTGTGTTGCTCGCATTCCGAGAGTGGGACGAAGTAAGGCTTCAGCGCAATGACGTGCAGATATCTGACGCTCGTGGGACTTTGCGAGCACATGCAACCGCCGATCCTCTCCGTGTCAGCCTATCGCCAGAGACCTCGTGGCGGTAGGTCCTCACATGGACAATGCGTTTTAGGCCCGCATTGGAAGGCAACGATACAGCTAGCTCAACACCAAGATTTCTTCGAGAATGCGATCGAGCAGGGCTACCATTGTCACCTCACTCGGGGATTTGGTCCAAGTTTACTTGCCCACGCGATTAGTTGCTAACACAGCAGCTGAGACCGACCGCGCCGCTCAATGACGGCCGTTGTCCTTGTTTGAGACTTCAATGCAACACACTTCTCGAGCGAGTAAGAGCCATCGTCGTCACGTTGCCAAACCCTGAAGTTCAAACAAACCAACCGGCAAAGCCAAGATCAACGACTCAAACTCTGTACCACAATGATGCTGCAGATAGCGCCCGGTAATGCCCACGGCTATGCCAGGAACAAACGCGATTGTTTGGTAGCCGCAATCGTTCGTATATGCTGTATCGGCGCGGCAAAAACATTGTACGGCGGTAAGAGAGAGTCCATCATCTGCCTATCATTGGCTGATCGGGGTAACTCAAGCTCTCAACTGCCGCGCGCTCATTGCAGGGCAAAAGTTGCAGGGTATCGCGATGTCGAACCATTCCCGGTACATCCCTGAGTGGAGTGTGCAGGAGCGAATCTGGTGGAGGCCATCTACAGATCTAGGCTCCGCTAACTTAATACAGCTCACCCTGCCGTTTCGGGATCCTCTAGTCTGATTTAAGGCATCTCTCACTTACCAGAAATAGAATGGCTATGATAATGCCTAAGTAGTTTGCAAGCTCTGTCTTTATGGTTATGTTCCAATGACGGTCGGAAGAAAAGTCTAATAATTTTATCTGAACGATGATGTACGCATGACTTACATACTATCAGAGATGAATCACGAATACTCGGACGGATTAGAGGTTTTTAAGCAGCGGATAATCAATATCGGACCCCAAGCCCCTTTTCCTAATTTTCCTTAGGATCTCCAGTACTAGGGTACGATTTATGGACAGCCAAGACCCAGCATAAGTGCAATCTCATTCTGAAACAACACCCAAGCCCTATCAGGACGCTTGACAGCTCCCATGGAAGCTAAATAAATCTTAACTTGGCAAATATATGTTTGCTGGCTCTCCCTATTCTGTAAGTGCAATACTAGGACTGGATGATGTGGCACCTGGCACGACATACAGCTGTACAGCCAGCTATCTCGCTGTCACTAGACGACTAACACCAACTAGTTCCCAAATGCCGCGCCGATCATCTTCCAAAATTTTCACTTCTTCCTGCCGAACGTGAAAAACAACGTTGCTTGATCTCTCACGCGGGTCGTGTGCATATGTCGGCAACCCAACTGTCAGCTACTGAGCAAGGCCATATGACTTCTCGACCCCACACACAGCAACTTCCGAGTCCTGAATGTTGTATTCGAGTACGTAAGGTATCTACCTACCTTGTGTATCGATATACCGGTATTGCTTGAGAGGGGGAGGCTCAGCATCGACAGGGAAGGGCTTGTTTGACACAGCCAACGCCTTCTTTACTGTCCTTAATATATATGGATGCATCCATCCATCGACCACAAGAAATATATCACTCGTTTCGCTTAGCATAGCATCACACGGAAGCCCGTCTCTTCCACATTCAACTCCCGGGCCGGACCCCTCAACTTCTTAAGATTTCGACCCGCGCTACAAAATCGATCGGCATTATTCCCATTTGTCTTTCTTATCAACCATCGATATGGTTTCTTCATCCTTCGTTGGTGGCCTAGCCGCGAGGGCTGTTTTCTATATGTCCTCTCACAACACCTTTAACACCCAAGCCGCCTACGATGCCAATTCAGTCACCGCCATTCACACTCTACAGACTTGGTATAATCAGGGTACCGGCTTGTGGGACAGCACAGGCTGGTGGAACTCGGCTAACTGTTTAACGGTTCTTGCCGACTATGCCGTTCAGAACCCTAACTCAGCCTCTTCGCTCGGTATTCCCAATATCATACAGAATACATACGAACAAGCGCAGAAAACCACTGTTCAAGCCGTCAAGAAGCTTAGCGCTGTGGGCCTTCCCATCTCGACGTACACAAGGGTAGCCAAACGCTCAGATATCTCCAAGAGAGGTTTCGACAACTTTCTTAATGATTATTACGATGACGAAGGCTGGTGGGCACTTGCTCGTAAGTAGTCCTGGTGCCTCAACCCGCGCCTCTATATCTTCTAGTTGAAGGAGACAATGTCCTGTGTCGTCTTCATACACAGATTCATGCGAATGCTAATCCGAGATACTGCAGTAATTCGTGCCCATGATGTTGGGGTATTTGGTCTGGGCGACCAAAAATACCTTCAAGCAGCGATGGAGATATTCGAAGATATGAAGGGTGGTGCCTCTAAGTGTGGCGGTATCTACTGGAGCAAAGTCGGTACCTACACAAACGCCATCGCCAACGAGCTCTATCTCAAAGTAGCCGCATCTCTAGCTAACCGAGTTCCCGATAAAAAGCAATATTACCTCGATATTGCCAACCGCGAATGGGCTTGGTTTAAGGGCAGTGGCTTGATCAACGGGGATAACCTTATTAATGACGGCCTCGATGACTCGTGCAAGAATAACGGCATGAACACCTGGACATACAACCAAGGAGTCATATTGGGAGCGTTGGTGGAGTTATCCAAAGCGAGCGGTGATAAGTCTTTACTTACCCAGGCCTCAAATATTGCCACTGCTGCCATCGTCCATTTGACCCGAGATGGCATTCTCTACGAGGGCTGTGAGCCGGACTGCGGCGCGGACGGTGTACAGTTTAAGGGTGTGTTCATGCGCAACTTGATCACCCTGCAGCAGGCAGCCCCCCAGGACGCGTTCAAGAACTTTCTACTCAAAAATGCGGACGCGATATGGGCCAACGACCGGAACAGCCAAAACCAGCTGGGGCCTACGTGGAATGGGCCGTTTGCGACCGCAAGCGCTGGCACACAGAGCTCAGCTATGGACGCCCTTGTAGCTGCCATTGCTGTCGCGTAGACATCGACTTACTTTTATTATTTTATCGGTACTTTTCTTCCTATGATACCACGGGGTTCCCCAAGATTGGATAGGCGGCGGAGGCTTGGTCGGCGTTCATATACAGAGCCGTATCATATTGCATTTTATGATCAACGCTTCGGGGTCACAGTACACAGTAATTCTCGATAATCATAGTCCTGAATATAATATTTCGTACATAATTCTCACGCACAGGTAGCTCCACGAATCGACGATGTGATTTGAATTTTCTTAGCCTGTGCTTGTTTCCGTTCTCAAATTGAGACATTCGTCCCATGGAAACTCCACTCTGAGCTGCCGAAGTTACAATAGTCATGGCGTTCCAGGTTTGATATTCTCCGCATATATCGTTCCGGAACCCCAACATCTTCATCGGAGAAAATCCACCGTAGATCAACGCAGCTCCACCTGACGTCCCGCGCATGCATACAGATCCTTATGAATTTCCTGTAAAGCGTAGAAGGGTTAGGACTTACTACCACATAGCCGCGTCATTAACACAGCGAAGAGTCGGAGATCCGCCGTTGTATTGTTTGGTCCCTCGATTGCAGCCGGCACTTGGTTGAATTACATACATAAGTGCGTTCCGGCATGCAGCCCCTTGTTGCACGCACGAGATGTGATTCGTTCATATGTAGGTACAAATTGCAAAACAACTTTAGCCGCCTGTCCCTGGGTCTTCCCGTCGCCGTTGTAAGGTACCTTACCCAGTACACCCCAGTATCAATTTACTTCTTGCACAGGGCTTTACAGTATTAAGATTTCCCGGCTATAAACGTTGCCTCGCTTAGCATATCCCTCCAACTTTTTAGTCAAGATCGCCAGTAAAACTCGCTAAACATTTTCACTGCAATCATCCTGCATTACGGTACCTATATGTATGTTAGGTAGGCTGGGGTCAGTTGAACCAAACCGATGTGTTCGGTCTATAACCGCCGTCTTTTCAATATTAGGAACCAAATGTGTCGCTCCAACTGAGAATCAACTGTCACAGCTGATGATCAATTTCCTTACGTTCAGTCGCGAAAATCCTCATCCTTCAATCAGGGTTGGATGGCCATGTCCACTATTGACACGAAGCAGCCACGGATAACGGCATTTTTATGTGAAAAATGTAGATATATGCATATATCGATAATAACCGGGGCGTTGCCCGCTAGGTAGGTACCTAACCTAAGTACCTACCTAGGTAGATGCCTACAGCATGACATTGAATACACTCTACTTACCCTTAGGTAACGTACGGCTTCAATTGCATACTGGTCTATCAGCGTCACGTCGTTAGATGGAGCTGTAGCTAATTGATCATATTTCGTTTTTATTCAGCGGGTGTTTCGAGGTTTTTCTTTACGTCGGTGCCTAAAACTCCAACTGGTAAACGACACAGAATATCTGCGGGGCTTTACACTACACACATCTGCCTGGCTGACATTCAAGAAGAGAAAAGGAAAAGAAAAAGTCACGAGGTAAGGGCTCCGACTCAAAGTTCAAGAGATGGATGCCCTGGACAACGAACGGGACGTGTTCATTCAGAAACATGCACCAGACTTCATTGCCGACTTTGACCGCTCGTTAGACCCGTTCTTAAGAAAGCCTAACGGTCAACTCAGGCGCCGTGTTCGCTCTAGAGAAACGTCGAGATTGATTTCCAGTGTAGGTGGCCTCGGGCTTCCATATCATCTTGCTCGTGAAAATAGCTGACATCTGTGCTTTTAAGATACTTGAACACTTTCAAGAATTACCCCAGCTACTAGATCCTCATCTTCCGAGATGGCTTCCGGTCTTAGCAAGCGCTTATTTGGAGTGCTTGCAAGACCGCAGAAGATCAAGTAGATTGTCGACGAGATCCCAGTTGCTATATCCCAGTGCAAATGCAATCTGTAGAATAGTTTATACATTTTGCAAGGTTAGAGGGGAGAAAGTGATAGTACGATTTCTCAACGTCGAAACGAGATATCTCGAACTGCTGCTACAAGCAATCGAAGATTCGGAGCGACACACCGATGCCAACCTGAAAACGGAGCTGGTTAGCCCCTGGACATGGCATGAGAGATACGTGGTCCTCATTTGGCTGTCACAGTTGTTCTTCGCACCCTTCGATCTATCTACCATCTCCTCGGGCAATGCCGATGAATTTGAACAACCAACCGTGGCAGATTTTCAGTGGCCGCAGCAAGTGCCTCGTATTGTCTTAAGAGTTATTCCTCTAGCTATACGCTATCTCGCATCCCCTGGAAAGGAGCGAGATGGTGCTAAGGCGCTCATGGTTCGGCTGGCTATGCGAAAGGATATGCAAGAAATGGGCGTGCTGAGTGCTCTCGTGCAGTGGGGATTGTCTTCACTGAAATCCGTGAAAGACGAAGCCATAAGTTCTTCGTATTACCACATAGGGAGCCTGTCATTTCTGGCAGGAGTCTTGCGTGCTGCCGAGGATACATCCATTGTAGATCAACACTTGTCTAATATCTTCTATACTCTACAGGCGATCGCTGCAGAAGATAATGAAACCTACAAAGCCATAAATGGATCCGCGCTTGCACGGAAAATGATGATCAAGGCCACCCGCTCCATTATCGCGATAGTTTTGCGTAAGTCTCGACGGGGCATGTCTGACACCGAGATGATAGAGATTGCCATTGGGTATTTACTCGAGCGTCTTGCGGATAATGATACGCCAGTCAGATTTGCTGCTAGCAAAGCATTGAGCATCATAACCCTCAAGTTGGACCCCGACATGGCCTCGCAGGTCATCGAAGCTGTTATCGAGTCTCTGAATCGCAATGTCCTCTGGGTCAAGAAAGAGTCAGGCCCAAATGGCCTAACTGTCAGGGATCTCACTGCCGTTGATCCCTTGGAATGGCACGGTCTTATGCTCACGTTATCTCACCTTCTCTACAGACGATCGCCGCCCCCAGAGAATCTGTCGGATATCATTCATGCGCTACTTATAGGCCTCTCTTTCGAAAAGCGTACCCCATCCGGTGGCTCAATAGGCACCAACGTCAGAGACGCTTCGTGCTTTGGAATTTGGGCGCTGGCTCGCCGTTACAGCACCGCAGAATTGCTGAAAGTTGAGACTCGGTCAGTTCTCGTAGCTAGAGGACATGATCCTACGGCATCGATTCTACAAGTTATCGCAACTGAGCTAGTAGTCACTGCATCGCTGGATCCAGCTGGCAATATTCGGCGAGGCTCATCAGCTGCTTTACAGGAATTGATCGGCCGTCATCCCGACATCATAGAAGCGGGTATCTCTGTGGTTCAAACTGTAGATTATCATGCAGTCGCCTTACGTTCCAGAGCAATCCATGAAGTGGCCCTACAAGCCACTAGGCTATCGCCCCATTACGGGCGTGCTCTCCTGGAGGCGACGTTAGGTTGGCGAGGTATAGGGGATATGGACGCTGGTGCTCGACGAGTTGCCGCTGCCTCTTTTGGAAACTTGACAGCCGAATTAAGTCGAAGGCCCTCAGTGAACGCTTTTGAGAACCTATCTTCTTCAATCAAATTAATCATCTCTCGTATTCAAGGCCTGCAGGTACGGCAAGTAGAAGAGCGTCACGGCCTCCTACTAAGCTTTGCGGCAATTCTCGACTCCGTTCCCAGTTTCATCGAAGAAAGAGCACTGAAAGGTCTACTACCCATCTCAGAAATATACAATGGACTCAAGACAGTCCTACAAGAGCCGAGAGACATAAAATTCCGCAAACCCGAGTTATTAGCAGAAGCAAATAGCACGTTGCTTGTCTCTGCGATGCCTATTTTATTAATGAATCTCTCGGATCATGTCCAGCAATCGAGATCATTTGTACAACCAGGTTCTGCGACCATCAACCAGGCGGACTGGCGTCTTTTGTTGAAACTACTCGACTTCGTTGACGATATTCGAACTCAACAATCAAACTTATTCGAAGACCTCCTCCGAATAGCTGAAAGTTGTGTAAATGACTGGCTCGATAGAAACGAAACTGAAGTTATACAGCACGCATCCGAAGCCGCCCTAGTCATCTTACTCTTATCAAGACCTAGACGACGAGTTGAAATTATCCAAGATTGGAGCGAAAAAATCCGCGCACCGCGAACACCGCGGAAGAGGCACGGAGATGGATATTATCACGCACTTACACGAACCCTGCCGGTCCTCACCTACCTTGAGGAAACTGGGAATATACACACTGGTCAATTTTCAATATCTCAAGTTTTAGCAGAGCGATGGGTAAGGGATAGGGATATCGAGACACATGTAGCGATCATCCAGAGCCTCATCGGCAAACCCGTTCTCATATTAGAGTCCACTGTGTTCCTCGGGTTGATCTCAGAAGGACTCGACGATTACACAACAAACGCGCGGGGTGATATTGGATCTCATGTTAGGCTAGAGGCAATCAAGGCCACGAAAACCCTCTGGAAAGTTCAGAATGGAAATCATGAGCTTGTGATTCGTCTCTTTCCTCAGATGTTGCGTTTGGCAGCTGAAAAGCTGGATCGTGTCCGAGCCGAGGCGAAGTCAACGTTGGCAACAATTCTCTATCCGAAGTATGTTCATGTGACGAGACAACTTGCACGTTTCAACTTTACACTAACACGAGTGCAGTGACTCCGAGAGATTCCAACAGCTATCGTTCACTTCAAAAGATTACTTTAGCTTCCTATTTACACTCCGCGATATAACTCGGCTTAACATCGGCGCAAGTGATTCTATCCTCAGTATAGAAGGGTGCACATGCAGTCTACTAGCCGGTCTGGTCACATCAGCAGATACAGGAAACGAGGATCTCGTAGTCGAAACACGCGCCTCTCTCGCTGAGCTTTGCGAAACGTCGGATGAAACCTTGCGGCAGGTTTGCGGCTCGCTACTCTACAACCTGAAGCTGTACGCCGGGCAGGATCGGGTGCTAGTGCCTACTCTGGAGATTATAGCATATTTGTTCCACGCTGGGTTGCTGCAGCGTTGCTATAGCATCCAGAGCCTTGTCGGCGCAGATGTTATCAACACAAACAATGAAGGTGCACTCTACCCAGGTCTCAAACAGCTTTGCCTCCTCGTGCAGAAAGCGGCATATAAAACTGGAAACGTCCGTAAGTTAGAGGCGTGTATCAAAGTCTACGGTGCTATAGCCGCGGTTGAGACCGGACCCACGACAACAGAAACAGCCACCAGAACAGTCACAATGAATACACCCAAGGGTGGCAACGTTAACGAAATTGGCGGCACTGGCGGTAACGTCGATGTTGCCGGCCGGTTGGACACGGCGGGGACATCAGATCTGAAACTAGCGCAAGATAGGCAGGACGAAGGGGTTGCGGAGTCTAGAAAGCGTCTCGGTGCTTTACTTCTTCACCCATGGCCTAGAGTCAGAAGCATGGTCGTCGACGAGTTGTGGAATCTTCTCACGTCGAGACAGAGCCGCGACGAAGGAAGCGGTGGAGGCCACGAGGTTGGGCAGGGGAAAGAGGGGGAAATGAAGATGCTCCTCGGGGTCGACTGGGGTAAGGCCGATAAGACCCATATCAAGAAGATTGCGAGAGAGCTTGGTTTAGAATAGGGCCTTCGCTCGAGTAGTATAATTTCTTCTTAGCACACCAACTGAATCAAGGAATTGTATTTGGCCGAAAACGAAAGTTACTGCTTTGGGATTGGATGAACTTTCAGGTATAAACGAAGTGGTTACTTGTTTGGTGGTGATTTGAGCTAACGCTTTAGTAAATCGTGCTCCCACGTGGCATTGGGATCACAAGCTAATAAATTTTCGACATAGTCTGCTCGACTTGCTCAGAATATCAAGATAAGACTGAAGCTCGAAATTGAATATTTTACAGTAGAGGGTAACGTATCAATGCTTGGATAGATATGGGTTGGTCTGTCTACTAATTCATACCCTGTACTTAGATGTAGTTGAAATATGGCAAATGCCGTTGGCTGGAACCGTCTTTTGAACCTGGTTCAACTGTGAGAGTGGGACTCTTTTTAATTGACTTCTCTTATCGTAGATTGAATCTTGTACCCAAGAAGACCCTGGTTTTGGATACGCAGGAACTCAAGTATTGGCTTGACTGCCCAGGTTCTATCGAACTTGTTATGTTACGGCCAAAGTAGCCGTGAAATTAAGTACAGCCACCACCGCGGATAATCCGAAAAGCATGGGATTGAAGTCTTGAACCGAGCAATGCGAGAACAAATCCTTGAGCACAAAGCTCGGATACCTATTCGTACCACCGTCGATGCGAACGACAATGTCTAAAAATGGGGATATCCCCTGTACGTCCTACTCATACTATACTAGCACCAACCTACTGATAATACACTGCATCTCTACTGGCGGGCAGGTCTGCAAAGTGCACATACTTATTGTTTCAGCAGGCTGCAACGAATAAACGTTAGGTGATAGGCGCAATGCTTCGAAGGAGCACCAGCATTTGAGAAGCAGATTGTTGAGTTATAGCGTGTAATCCTGCGGGAAAGTTGAATGAATGCGCCGGGGCGCCCAGCAAGCGGCGAACGCGTGGCAGTAGTAATAGATTGATTCCTCAATTTAACCACCTTTCTTCCTTCTTCCGCCGATCGACGACTAGACAGCTATGTAGGTGAGGAATACCTATAATATAGTAAAAATAGAAATCGTGCATCAATGCATATTAATACCTACACGTAGTTATAACGTTTGATCCCTCTATTATACAATCAATGCCTAGACCAGTCAAGCGGCGCAGATCAGCGACAGGGTATCATTTGTTTCGAGCAAGTCGGACGTATAGGATTTTGAGTAGGAAGGAGTCCGGGCTTGTTCATCGAGGTGTTGCACCAAGACGAAGTTGATAGATAGATAGGAGACCAACCGATAAAATAAGTACTTGCGGTGTAAAACGTCGATACAGAATAGGCCTGGACAAACGACCTATGATGTGCTAATCCGGGGAAGCACCGGGGGTGTGGTGGGCTCGGTTGACTAGATGAAGGATAGGGGCACCAATATTAGAAATGCGAGACAGCTCCTTCGAGAACGGAAGCGCCAATAACGGAGAACTAAATAGATGAACAGACCACCTGCTTTTAGAACCAATGACCCGACACTCCGGGCAGATATCGTGCCGATGTAGTATACAGATACTGGGTTGGTTACACTTTCTGGTTAGGTCTCGGCGTTTTCCTAACATGTGCAATATCGATAAACTGGATCACCAATGGCATGGTTATTAGCTGACGTCTATTCACGCTTGGTTATTCGTGCCCTCCAGGGGATCGTGTAAGACGCTTGGCAAGCACGATCGGAGTTGCGGGGACTTATATTCTCGGGTTGTAAGTTTACTACAGTAACGGTAGGGGTGGGATTCGAAAGATGGAGGAAAGTGAAGAGTCTCTTAGTGTAAGAGGCAGAATCTAATTACGGCACCCGCTACGCAAAGAAGATGGCGTCGCCGGGGCAATTCAACAGTTACGAAGATGTAAATGTGGTGGAGTGGTAATTCTAAAAATCTCATGATAGGGTCCAAATGACGTCCTCGTGATTCCGAGGTCTGCGCGTTGAGGGCCGGACTAACTAGCTCGGACGTGCGGCTTAATATGAAGAGGCGCAACTCAGGCCAAGGCTGGCTTTCAGAAGCAGTTCTAGTTAAATTCAGCACGGTGCCACGTGAAATAATAGTTTCGATGGCAACACGAGGACCGATCCGTCGCGGCAGTCCGTAATGCGTCGAGAGTTTTACCGCGCCTAGTGTATGGTACTTGTAAAGCTTGCGGCCAAGCTGAAGCTGTTTTGGCTTCGATTAGAACTAGCTATCAATTCCTAGGCTGAGTAAAACTTCATTTCACGACATCAACCGTCAGATGAGCTATGTCGGCGAGCAACAGGCTTGGTCAGTGACCGCGTTGCGCGCAGATCCTCGGTAACACATAGTGTGCGTGACCAGATGCTGTCGGAGTCGTGTGATACATCATTATTAGTGACGAGAGTGAACATCATGACGTCGAAGGGAAGAGGCAGTCCGCAGCAGGCGCTGATAAGACAGAAACTACTTGTGTTATCGCTGATGCGGCTGATCAGAGATATGTAAAAGAATATCAAATACGTCCGCTCTCTACCCTCCTTGTTGTGATAATTTGTGTGATATGCGAGGACGACATGCTGCAACCAACTAACCTTAGTCCTACTATGCGATAAGCTGATCCTTGTTTATGTTTGTTCACAGCTCGGCAGTCGGGAGCAAAAAGTAATTGTCATCATTCCACTTCCGCCACCAATATCTCTCGCACCCCAGCCTGTCTAGGTTTCTGTTGCGCCATATTAGATTCTCGGCTTCTCGGCTGCCACCCTGGCTTGGGCGAGTTGACCCCCGTGCTGCAGCAAGGATCGTTATCGACCGCCTTACTCGTGGGGGATTGAGTTGTATGTCATGAATACGATCACGGTGCTACTGGTGGTTATCTACAGCAGCCAAAAACAGACTAGAAGTCGAGTGGAGAACGACCTATCAACATGTCGACAACGATGACGAAGGTCTACTTCGTTATTTATCATGAGACCAGTCGAGCCCGCCCGCCTGTTAGATAGGCATTGTTTTGCCGTTGTAACTACCCGCGTTGTTGCTAATGAGTTGTTTGGCGCCATAGCTTCGACGCCTGACCAGGTTGGGCTATCGTTCACTAGCTCGATGTCAATCACAAATGGGCAGGGCATTTCGGTGACGGAGCTCCCCCTAGTCGTTCCCTTCATTTCTGTTATCTGGCACCCCTCCGTTTAGCGTATGTCGGGGTAGGCCACGCTCTCGATGTTGTGAACGATTGATACGAAAGATATGGGCAGTCAAGCCTGCTCGACAGTACATTCATTACATGGTACTCTATTCCAGTACCTTGGAACCTGTTGAAAAGTTCAAAACCAACGACGGATGGGGTTGATGTCAACCAAATTCCTTTCGCCAGTGGAATGTGATGGCTTAGATCTGGGGTTACGCAAGGCGCCCAGTGAGAGCTGATGCATTGCTGACCAGCGACGAAAAGCAGTTAATCAATCTATCAGCTAGGGTGGTCTGGGCGCTTCTTTTCCGATCCTGTACATCTTGGACGAGCAGACGAGCACTACGCATCGTCTGAGAGCCGGCCATTGTGGCTTGTCGTCATCCGCGAATCATATTCACATCCTAAATAAGGGCATAGCTTGTATCCGGCGTAGCGTATACCCGTGGTCCCCATCATGGGAACAGCATTGTACGATACCGGAGGGAGAAATAGTTATTGTTGGATTATGTGACAAAGGGTTGGCATGGACCGGGGTTGAATCAACTACTTGGACAAATATCTATATATGTGTCGACTTGATGTACATGATAGGTACGTTGTAGTGTACACTATACGATCAGCACCGGCCGGCAATAAGTCGAACGAGTCAAATCAGAGACAGCTGGTTCAGCTGTTGAAATGGGGGCGCCTCCGGCTGGGCTCGACCTCGAATAGCTGATACAGACAAGCGAGGCCGAGAGGGATTTTAGCAGCAGCGTTACTTCGGTTTTCTTCTTCCCAAGAGACTTTCTCCCTTTAAGTAGTTGTTCGCCGATTGTTGGACCAAGATTCAGTCAAGAGTCGAAACCTTGGCGTCTTGGTGATAGGTGTACCCCGTATTCGGTCCCTGGTTTCTGAGAGCAACTTGCCCACAATGCTTGGCTTCGTTCGGCGCCGTCCAACACCAACCAGCAGGCCGCACATCATGCAGGGAAAATAGGGTTGGTCTTTTTTTTTTTTTTTTTTTTTTTTTCCCTCTCACCGCAAGAGATTTGAACCAATCTAAATTCGTGGGAATGGTGTTGTTGCACAACGCCGAGGTAGTTACATATGGTAGGGTTATGAAGCATGATCCAGCAGTAGCACGCGGTAGGCTGTGACGCGGGAGAACGTGATTTGCAATGCTCGATCGGGGGAATACCCTGCTTACTTTTCCAGCTGCGCCGCAGACAACGTCTATACGCAGTACTGTAGATACTTACTTACTTTCCAACCCAACCCATCGGTACTGTCCGTCGACGACTCTCTGCCAAGTCAAGCCCGTTCTTATCTTTTGGTGGGAGAAGATGTACATACTGTATGCTGGCTCGGCTGGGCAACTGCGCTACATACAGCATGGGCTCTATCATCTACGCCACTATATACCGCTACTGTAGGTAGGTAGTGGGATAACTACTAGGCTAGCTGTTTACTAGCGCCATCCCTCTAGCGTAGGTAGGTAGCTTGGTAACGGCGATCTGTGTAAGTCGTGGTACACGTGCCGCACGCGCCTCATATACCGCGAGCCAATGTAGCGGAACTTGCAATGCACACAACAACCCCGTCCCGATGGATTCGACGATGTGGGGAGCACACCCACCTCAAGTACGAAGTAGGTAGACTTCTCAAAACTCTTGCGCGGACTCGATTCTCTGTTCTGTGTAAGACAACTGGGGCTGGGTTCGTCATCCCTGGACAATCCGGTCCCCTGCTCTCTGCCCTGGCCACCAGAACCCCGGAGGATCGGTACCATGCCCTCCTTCGTTCAGAGACGGTGGCTACCTATCAGAAGCGGTGCGACGTCGTGCTCTATCGGCTTCAGACCCTCTTTGAGACCCTCTCCCGCAACGCTAAAGCAGATACATACTGATAGATATGTACGGTGGTAGACCGCTGCGCAGTAGGCACAAGACTAAGACTTAAGACCAAGACCGAGACCAAGACCACACCACCATGGCGGAAGGGTGAATTCCCAATTACTCAATTACCTTTCACTCGCCTGCTTCTGGCTTCTGGCTTCTGCTGCTGCTGCTACCCTCGCATCTCGCTACCCACTCTGTCTCACCTCGCCCGGCCTTTTGATCCAAGGAGAGTTCCAGGTCGAGTTCGAGGCTCGACTCTCAGTCTGCCACTTCTCACTTCTCACGTCTCGCCTGCCACGAACGCTGTTGGTGGTGATGCTGGTGTTGCGGTTGCTGTCTTTTTTACTGGTTCTATTACGACAAGCTCCACCAGCTCATCTATATCATGTACAGTTTATCGCTACCATTGACGACCCGTGATTGTAGTACAGCCTGTCCGCGAGAGGAAGTCCGCGCTATTACTATTATACATGCATATGCATCAGATAAATTCAACACTGCTACTCCCGGTACGGAATCACAGGCCACGCTTTTATCGCGTCTATTCCAACATTCCAGGCGCAGAGCATATTAGCTTTATATTGGGACTCGAGAAACAGCCCCCTTCAATAACTCTGTCTACTACTTGCGCCAGCGTTTTGGCTTCCGGCAACTGTATGTTGCGGCAGGCAACGGCGAACTTGGACCATACGCCGTGGTAACAGCCGACAACGAGTCTGCGGTCGCCCGGGGACAACTACGAACCCCCCGCTCGTCCCTCTGCGGAGGTTGACGGGCGTGGCTATTGTCGACCAAGTGCATCATGACGTTGTACTCATCGCCGCCGCCGCTGCACTCTGCCGACGATGACAAACCCACCCTTCTTGTCTGCTGGTGGATAACCCTCTTCTGCGCTACTATCATCTTTCTGCGCGTTGGCGGCCGTTTCATCCGATCCGAAAAGCTTTTTCGGGAGGACAGGACTGTTATGTTGGCCGTCATCCCCCTCTTCCTTCGCATGGGCTTTCTCCATCTTGTCTTGTTATGGGGGACCAACAACGCCCGGTTTACCTGGCCATTGACTCAGACAGAGTTGAGGCACAAGTCGATCGCAAGTGGGCTGGTGATAGGGAGCCGCATATTATACGCAGCGACGTAAGTGTCTCTTTTTTTCCACTTTTTTTCTGGCCATATAAAGAACCCCAACTTTCCATGTTCATGTCATAAACGCCAATGTTTTCCGTTTTTCCCCCCAAGTTCCCGGCGTCCTAGTTCTAAAGGCTCTGCCCTAAGCCAAAGTTTTGCGCTGCATAACCACCAAATTGCTTTTAAGTTTGAGGCTGTTCCAAGCTAACTCGTAGGTCATATAAGGCTCTGGATTCTCAAACTCGCCATACTCGATTTCTTCAAACGCCTGACGGCTACGTTTTGGAGACGGACCCACGATGTCACCCTGAATATTATTCGTTGCATATTGGTCGTTACATTTATAGCGGTGTTCATTGCCAATCTGGCTGAATGTCAACCATTTGATCACTATTGGCAGGTTTTGCCTGATCCCGGTGGCCAATGTCGTCAAGGCTACGTTCAGATTATCACGATGTCCACTGCCAACATTATGACGGACCTTGTCCTGGTCATCTTCCCTGTGCCGATCATCTTGACCAGCCATATGGGCCCGAAGAAGAAGTTTCAACTCACGTTGCTTTTTGGCTTAAGCTTAGGTCCGATCGGTACCACAATCTATCGAGTGATTTATGTTTTTCGTACCCATGGCAGCCAACAGACGCGTTCTCTTCTTGCTTCAGTTGAGCTGCTTTTCGCAACCACGGCGGCAAATGCGTTAGTACTCGGTTCCTTTGTCCGCGACCGAGGTACAAAGAAACCAAAATACAGGGCCGAATCTGTTACTGGTGACTCCCTAGAACGAACCATATCGCGGCGTCCCACGATCCACAGGCATTGGGGTAGTGACGAAGACTTGGTCAGAGATCTGGGCTTGGGTGTTGATCGCAGATACCGTAATGGAGACGATGGAATGACTCCGAGTTTAGGATTTGGGCCCCCGCCGGTTAGTTTGACCAATTGGCAGTTCGACCAAGAGTCAGCGATGAGTGCTGCACGCAGAGATGATGCTATCCAACACGATCCCTTGACCACCTCTAGCCAGAGCAACTCAACAAATACCCCAAGGCGAGTCTCTTTCCTAGATGGAGGAGGAGGCTTGTCGGATGTTGAGATGAGCGACACTACTCTACGAAGTACTCGTGACAGTTTCAATTCAAGCCAGGATCCACTCTCCCCCTATCGTGGAACACCGTCACCAACCATGACTGCAAGTGGTTCTGGCTTACGAAGAGGTTCCCAAACACTTTTACAGGACTTGGGTGGTCTGTTGCGGCCTTTTCAGTCGAGGCGTGCCACGAGTCCTTCTATCGGGACCGAGTTACAGCCTATACCGCAGCACCCCCATGAGCCAGCTTATGAAATCGACGAATATCGTGGTGGTCCGGTTCTGGTCGATGTCGGTGGCTTGCTCAATTAGCACAAGATTTTGTCACCATTTTTTCTCATTTCGTCACCTATATACACTATCATCTACATTAATTCGACCGGCACGAGATACAAACCTTTTGCAATCGGTCTCCAACCTTATGAGATTTACGACATTGGTGCCGAAATTCACCATGAAGTGTAATACAAGTTTATATATCTATATGATTACCCAAGCAGGCGGGCTGGACAGCAGGCGTAACCTGGGAATGGGTCGTTTATCAGAACTGGCTCTGAGAAAGCCACTGTGGCGTTATTGGTTTCATGGGAGTCAATGACTCAAAAGGGTGGCGGGTTGAACAGTGGCACGGTTCTTCTCATTACGCTATTCCCAACCGGCACGAGACATTGGGATCAAAGATCGAGGGCTTACAGGAGTCACTTGGAAGAGCTGGGACATGGGACGACGGGAACGAAGACTATAAAAGCATTGGAAAGGCCATAAACAAGCTGCTTGTACAGCATCAGAGGTTCACTCTTCGTATTTTTGCCTGTATGTCTACTTAGACCTGGTTGACGGTATTTCCGCGCAGATTCATAGATACCCCCCAATAGTATTTACATTTAAGTGTTAACTTTAAGCATTATGAGCACTCAGTGAGAACCTTGCCGTGGCGTTTTCAGTGGTCCTTTTTTATTTTCTTGTCGTCATTCTCACCTCGAATCGTCCACGACTATTACTTATTTCGTTCACCACCTAGTAGTCGGGCTACCTCTCATGCGTAGGAACTAGATTAGGCTGTCTAGAAAGAGTAAATAGAGTTCAAAACCACGAGGTGTCGGAAGGAACCTTCTGAGCCGAAACCTTAATGTGTATCTATTGAACTAACATCGCCGGAACCTCCGGGATGTTTTCTCCTGTTGTTTCTGGCTTGTCTGAGCCGCTAAATTGATCGGTTGCTGACTCGGGCTGTGGAATGACCGAGACACGTGGGCCATTGCCACTAATCGGTGGCGGCTCACTGTACCCTTCCTTCTCTTTTGCCTCAAGTAGTAAATAAATAAGGTTATTGGGTGGGGTTGGAATGTTGTGCTCGAAGGCCTCTGCGTCGTGAACTTTGGAAGGATCGTATCCGCAGGCCCAGAGGCAAATAAATCTAGCGAATATCGGAATCCGGATGGCTCGGCGTAGGAAACTAACTTTGTTATCTGACCATACATGCTTCTTCAGTGGTGGCTGAAAAGAGACGAGGGTGGACACGTCGTTATTCACTTACGACGATGCCCTGTCTTCGCCTCAATTATTCCCCGGTCAAGTTAGCGAGGAAGGCGAACAGTCGCTGAAGTTGGCGTTCGTGTCTCGGCAGCTCAGCTGACAGGTAGGATTGGATACTTGGCAGATCTGAGATCCGAGATAACATCATCGTAAGGCACAGGAGATTCCCAGATGCCCCGAGTTAGCGCTGACCCCGAACTCCTCTATATCCTTGATGGCAAAAGGGGTCTGCGCTGCTTATCTATTCTAGACAGAATGCCGATGTTCCACTTTATTACACTTTCTCAGATGTCATGTACTTGACGTTTTGTCCTAGTAGTATGTTTCTTGTGTAATATTGATAGTAGTGGCTTGTTTTGCAAGCAGGGCGAGGTTGGATGTTGAGAAAAAGGTCCACATCCCCTGTCTCAAGACACTTCGCAGCTGCGTGATACCTCTGGCATATTGGACGTTGAATGCCAAGCAGTTGATCACGAACTTGTTAAAAGAAATTAAGCACTTCATTTCTGGGAATTAAATACAGATTTGTATCAAGAAGGCTCAACCAGGGTCAAGCTCTATCAAAGCTGCCCCTTGAGCTGTACGTACCGATAAACGCCGTCCTGCCGTCGAAAATCCCATTATCATCCACGTAGACGCCTTATTTTGCAATGCTTTTCTTCTGAAGAACTATCTTCTCCACGCTTGGGTATTGGCACCTATCTCTTATACACACAGCCGGTAACTAGCGTAACGTCCAGCCGTCTCACTGCTACGAATAATCTTGACAATCTGTCCGCGTCGCATGCCGAAATATTTGGCGACCGGATCACGCTGGAGGATGCGTGGTAGCTGGGTCTCCTTCAGCCGGTAACGCTTGAGCAGTGCCATCTTCTCTTCCCTACTCAGAATGACGTGACGGGGCACAAGCTCGTGGTGAGTAATGTTGATGAGCAAATCTTCCTCTAGGAACCATTCAATGGTGGTCCACTGGGCGAACTTAGGAATCTCCTTCTTTGCGGCGGACGAAACGTTGCCGCTTAATATCATCATGCCGGTCCGGTAGTGCTCGTGTGAGCAGAACTTGGCGAACTTGCGCATGGCCTCAGCGCCGACGCTGGTGTCGTCGTTGAACTCTACCCAGATAGTACCGATGTCCGGCTGTGGGTCGGGATTGCCTGGCGTAGCGGGAGGGGTGTATTTCTTCAGCATTTCGGGGCTGGGTCGAGCCGAGAACTTCATTCTCTCGCGCCTGTTCACATTGGCACGCCGGCTCTGGTTAGTCGCGTAACCACCGCGCAGGGTCATGTCCTCGGGAAACACCTACGAGACGCTGCCATCTATGCTTGTGTATTGTGATCTGAAGGCATCGAGAGAGATCTTCACCTCGTCTTCTGCTAGTTCATAGCCCTGTGCACACAAGTACATCAGCATCTCTGTTTCCTCCAATTGGTCCATTCGCTGTAGGTCGACATACCCGGTCCTGAACCATCTCGTGAGCGGTTCTCCATGCGCGCCAGGCCTTCACCACGCTCCGCTCGTTGGCCTCCGAGTTCGTGTTCTCTGCGTCAGCCATGCTGTTGGGGGTTGTGGTGATGTGCGCAAGAAAGAAGGTTGTTGAGACGAAGTGACGATGGCTGAAGAAAGCTGGTTCAGTTCAAGTTCAGCCTTGCTTCACTGTTGAAAAAACCCAGCGGCTTTGCAGGGGTGTCGCGGACTGCTGGGTCCCCACTATAAAAGGAAAGGGCTGCGGATTGTACTACTGCATGTAACGCAGGTTACGCTGGTCACGCAGGTAATGGGCAGGCAGCCATGAGAGCCCCACCGTCGAGACGCCTGGACCACGTCAACGGACTGCACCGATTGGTGAATGGCCGTGAAGCCCGGGGCTTGGAATTGGAGCAATTCGGTGGTGGCTGCACCCCAAACCAAAAAATTTCCATCTGCTAGCAGCCATAAACCTAACCTAACCTACGGTACACTAGGTAGGCTACATAGTAAGTCGATAAATGAGAACGGGCAGCCTTCTGGACCCTGCGATCTGGCCTTACTTTGCTCAGGTCGCCGATCCTTTCCCCCAGGTTTATACCTTTTTCCCATTGATGTGGTAGTCTTAGTCTTCCCTCCTCCGTCATCATATCCTACATCGCACCCGTCGCATCGTCGCATCGTTGGTTTTACCCATCATGGCCGAGACAGCTTCAGCTTCCGCTCCCGCTCCCGCGGCTGCTCCCGCAGCAGCTGAAAAAAAGAGACCCGAGAGGCCCAATGCCGAACTCTTCAATGAGCGTCTGGCCAAGGCCGAGAAGGAACACCAGGAGACCATGGCCAAATACGTATGTCGCAGTGCCCAAACCCCGGCCTTGCGCCCTTTTCTCCCTTTATGCGCGTATAAATAGCAGCTTGCTTACGATCCTATCTAGAATGCCATTAAGGCCAAGGTTGACCTCGCTACCCCTAACAAGAACAAAGACGCCCCTTCCCCCACTCAGAAGCGCCGCCAGGAACTGATCGCGGAGGTCAATGATATACGTAGCAAGCAAGGTGTCGGCAAGAATGCTCGCAACTCCAAGCTCGATCAGATTAAACGTCTCGATGAACAGCTCCGGTCCCGCATTGCCGAACAGAAGAGTGCTCGTGGCAAGGTCTCTTTCAAGAATGTCGAGGAGATTGATCGCCAGATCGAGTCCCTTGACAAGGAGGTCAACAGCGGCATGATGAAGCTTGTCGATGAGAAGAAGGCCCTGAACGAGATCTCGAGCCTGCGCAAGCAACGTAAGAACTTTGCCCAATTCGACACCTCGCAGAAGGGCATCGACGACCTCAAAGCCAAGATCAAGGAAATCAAGGACGGCATGGATGACCCCGAAGCCCGTGCCCTCAGTGATCGCTACTCCAAGGTTCAGGCCGAACTAGACTCTATCAAGGCCGAACAGGACGAGGCCTTCAAGAACCTCAACTCTCTACGCGATGAGCGGAGCAAACTACAAGCCGAGCAACAAGAGAAGTTCCAGGCTATACGCAAGCTGAAGGACGAATACTACACGGCAAAGAAGGCCTTTGGTGAGTACGAGCGTGAGGCCCGACAGAAGGCCCGGGAACGCCAAAAGGCCGAAAGGGAGCGTTTCGACAAGGAGAAGAAGAAGGAGCGTGCTCAAAAGATGTTGCAGGAGGCCAGCGATCCAGCCTATCTCGAGGAGATCCGTCGCGCCAATAGTTTGCTCCACTTCTTCGACCCATCCTCCACTTCTACCGAGAAAGCGCCTCTTCTGGCTGATAGTGGGCTGACTGCTCAAGCTTCCCGCAAAGTAGACGACTCTGGTCTGAAGGGTACCAAGCTGGTGCGAAAGGAGGATCGCGACGATGACTACCTACCTGCTATCAAGAAAGGAAAGAAAGGCAACAAGAAGTCGGCTCCTGCTGAGAAGAGTGGTTTCAACTGCCCGCCATCTGTCATCGACGATTGTAGTTTTCTAGGCATTGATCCTCCCATGGGTGCTACCGACGTTCCGGCTGTCATTGAAAAGGTCAAGGCAAAGCTCGATCACTGGAAGGCCGATCAACAAGCCGAGACGCAACGAGTAGGTCTTCCCAATGCTGTTCACGCTGACCATACGCGTGCTAACCTTTCCTAGAACATCGAGAAGGCGAAGGCAGAAATCGAGAAATTGGAGGCCGAGGAAGCTGCGGAAGCGTCTGGCACCACAACCCCCAACGGTGTCAATGGTGACAAGGCCGACTCTAAAGTAGAAGCTGTCACCTCAGAGCTTAAAGATGCTTCTTTGGAAGAGAAGAAGGACTAGGATTCCGACGACTTCCCCACATTAGACTTTAAAAATGAGGCAGAGACGAAGGCTGAGGAGGAACTGGCGACTGAAGACGATGATTTTGCGGTGGTTGTCTCTTCCTCTGATCTCGTGTCGCAGGGCAATCATGAATCGTCTAGTATTGACACAAACTCTATCTCTGAGCCCGATGAGCTAAAAGCAGAAGACATCCCGCTGATGGTTTCGGGCTCGGTTGGGGCGAGTTAGGTGTTTCTTGCATATGTTATCATCACCCAGAGCTCCGCATACCCATTCATTGTGTAAACGTTTTATGTCTTCGCCCCCTCTTTTACCAGCTTATTTATGATATCTCTCTGGCTCGGCATCGGTACATCTCTGGAGAAAAAAGCTACTGCAGCGATTCATTTGGCGAGGATAAATAAAGAATCTCTTATCAATTTAAACGCTGCGATTCCTCGTGCCTAACCGTTTCACTCATTTACATACCGCCACGACTTTCAACCCACCGCTATACTCATCGCAGCCAGGTCATCGTATTGTAGCCCCACGAACGGGTCGATTCCGCGACTCCCCGCGGTAAGCTACTTGTTTCACAAGAGCCATCCATCTGCGTCAACCCGCGTGATACACGTGGATAGGGCCATGCCACGAAACAACGCGAACCGAACAGGCTTCTTCATGGGGTTTCCAGCCCAAGTCATGCAGCAGACCTGACGGGATCGGTGGTAAACTAGATTCCGGGGGGGAGGAGAAGGGGGGAGAGGGGGGCCGAGACCCGTCCGTCCCGCTTCCGTTTCGGTTGAACGAATTGGGGTTGGCTGGTTAGGTTTTTGTCGAGGTTGGGCCGCGCTGCTTTGCTTTCGCTGGCTGCTGGCCTATCCCCGTCATCCGTAAGTGATTTACTACATACGTACGGTTACATGAAAATACCCGACGTTCTGCGCGCACCACATACCTAAGGCTAAGCGTGATGCACGCCAGACCAGTCTCGTGATCGATGATGCAGCGTGACAATTGTTACACTCTTTATCCTCACCTGCATAAGTACGCATACACTTACACTGCAGTGCAGCGCATACACATCCTTTGCGACATACATGACGTGCTCGGTAAAGTCTACGTAGTCCAAGTACCACCTGGTTCGTGGTTTAGTAATCCATAGCTAAGAATGGTTCCTCTTGCAAATGCCTACCTGGGTATTGGACTACCTGCATAGTATTATATACTTGCAGACATGCATATACATACGTATGTATACAGATCGACGAGAGGAGGTCATGATGTATCTGTCATACTGCGTATGTATGTATGTATGTATGTACGTGTGTACGTCCGTGAGTGGGCTAGCAGAATCATGAGAACTGCGCAATAACTCTCAGGTAACGTTTTGCTGGCAGAGTATGATGCGATAGATAGAGAACGCGTACCGCGGCATTGCGCCTGATCTGACCCTGACTCACTTCCGGTCTATTGTACGACCTGCTTGCCAGTGGCCCGTCAATGGCACGGTAGATTCCGGAGTCGGGTAACGGAAGAATATATCGAGTGATGAAAAAGTAGTACCGTGCGTCCATATCATGTCAAAGCCAATGGTCTGTTCATAGACTTGGTTTGTCTGGGAGAGTCATGAGAGAGCTAGAAAGATCTATGCATGTGCCTTATGCATGAAGGAACAAAGAAGTTGGGTTTATATAGGCCCGAAGAAAATAGGTAGCTTAGTGATAATTTGAATCTATCCATCTTTGCTCCTCAGCTGGTCTTCTAACTCATACCCGGGTGGTGGGTGAGGCGATGAGAGTTACACTATATATTTAGCGAAATAGGGGAATGAATGGAGGTAGGTAGGTAGACAGATGCCCAGGTGTTCCACTGCATGCCAGCCAATCCAAAGGGACAGTTTGACCGAAATCTCGCGACGTGCATACGGCACGCGGGTTGGTGTACATGATGTGTTTAAGGTACGTATACTTAATTTTACACTATCGTGATATCATAAATATGTACATATTATACACATACATACACTCCATATGGATAGTTTAACTGGATTTAAATAGCACGTCTCATTTCTATTGAAACGTGGAACCGGTCACAGGTATCGACAAAGTACCGAAAACTCTTATTGCTTTGTTCTTTGGTTTTGCATAGATACACGTTGTCGACCCTATATCTACGTGAACTCTTGATTCTAAGTCAGCTGTTCATATTGGCTGACCCTAGTTTTCTCGCGGATAGTTGCGGTAGTTAGTCGGACCTGAATCTTACCCTATGTACGTGTCGGGCTGTTATGGTTACAGGTGCTTTTATGGCGCAAGGTCGTGGGTCATTGCATAGGATAGCATACCGTGGAACAATTCATGCACTCACATGCTAGCGACCCGAAAGCTGGACAGCTCGAGAGCATTCAAGGTCATCAAATCCATAGAGTACCGTCCAGACGGGTATGTTTCGAATATTTGATTTCTTGTCTACTACTCTGCGTAAGGGTCTCCAGACTTGAATGCGGATAGGCAGACAGTCAGAGGCGTATTCCATACTCCGTCTTGTCTGCAAACCGGTCCAGTGCTCACAGTCAACCTCGTGGGTGTCAACGTATTGATCTGTAGGACCAGACCACCCCCAATCTAGGCTTTTTGGACAAAGCTCAACGAGACTGAGCGAAACGTATTCCAAGCGTATTCCAACTTTTCCAGACACCCGTGTATTAGTAGCCTTGCGTTTTGGTTGGTTCTGGCCATTTCTCTTCATAGACCGATATTCCTTCCTACCGGAGCGCGAATATTCGACGTTTAAACAACTTGGCTGCGAAGACTCTCACTATACCCTCTCCTCCATTTATGAATTAATACTTTGAAACTCCATACTCCAATACCGCTATCCGCGGGCTGACCAGATTCGAAATGATAACAAACACGTACATCACCGTCCAGACATAATGGAATGGAGACATACGATCTAAAGGCTCATCTCCTTGAACCTGCGAGACAGAGCGGTGAATGGTCGATGAAGAGACAAAAGAACCTTAGACCAACAGCGTCAAAAGATAACGATACCGGCGCCATGCAAAATGATTATGGACCTAGGCCATGGTCTGTTTTCCGGCCAGCTCCTGAATGCATTGCAAAACGTGGTCATCGACTCATATAATCATCGTCTCGTAAAATACTACCATCTCAGTCTCTGGAGCACGATGGTAGTAAGGTTGCAGTATGCTGCGCGAGAAAAGGAAAGCTTGTTTAGTTTCGGCGTCCGGCGTCCTCTGGTAACGCCTGAGTTGTAATGAATCCATCCATATTGGCCCATCTAGCCCACCGCATTGTTGGATAAGAGGGTTCCGCTAAGCATGATCATGGAGGTATGATAGTCAGTTATCCTATGTGATAGTTATAGAAACTTTGCGGTGGCGCTGTCGGCGGCCGAAAGCCCTGCGGCTGCTGCCGTCTTGATCGTGTTACGGGTGCCATGGGATTGCCAACATGCATAGGGGGAGGAGCGGGTGTTCTCCGCTCAATGGCAGGTGGTGGCGGCGTCCTTCTATTACGTGTTCTTTCGTGTGCGCTCTCCGGAGCTATGGTTGAACTCCGTCTATGCTTTCTCGCAGCTCCGTTCATTGCGCTAAGCGGCGGGTCTTTGACCGCAGGGTCGTCTTCTGCGGGGAGGTTCATCTCGACCAAACCGAAGAAATACTCTAGCACTTCTGGATACCGCTGAACACTTGACTGCCAATCCTCGTCGATGCCTCGCTTGAGAGTCGCCTGAGCTGCTTGGATTTCACTTGGATGTGGAGGCGCGTGGTAATAATGATAAGCATGCGCTGTTAACCGTTCCATGTGTTCGCTATGTGCAGCCTTCCGCCGCTCAGTAAGCAGTCGAAAATACTCGAGTATGTAGTCCTGGGCATGTGCTCGAACCCAAGAACTGGCATGGCATTAGCACGAGTTTAATGTAATGGCATGCAGGGTAGGCATATTACGATTGACTCACCGTATCTCACTGTAGACTGAATTCATCATCCGGAGTTCTGCTTGCTGGACTGCAGCCTCAAGCCCCTTGGCCTCACAGTCACAGGCATGGGTGGCAGGGGCATGGCAGATGGCACAGTCCGGGTCCATCCTAATGACGGACTTGCGGTGTTTCTCCCTAGAAAACATCTTAGCGGCGTGAAGCCGAGGGCGGCGGAGGCGAGGACGGCCGGCGTGTGAGGTCGGTGCACATAGGGGACGATGGGATCAGGATGTGCTATTGTACAACGTATCCATAGAGTGACCCGAAAGGGTCCATGGAGCGAGAAGGGGGAGGGAAGATCAGAAGTAAGCAGAACAGCAACTGACCTGTATTATGAAGAGGAAGACAAGCAACAGCACAGCAGCAGCGGACACCACGGTCCAGGTAGTGGGAGTGTTGCAGCGAACCGCGTGGTGGCAGGAGGGGGGAATTGGACAAGAGGTGTTCAGTCTGTGGCTAGCTTGCGATTGTCCTGCAGGAGACAGAATTGACCGCCCGGTCGAATGCGGCGAAAGGAAAAAAGGAGGGCAGCAAATAAGGAGAGGGAAGAGCAGTGCTTGGAACCCGATATGGCCGATATCACGGGAGCCGGACAGCTCTATGGGCTCTAAGGGCTCTACGGCTTCTATGGGAGTGTGGGGTATCGACACAACCACGAGACAAGACAGCAAGCATACACAGTACGGGAGAGGCCAAGATGGGGGAGCGTGAGTGATGGAGCAGGAGAGAGCGGGAGGACGGGCTGTCTAGCTGTCTAGCTGTCTGGCTGTCTGGCCGTTCTAGCTGGTTGGCTGGTTGGCTGGATGGCTGGCTGACTGGCTGACTGGCTGAGCGACGGTCTGATTGACTGACTGACTGACTAACTGACGAGCACTCGAGGCTAGCGGCAAGTAAGAGAGAGCAGTGGTGCAGAGCGATGCAAAGACGGAGGGACACACAAGACCAATTGACGAGAGCGAGAGAATCAGCAGAGGTTGCGAGTGTAACAGCCCAGCGAAGCCCGAGCACAGAGGGATGTCCACGTCCGGCCAGGAGATAAAATTTGGCTGTCGTGGCTCGAATGGGCGGCCGGATTACTACTAGTATGCAGAGTGCATGAGAGTAACCCAATCGAGTATTCGCAGATCCGCCGACATTGCTGCACACCCCAGATCTTGATCAAGCTGTTGGTGAGGGGGGCGGGAAGCGCGAACTGGGGGAGCGGCAACGACACAGCACAAGTCCGGGGTCGGCTTTGGAGATGGAGCAAAATAATAAAAAAGATGTTTGTTGTTGTACCTCTGTTGTGTACTACTCTGTGCTCTGTTTGTTTTGACATATAAGGAAAGGTCTGAGAGAGACGAGAGCGGTAACGGAGTTGAGGACTGGTAAGTGGTAAGTAGGTAGGTCAGATAGATAGATACCTTAGGTACTTACCTACCGAGGTACTTTATTGGTTAGGTAGGGAAGGACTGGAGGTAAGGGTATATTTACCTACTTAGGTAGTCTGTACTATACTTAAGTAACGTACGTAGGTAGTCTTGAGCCTCCAAACCCGACGATTGCTGCTTGCTGGCTCGAACCACTGCCCACATTATAGATCATAGGTGTAGAGAGATAGATAGACCAACTAACCCAAAGCCAGATAAGACAACAGAGCACACGGCCAGATGATTGGATAAGCCGGGGCTCTCGCCTCACACGATGAACTCTCCTCTTCCACAGTACGAATATCATATGCAACACATACTAGGTAGGTATACTACGTAGGCAATGTCTTGGATTTGTTTGAACGCAGTCGAGGTAGACCAGGTTGTCGGCCTATACACCGCTTCTGTCGACCACTTACATACACGGCACCCATCGTTTACCGAGCTATCGGCGGCTAATTGGGACAATGGCTTGCTAAAAAAAAAAAAAAAAAAAAAAACCCCCAAAGAACAAGGGGTACCCGAGGCAAGCCTGTACTCGACTGATGCAATTGCGAGCGGAAACACAAATAATCGATTATTGTTGCAATATGCCACCTCGCCGATGAAGTAATAGTAGCACAGTCTATCAATATCAAGGCTAGTAGTGGTTCTGATGTGTTGTCAAACATCCACCTGCAAGGTCCCTTGTCCTTGGCCTGGAAGGAGGAGTTAACTGTCGAGCTGTTTCCCCTTGTTTCCGGGTCGCTACCGGCGCTAATCTTTCCACGGTTTAGCGGATCTTGAGGCTTAGCCTTTTCGGGAATAAAGTGCTTTCTCTCTATCTTATCGCCCAAAATTTCCAGTAACGTAATCGTCGATGCGCAACAAGATGATGTAGGTAGAACAGGCACGACGCTCAAATCAGAGCCTCCGATGATGCCTCCGAGATGCTCCCCAGCCTCGGGCCTCTTTCTTCCATTCCTATATCCCACCCTGTTTCGCTCCGTTGCCCGTGTACCCCGAGCCTGTTTTTCAACTTCTGCACCCGTCTCAACATCTGCTACTGAGGACAGCGACAGGACCGAGGCTTCGACTTCGAGCGATGCAATACCCATCTCGCGCCTAAACCCAACGCCAGATGACTATTCTATCTCGAGCTTCGCCGACAAGGCTAGGATAACCATTCAGGCCGGTGGTGGTGGCCACGGCTGCATTTCGTTTCTTCGTGAGGCATTCCTAGCCAACGGGCCTGCCAACGGCGGCGATGGCGGACATGGTGGCAATATCTATATACAGGCTGTTCACGGCGAGAACTCGCTGCACAAGCTAGCTCGCCGTCGTATTATCCGTGCGGGTCGTGGTAAGACAGGGCAAGGCAGTAACCGCGGTGGCGCCCGAGGCGAGGACGTCATTATCCAGGTTCCTATCGGCACCGTCATCCGAGAAATCGATAGGATAGACCCGGTCGTTGAAGAGACAATGCTGTATCGACAGGCGAGGGAGAAGGAGCGCGAGTATGAGAAGCTGGTAAGAGAGGCCGAAGCAGCGGCTCAGGCTAGTGAGGAGACTGGCGTTGGTGAGAGTGAGGCTATCCGGCTCAATATAGAGTTGCCCGAACCACCTGAGCATCCAAACTCGCATAAGTTTGTTTTGTATCCCGGTATGTCATCCGGCGAACGTCGTAGCCTATCGCTGCCCCGACTATGGAACCGGGAACGTCTATATGCTCAGCCCGAAGCCCCTATTCACCTTGATCTCTCTGTCGCTTCTCCTCGTCCTATCTTGCTGGCAGCAGGGGGGCTCGGCGGTTTGGGTAACCCACATTTCGTCTCTAAAGATCGGCCTCGTCCGCTATTTGCAACCAAGGGAGAGAGGGCCGTGCGCATGCAGTTGGAACTTGAGCTTAAGCTCCTCGCAGACGTGGGCTTCGTCGGGCTTCCGAATGCTGGTAAGAGCACACTGTTGCGTGCCTTGACACGTAGCCGTGCCCGTGTTGGCAATTGGGCCTTCACGACGCTTCAGCCTAACATCGGCACAGTGGTGCTCGATAATCACAAGGGCCGCCCAATTATGAAGCCCCGATCATCCGGGCGCTCACACTCTGTCATCCGTGATGCTACATTCGGGTCCGTTGTTGTATCACACCAGGTACAAATTGGCGAGGCTCCAGAGCCACGCAAGCGCTTCACTATCGCAGATATTCCAGGCCTCATCGAGGGTGCGCATCTGGACCGCGGGCTAGGAATAGAATTTCTACGTCACGTTGAGCGCGCAGGTGTCCTCGCATTCGTCATTGATCTAAGTGCAGGCGATGCTGTCAAGGCACTTAAAGCCCTTTGGACTGAAGTTGGTCTATACGCACGTATGCGCGAGGACGAGGAAAGAGAGCGAGAAGCGAGCGAACGCATTGATTGGCAAGGAGATGGGACTGCATTGGAAACGGGCCGGATGATGATCGCAGACTTGCCCGAGCCGACAACTGAGATCACTGGCTTGTACATCGCTGCTAAACCATGGTTTGTCATTGCCACCAAGGGGGATCTACCTGAGACTGAGGAGAACTTTAACAAACTGAAAGAGTATCTAGACGCTATCACGAATGGCGAAGCGCTTCACCCTAGTGGCATTGAAGATGCCTGGACGGAGGATTGCGTCGCAATTCCAGTGAGTGCCATTCACGGGCAAGGCGTCGATAGGATAATACAATGGACACTGGAACTATTAGAGAATTGACATCGGCAACGAAAATCCACTAAACAATATATAAAACAAATATGATATCCTTATAACGACCTTTGAATGTAATATTAGGGAAGTCAATACAGCCCGTCGTTGGGGAGTACTGGTGATTTATAAGTTTACTTTTAGGATATGAAGTATGGCTTGCAGTCAAATATAAAACTCTGATTCGCTGGTCTTAGATGCCATAGCCACGCATGCTGACCACCTGCAGGCTCCAATGCGGGCAGTGCTCACTTATGGGCCGCCACTCCTTTTGGGGATTGGAGACCTCATCGATATTTATTCTCCGAGCTTTCACAACGAAAGCATGAGTATGTACGGCATTGCGGACCTCAAGACTGTCCCAGAATCAATCTATATCCATGGATCCATTATCCTTGACAGCTAGTGTAATTGCGGTCCTTGGGGCACTTCGCGCTGTCACAAAAGGCTACAAGTGCATTGCTGACCTAGGCAAGGCCTCCCAAGAGTTTATCGAACTGGTGGATGAAGTGAGTTAAATTTTCCGCTTCCGAACTATGATAACTGACCCCAGTAATAGATAGAATCCGTTCATGCCTACCTTGGGATGTTACACTCGGTGCTGGGCTCCAGCACGCAGGCGTTTGCTACTATTGACTTGACTCCTCTGGGAACTGCACTCTCTCGTTTGGATTACACTATCCAGAGACTGCATTCAGCGCTAAAACAGGTCGGGGCGGACTCCAATACTAGCGACGACCGCAAGATATCAAAGATCAAGTGGCAAATCTACAAATCAAGAATAATTCAGCTGAGAGATGAGGTTCATTCTAGAAAACAAGATCTTGTCGACAAGGTCGGCATACTTCAGCTTGCGTTAAGGTGAGGATGTCCTTGCTATGATCTAGTTCTTGTCCTAATTCTATCAGTTTACTTCAAACCAATTTGCTACCCATCCCCTACGCCAAAACGCAAATATCATACAATGAAAACCTTTCTAGCGGAAGGCTACAATCTAAAGCACTACTAAAAAACAAACAAAGCAACTTTCCAAATGCTAGACCCCATAGTCAAGCCCAACGCGGTTGTTCTGCTAGCTGCTCATGCCGGTGCCATCGACCCTCAGCTATAAAGTCCCAGCCATGGCTACTAACCACAATATGGCAAATTTTATCATTGGTGAAGACGACGTCCTACTGGGAGCCTGCGTTGTGCAATGACCAAGTCTGTCGAGACGCAACTGAGCAGAAGCTAGCCCTCGTTTACCAGATACCCCTACTCCAACATGCTATCTGGTTCAGACTGACATGGACATCCGTATTCGGCCCTGGAGCGTCTCTCCGTCTCAGCGTAGCAAGAGTTGTAGCACATTCAAGAGCTCGTACTGTGGCGGCTTGTGGCACTCCTCAAATGTTACGATACCTGTTTGAAACGAGAAAGGCTCTTCCCAATGACATGGCGCCATGCGGCGAGAGCTTGCTCCTTGTAGGTTTTGAAAGAAGTCCTGAAGTTTATACATAATAATCTTAGATAGACTGCAATTTCATATTATAATAATGAGGTAATCGATTACCTACTCGAACTGGGCGCGGATACATCTCAGCCGGACTTCTTTGGCTGGTAAGGGAAATGCCATTCGTCGAGATCTGAGCTTCTCACTGACATTACAAGTTCGCCCGCCCTTTTGGTTCGATATCGAGCGAGGCACGAGCCAAGCTTGTACCGTAATATCAACAAACTCCAAATACTAGCGGAAGATTATTGTAGTTCCGAATTACTGGAATATCCGCTCCTCGAAGCATTAGCAAAGGGCACTGATGCCGATTTTGAGCGTGCTCTGAATGAATTGCCCTCGCTGGTGAACGAGCCAACAGAATTCGGCTTGACCCCTCTGCATAGAGCAACAAAATTGGGGCGTTGTTCGGCGATGAAGTTGTTGCTCCTGCGGGGAGCCGATCCAAATAAGCGAGACGTATTTTGGCGCGCTCCGTTGCATCTAGCAATTATTGCAAACAACTCCGAAGCTATCCAAATTCTCCTTCCGTTTGCTAGCGAAGTCAACCTCCTTGACAGACGTGGTCGTAACCCGCTTGAATTGGCCCTTTGGTGGTCTTCAAGTAGAATTATATCCCTGCTCTTATCTTCCAGTATAAATAAAGGGAAATTGATACGAGACGGCCCGTGGAATGCCTTTGAATGGCTTGCTAGGAGGGAGAGTTCCTACTGCGAAGACGAGGATGAATTGGAAGCTATTACTCATTCCCTCCTAAACGCCGGCCTAAAATTTGACGATTACGGCGGAGTTCCTTGCGAGCAGGCAGTAAGTGAGAATAACTGTTACGTTCTTCGTGTTTTGTTGAAATTAGGGGCCAAATTTTACACGCCAGGAAAAGGAGAGGCTAGTGTACTACATACGGCTGGGTATTATGCCAATTTGGAAACGATAAAACTTCTTAGGGAGGTTGATATCAAGAAACTTGACCCGGATGCGAAGTTTGGGGGATGGACTGCTCTAGAGATCTTCGAACATCGTGAGACACACTCAGATGGGGAACTCTATCCGAGGCAAACGAAACCAACTGGAGAAGAGTCTATGGTGTTTAGAGCGTTCATCAATGAGGTGCGAGAACGGTACAACAACACGAGGATTCTATTCGAAGCCGACGGTCCAAAAGTTGACAACCCAGGGGGGAACGGCTCATTGCTTAGTAAAGAAGATAGGAAGGTGATGGGAAAGCAATTACCGGGAGCATGGGTAGATTAGGGCGCGAACGGAGATGCGAGACAAATACGGATTCTGAGCCTGTCTCTCAGATTCTGTTCCGTTTTCCCTGATAATTCGTTCACCTAATTATCATGGTGGTAACAGATACGAGAATGTAGATTACTGTTTTTAATCGATTCTCGGCATCCGAGCCCTTCTCACGTCTTAGGAGTTTCAGTCTTTGTATAGTCGAACCCAAAGGATGAACCGGAGTGAAGACACGTATCTCAAACTTCCGTTTGCATCAGTGGGGATTACATGCAATTACCCTCATCTGGGACTCTCCGGAAGGAAGCTAGAAGATTATCGTTTGGACGTTGTTGGGTATCTGTCGCATAAACGGTCACAACCACGACCCTTCAACCCTGCTGATCCGGGAGCGGCCCGTCACTCATGCATATAGATTTCATCCTCACCATCTGTCTTTAAAAAGCAGATCTAGCAAGGCAACAGATTTATTCTACTTAAAAGGTTTTGTGCTTGCGTTTGCAGATACTTGGAGGTTACCAATTTCCTCAGCGCCATACTGGTACAGGTCGAGCCAGACCCTTGGCCAGCTTGTTTCCTCCTAAAACGGTAGAAAGGTGCCTTATATGTTTATTCGCGGATTATCTAGCTGGCTCCAATTGCGCTCAAGAGATACACCCTCTGAGACAAGGAAAGGTAAGTAAGGTATGTATTCTTGTTTATGCCATATCATTTCTACCTACATACATATGTACCTCTGTAGGTACAGATATACATGGAAACTGTGAGAAAATTCTGCCTGTAGTACAAGCCCCGAATTTGTTTCTCTCTTTTTCTCTCTATGCTCGGATTCCAACATCTTCGCCCTTATCTTCCACCCTTTCGCAACCAAACCCATTGCAATTCATCGGCAACTGCCTTCTCCAACAATTGTCTCACGTTCAAGTTCGCGAAAATGGGCAAATCGCCAAAAGATGACACGCCGGGTGCGGGTAACCTCTCAATTCTAACCAAAGTAGACAAATTGCGCGAGCTCATTGGCACCAGAATTGCCTTGCCTCAGGTACGTCTCTCTTTACCTCCTCCGGCCGGTAATAGTATCGATACTAAGTAGGTATATAGCTTGTTGTTGTTGGGGATCAATCTTCTGGTAAAAGCTCTGTTCTCGAGAACTTGACTGGATTTGGGTTCCCTCGAGATGCGGAGTTGTGCACTCGCTACGCAACGCAGATCACCTGCCGTCGTGAGGCACAGGAGAGCATCGCTGTCTCTATTATTGCGAATCCTGATGCTACACCTGATTCTTGTGTTCGAGTGAAAGATTTCCATCGAACGTTCACTGAACTGTCTCCAGAAAATCTTGCCAAACTATTTACAGAGGTAGGACTACCGCTGGCATTAGAGCCTGCAAGAACGTTGCTCACTATATCTAGGCAAATGAAGCAATAGGTGTCAGTACTAGTAGCCGTGCTGTCGATCTAAATGCCACCCCATTGCCCGCGTTCAGCGAGCATATTCTCAAGATTGAGAAGCTAGGTCCCAATGTAAGTTTCAAATAACGCTTCCACTAACTAACTTCCTTAAGCACCCTCTAATCGATCGCAGGAGGATCACTTCACTGTGATTGATGTTCCTGGCATCTTCAGACAAGAGACTCAAGGTAAATATGAGATTCCTGATACTTGAATTGATCTAACTCCTTGACAGGCGTCACTACTGAGGGTGACATTATGCTAGTAATGAATATGGTCAAGAAATACAGTAAGTTAAAACACGAGTTAACGTAAGTGATATCAACTGACGGCATATTTTACAGTCCAAGACCCGCGAACGATGTAGGTGGTACCGATAATGTGAAGTGATATACAGGCGGCTGACAATTTGGGCAGTATTTTGGCCATTATGCCTAGCAACGTTGATCCCGCTACGCAGGAGATCCTGAAGTTAGCAAAGAAAGCCGATCCGACTATGACTAGAACCATGGCAGTCCTTACCAAGCCCGATCTGGCAATTGAAACAGCAACCCAGAAGATTGCCATTGACCACGTTCTAGGGAAACGAGGCGATCTGACGTTGGGCTACTATATCGTCAAGAATCGCGGACCAGACGATGTCGATATGACACTGAAGCAGGGACAGGCCGTTGAGCGCGATTTCTTCTCAAAGGTTCCATGGTCAGTTCTCGCCTATACTGGCAAGGCAGGAATCAGTAGTCTCAAACAGCGTGTCCGGGAACTTTTAACCGACCTCATCAAGAAAGAGTTTCCTAAGCTCAAATCCGAA
This sequence comes from Xylaria curta, assembly GCA_022495235.1. NCBI lineage: Eukaryota > Fungi > Ascomycota > Sordariomycetes > Xylariales > Xylariaceae > Xylaria > Xylaria curta. Next base: position 88,565 of record MU375900.1, on the reverse strand, counting down.
GTCTCTAAGGAGCTCGCCATCGTTAGAGCGCATCTTGAGGAGATGGGGCCGTCGAGAAGCGACCAGCATACACAGCGAGCGTATCTTAACCGGATGAGTGAGGCCTTCCAGGCCGTAACCAGAGATGCGCTCACTGCTTATTACACTGGTGATAGAATGTTCTCGAACAGGCACGATCTCCGATTAATCACTCGCGTTGTTGAGGCGAGTGAGTGCTATGCGGATGAAATGTTAAGCAACGGACATATGCGACCATTCTTGACTGACAAGAACGATGGTGGGGATGCGGTTGATGAACAGTGCGAGCACTCTTCTTCTGGCAAGCCTGCTATTGAAGAAACGCCCTCAATCTTTGAAAAACAGGGGATTGACTTTGGCGCGATTGCTCAAGACTATCCTGAACTTGAAGAGATTTTTGATTCCTGGGATGGTTCCAAAGATGACACGAATACGTGCGGTATAATGGATTACATTGAGGGCGTATACAAGTCAAGCCGAGGGCAAGATCTCGGAACTGTAAGTCGTCATCCTCAACACGTTGATATGGTCGTCTCACATTAGGAATAGTTCGGAAACGGTCTACTTGGCACATTGTTCAAAGAGCAATCGAGAAAATGGGAAGACATCACGATGGAACACATGAGCGTAATCATCTATCACGTCCATCGTTTCATCTCCGAAGTTGTCAAGTCAATCTGTCCGGACCCAAGAGTCCACGAAGAGCTGTGGAATGGATACCTTCTCGAAGAGCTGATGACCTCCTACCGCAGAGCTATGGATCACGCGAAATTCCTACTACATATTGAGCGCGAGGGATCCCCGTTGACCCTCACGCACTCGTTCAGTCAGAATATAGAGAAGATCCGAACCGGTAGACTGATTAATGCGATTAAGGAGCTGAGTGTTGAGCGTGTCGAGCGCCCCGACGAGCCTGATGGCCAACCCCACGAAAACTACATCCTCCTCAAGCCGTCGCACTTGCAGAACTTGAACATTAATAAGGGCAACGCGAAACAGTTACGCGAGCATATGCACGATCTCCTTAGTAGCTACTACCGAGTCGCACGCCAGCGCTTCGTCGATGTGATTTACCAGCAAGCTGTAAACCACCACCTACTCTTTGGAGAAAAGAGCCCGCTCAAAATTTTCAACACTGAGATGGTGCTGAATCTCAACGAGGACCAGCTGGACATGATTGCGGCTGAGGATGCGCCTGTCAAGCAGCGCCGGGAAAAGCTGGGTCGGGATATCGACAACCTCTTAGAGGCTCTCAAGGTGTTGAAGGGGTCTCGATAATTGGGCAGGTCTGCCAAATTGCGATATTGAAGGACAGGTTTCTGTTTTTTTCCTTCTGATGCTTAGGACCTGCACGAGTTGTACTCTGTAAGGCGGAAGTTTCATGTATGCCTCCACGCGTCGTAGATAGCCTAGACTGGACTCCCGATAGAACAGTGTGACTGTGAGTACGTGTGTGAGTACGTGCCATGAAAATGCAGAATATCTACAGTTTTCGCCCTCATAATAAGCATTCTATCTGATCCTGTACCTCAAACGAAGCTCGCTTAGATGATTATATAAAAGGGTGCAATGAGCATATCCAGGTAATTCTACAAGGCTGTTTCTTACTAGTCATTATTGTATAAATGAAAACATCGAACTGGTTTGGCGGTTTAAGTGGCCGCCAATCATAGGTCCTCTATATCACATAACGGGCTTGGTCCACATGCTCGTCACCTACAGTCCCGAGGTCAACAGCTCCCGGTCTCTATTGCCATGTCCGTTACACCAACCACATCTTTGTCGTTATGCGCGCCCTTTGTTCCCCGCATCGCCTTTACCCCTCATGCGGCAGGGTTGACCCCGTGGGGAAGCTTTACCTACTTGTAAACTAGGTATATTATATCCATCGGTGCTAGAAAACGCCGGACAATACAACTTCTCTTCTGCATCTTACCGGCGACACGCTAGTGGTTTCTCTTGGCTTATTGGTACATACTTGTAATTCTTCAGCATGTCTCCTCACTCTACTAAAGTTACACCGGGCATGGAGGGGGCGGCAAAGGGCCAGGTGAGGTTTTTCGGTTGTAACTCAGTGGGGCAACCTATGGCTCAACGAATTGTGTATAGTTCCCGAAGCCACCAAGCTTCAAGGATCCGCTCGACGAGCGTCAATATCTCAAGCAAAGACTAGCGCTGGCGTTCCGACTCTTTGCCAAGCAAGGATATGATGAAGGGTAGGTCACTTACCTTGCCCCAAACGCTAATCTCACGTTTTTGACATTGGACTGAATATAATGCAAATAGAGTGGCTGGACACATCACAGTCCGGGATCCTGTTGACCCGACCACGTTTTGGGTGAACCCGTTTGGTGTTGCATGGCCACTGCTGAGAGCATCAGACCTCATCCGCGTCGACCACAATGGTCAAGTAGTTGATGGTGGGCCGGTGCGTCTCCTAAACGTCGCAGGTACGTCCAACACTTGGACTCAGCCACGAGATCTATCATATACAAACGCCTACTAACAGCATGTAAGCGTACATGATCCATTCCGCGGTCCACGCGGCAAGGCCCGATGTCAATGCCGTAGCGCATAGCCACTCAATCTACGGGCGGGCTTTCTCGACGCTTGGGCGCCCGTTGGATATCACTACGCAAGACACGTGCGCATTCTATAATGACATCGCGCTCTACGATAGCTTCGGCGGCATCGTGCTGGGACCAGAGGAAGGACTACACATCGCTGAATCTCTGGGGCAGAAGAAGGCTGCCATTCTCTCTAACCACGGACTACTGACCGTCGGCAAGACAATTGAAAGTTGTGTCTTTTGGTTCACTAGTCTCGAGAAGTGCTGTCATGGCCAGTTGCTGGCTGATGCGGCGGCCGCTGGACGCGGCGGAGAGACTATCAAGGTTGCAGAAGATGAGGCGGAATTTACGTATAAGACTGTCGGCTCTGAGCTGGCCGGGTGGTTTAGTGCGAAGCCGGCTTTCGATATGATGGAACACCAGGCTGGGAACGAGTATAAGATGTAACACAAGCCCGGAAATAATGAAATATTGAAGTTACAGTTATCTTATATGCTTCTTCCAAAGACCAGAGCTGGGGCCCGGCAAAAGCCGGCATTCACGATGCCGGGTCTGCCGGGGCTGAGGTTCACCGGTAGAAGAGCATCCCCGTTATATGAGTTAAAGCTTATCTTGATGCATGATACGTGCCCCACATTGCATATGGGACGTTTTGGTGGGGTTACCTTACCTACAAACTGCCTGGTTCGTCAATTGGGAAAAGCTCTCGAAAGCTTCGCGCAAAAGTTTCAACTAATCGACGCGGCGCCGAACCTGTACGGTAATTTTTACGACGCGCCGGCTAACTTGACGGCGTTGGAATCCAAGAAGCGAGGCGCTCATGCCACTGATCGCATCAGTACCAGTATAATTTGACGGTTTCCTAAGCCTTCGCCATGGGTCGCAAGAGTCACCGAGTAAGCTTCCATAACTGACGGTATTCCCAGATACTAAATGACTGACCTGGGCTTTCCATTAGGGCGGTCGCAAAGGTGGCGACCGCAAGGGCGGTGATGTTCGAAAGCCCCGCACTGACGCTTATCGATCTTATCCCGATATCCCCAAAAGCAACGAGAAGCTGGAGGCATTCTACAACAGTCTCCTTCCCCTTGACGATGCCGAGAAGTCGGAGTTCTGGGAAGCACTGCGTAGAGACCTCCCCAACTCGTTCCGTTTCTGCGGCTCTAAAGGCCACGCGGTCGCTGTCAAACGCCTTCTGCAAACACGATACGCACCCGAGATCGACAAAATTGAGCACTTCAATGGCGACGTTGTACAGGCACCGCAGCCCGTCCCTTGGTACCCGGACCAACTGGCCTATTCCATGACGACACCGAAACAGGTTGTGCGCAAGTTTCCTCCCTTCGCGTCTTTCCAGAAGTTCTTGGTGTCCGAGACGAGTGTCGGCAATATTAGCAGACAAGAGCTCGTAAGTATGATTCCGCCTCTTGTTATGGACCTTAAGCCTGGCATGACAGTGTTGGATCTCTGTGCTGCACCGGGAAGCAAGTCTGCCCAGCTACTTGAGATGATCCACTCTGGGGAGGAGGCTAGAATTCGAAAGTTTATGGAATCATTTGGTGAGGCCGCGCTCCCTGGGAACGAACAAGAAGACGTCGATCCTACGGAAGACGCTGCCGATGATGGACGGGCTACTGGACTTCTCATCGCAAATGACGTCGAGTATAAGCGATGCCATATGCTGGTCCACCAGCTCAAGAGACTTTCCTCTCCGAATCTTATTGTCACAAATCACGATGCAACCCTTTTCCCACCACTTCGAATAAGTCGAGACCCAGATAACCCCAACGTACCGCGATATCTCAAGTTTGACCGAATCTTGGCCGACGTGCCCTGCTCGGGGGACGGGACAATGAGAAAGAATGCTGACCTGTGGAGGAATTGGCAACCTGGAAATGCCTTGGGTCTTCATGCCACGCAGTCTAGGATCCTAGTCCGGGCCCTCCAGATGCTAAAGGTTGGTGGTAGAGTTGTCTTCTCTACTTGTAGTATGAACCCTGTCGAGAACGAATCTGTCGTTGTTTCAGCCATCGAACGCTGCGGTGGCCCTGATGTTGTCGAGATTATCGACTGCAAAGACAGGCTCCCTCTCCTTAAACGTTATCCTGGCATGCATCAGTGGCAGATTATGGATAAGTCAGGTAAAATCTGGAACAACTGGGAGGAAGTCCAGCAGCATGTTTTGAATGGAGGGCAGGCTCCAGGCAAGATCTCTCAAACAATGTTCCCCAGGCCCGACACGAGCAACTGCTCCGGCCTTCCTCTTAATCGTTGTATGCGAGTATATGCCCACCAACAAGACACTGGTGGATTCTTTATTACAGTCCTCGAGAAGAAAAAGGAGTTCAAGGCCAAAGAGGAAGTGAAATCTGAATTCGCAACAGCTAATACTCTGCAAAGCAATGTTTTCGCATCGGGTGGAGAGAGCGCTACCGCTGCTGAAATGGAGATTGTGGAGGAAGCTAAAGCTGCTGTTGGAGAGCCAACCGATGAGGTCCCCTCAGTCGGCTCCAAGAGGACACTCGGAGATGCAGAGACTGAAGATGCCCCAGACAGCAAGAGACAACGGACAGAGACACCTACGCCTGTCAAGATAGAAAATATCGCCGAAGCTGTGCTCAACGCTGAGGCAACCGCAGTTGAGAAGAACGAAACGGAGTCTCCAGCGCCGAACGCTTCAACCGATAAGCGAGTAAAACGTGCGGAGGGAAACTATGAAGAGCCGTTCAAGTATCTTCCTTCAGACCACGAAGTAATCCAGAACATACGTGCCTTTTACAAGATTTCTCCTCGATTCCCATCAGACCGGTTCATGGTGCGGAATGCTGTGGGCGAGCCAGCGAAAGCCATATATTATAGCAGCCAGCTGGTTCGAGAAATATTAGTAGAGAATGAAGGCCGTGGAGTCAGATTCATTCACGGCGGTCTCAAAATGTTCATGAAGCAGGATGCTCCATCTGCCGAGGTGTGCCGTTGGCGAATACAATCAGAGGGTCTTCCCATAATCGCTGGCTACGTTGGCCAAGAGCGGATTGTCCGGTTAACCAACAAAGAGACTCTTCACATGCTCTTGAGAGAGATGTTTCCCAAGTTCGTGAATGACGACTGGAAAAAGCTTAACGAGATTGGCGAACGAACTAGAGATATTGGTATGGGCTGCTGCCTTCTAAGTGTTGAGGCTGACGGCACTGATCCAGAATTCTCGGAGCGCATGGTCCTACCCTTGTGGAAGAGTTTCCAGTCGCTGAATCTCATGCTACCGAAGGAGGACCGAGCGGCCATGATGCTCCGTCTCTTTAACGACACCTCGCCTGTCATTAATCGATCGCTTAAAGAGTCGGCTAAGCTAGAAGCTGAGGCTGCGGAGTCCGATGTGCAAGAGGGGCTAAATGAGAACGCGAGCGAGGCTAAAACGGCGGAAGTTGTCGAAGCCGAGGATTATGTTAATGTGACTATGAACGATGGCGAGGCTAAAGCGAACGGTGATGATACGTCGCCGGAAAAGGCAGCTGAGACAGCGGAGGTGCCTACATAGAAGGTAGTCCTTCGTGAAATTCGCTGCGTGCAAAATTGGGGCCGGAGATTGCTAGACTTTGTTCCTGGCCCATGATGTAGCGGGAAGGGAAACAGGATCGGAGCCAAAAACGAAACCCCTAATGAGACTCCGATATCAACGGGGCCACATATCGTTCTGGAACAGATGTGGCGAGGATATATTATCTATGGCAAATTTGTCTGCTCGCTACGTAGTGTTGCAGCTCCTTACAAAGAACTGGCGCGCGCATGGCTCAATCTCAAAATCCCAGAAGAGATTATGCTAGCTCTCTCATAGACACGGGCTTAGATAGAACAAAACACTCACAAATGACCCAGCTATGGCAGGAACATGGCCCGGAACATGGCATGATACATCTCAAATACCATATATATTACCCTCCATAGCTCGGTCAAATGCTTGAGTGAAAAGCGAAAAACAGATCAGTTTCTGAGAATTCTGTTACGATCCTAAGAAAAGATACCTCGTTGGAAACACAAGAATAGCGCTCACTAGTAAGAGTACACCGTACAGTACCAATTATAATACAAAGTCTTGCCGTTAGGCTCCTCAGAGGCGAGAAACCATGAGACATATGTAAAAGATATAATAGCGCCTCAAAGAAGCGCCTTCTCCCTAGGTCCCGTGACGCGCTCAAACGTATCGAGCGCCATAGTCAGGGTGTGGTGGCCAGACGTCTTGCTACGTAGCACACCATCGTACTCGAGGACTTCTGCGAGCGGGACCTGGGCCGTGATCTGCAGCATGCGCAGGCGGCCCTTGCGGGTCTCGCGCAGCGACTTTTGGAACTCGTACGAGTCGGGCGGCGCGTAGATGTCGTCGATGTTGATCTCGGCACTAGTGCCATCCGCGGTGGTATTGTTGTTGGCACCACTATTGTCTTGCACATCGCGCACCTCGAGGACCTGGCCGCCCCTGGCCGAGTGCAGGTCGTGTTGGATCGCGCCGGCTGCGGCCTCGGGACACACGATGGTCGCGCGCATCACGGGCTCGAGGATCGCTATGCTGTTATGCTGCTGCGCGGTTGCGAGGGCGTCTTTTACGGCTTTCCTGGCGGCGCTGGATAGGTGTGCGCCGGAGGCCGTGCCGTAGTAGTCTGTTTCGCTGTTGTAGGTCAGCGTCACGAGACAGCGGTACATTGGGGAGCCACGGCGCGGACCCCGTGCTAGACCGGCGATCGCGCCGTTGATGAGGTGCTGGCGCGTTGCCTCAACGTCAAAGGGGTGATCTTCCCCGGGGAACTGGGCCCGGATGACGTTTCCGTCTCGCTCGACATAAGAGGAGCGCGGAAGCCCGTCGATGTAGTTTTCCTCGAGAGGTTCGATGACGACTGTGCAAGCTGCTATTCCTGTGTGGCCTGCTACTGTCTTGTCGAAGACGGCGCGTGTAGGTACCGTAGGCATAGCTACGCTCTCCTTGTAGTCGACGACAATCTTGCCCCATAACGCTTCTGCGTGGTAATGGTTCTCCAAGCGGTCTCTTGCGATCTCGAGATGAAGCGTGCCCATGCCCGATAGTGTGTATTGTTCAGTCTTCTCGTCTTTCGACCATCTTAGACTAGGATCTTCTCGTGAGGCATTCTCTAATGCGACCTCGACATTTTTGGCCCCTATAGGCGAATATGCGTCCAGGACGATGAAGGCCACAGCGGGGGGGATTTCAGGCGGCCGAACCTGAACATGTGAAAGCTCTGTTGGCGGAGCCTTATTTGAGGACATCATCATTAGCGTGTCGCCCGTTCGAGCGGTTTTCAATCCTGTGAGTGCGCCTATTTGCCCTGGTGCAAGGTACGGGACTTCCACATTCTGAGAAGCGGAAATTTGCATGATATTTAGTGGTCTCTCGAACCCTTGCAGATGAGTATTCCACAAGGGAGCATTCTTCTTGAGGATTCCGTGGTACACCCGTACCCAAGTCAGCATGCCGCGACGGGAATCGTTCACGACCTTGAAAACCGACGCCAAGGCCTCGACATGCGGCTGCTTCTGCGTCTTTGCGGCTTGCGGCTTGCGGAGAACCTGACTAAGTGGTAGAGTCTTTTCGCCGTTGCTAACTTCAAGTTCTGGACGATCGAGCGGGCTTGGCAAGTAATCATTGACAGCGTTCTGTAATGGAACGACACCAATATTCTTCAAGCTCGAGCCTGCGAAGACAGGTATGAGGGAGCCATTACCACTACTTAAAACCCGGCGGATACTCTTCTTGATAGGCTCGCTGGGAAGATCTTTGCCATGATCTGTCCATAGCTCCAATAGTTCATCGTCCTGCTCACAGAGAAGCTCAACGAGTCTCTCACGGGCACGCTCAATCTCGTCTTTGATGGCTTTGTCTACGACAACTTCTGATAATTGCTCTGGGGAATCAGCAGTACCAGCCAAGCTGACAACACGGCCTGTGATGACGTCGACCACACCTTTCATCGTATCGCCTTCCCACCAGGGGACCTGGCATACCAAAGGCATGCCATTGAGTTTTAATCCGATATCTTGGATGGACTTCTTATACGAGGCACCTTCGCGATCAAGCTTGTTGACAAAGATGAAACGTGGTATCTTGAATTCTTGGGCAGATGACCACACTCTCTCGGTGTGAGCCTCTACGCCTTCTACGCCGTCAATGACACATACGGCGCCATCAAGGATAGGCATACACCGCTCAACTTCGAACCTGAAATCCACGTGACCCGGCGTGTCGATTAAGTTGATGATATGCGGCTGTATGTTCGGGCTATGGTCATCCTTTCTTGGCCAGTTGAATGTGATTGCTGCAGATTGAATGGTAATTCCTCTCTGCCTCTCCATGGGCAAGAAGTCGGTGACGGTGTCGCCATGATCAACATCTGCCTGTCTGATTAGTTCATGGGAGCCAAGGTCATGCGATACCTTTGTACTACTCACTACCTGCGTGTCTTACAGCGCCGCTGTTGTAGAGCATTTGCTCTGTAGTTGTTGTTTTCCCCTAGACTCCGGATCAGTACCAAATTCACTATGGGGTCTTTCATGAGAGCCTACAGCGTCAACGTGAGCAATAATACCGATATTTCGGATGTGTCTTATTGGATTTTCTGGCTGAGAGGGAGCGGTGGATGTTATCCCTCTAGCACGGCATTGAAGATTAGTAAGTATAGATGGAGAGGCCTTGAGCCTTGTGAGGCTCCAACATCTCGCCTGAGCACCGCGAATCACGGCAGACAGGCTCATAATCATGAAGTGATGATGGTGTAAATCGGATATTGCACCATGTCTCTAGAAAAATGTGTGAGACTTTTCTTTTCCAATTTATCTAGATGTGAACAAAAAGGAATGCAGGAATATCCTTGTACTGAATTGGAAAGTTGGTAGCGATATGTACAGACTGTATATGCTACCTAACCTTTCTATTCACTGGAAAGTGATAGTCTAGACTAAGACATATCTCGATTACCTAATACGCACAGGCCAGGCCCCAGGCAGTAACATTCAACAGAACTAGACTACAGCGCACTTGTAGCCTGTAAGTAGCCCGTTACATATGCCCATCATGAATCGTCGTCGAACCAATCCGACCCGCAACTACACCATCATAAGCGGCTGTAGATAGTTGTCGCTTCTTGTTTCCCCCGAGCTTCGGTACCATTCAAAATTACTGCGCGACTTTTCAATATAAAGCTCTATTGAAGTAGCTTGCCCTGCCCTGCCTCACTCATCAATAGCTCAACCGGCCGTCCTGGGCCGAGCATAAACTGCCTCAGCTCCCGCTTGCGCTGCCGCTCCCGAACGACTTCGGCCCTTTCTAGTTGCCATTGACCCGTGCTTCCCAACATGGACTATCGTGACGACGACCATCCTGCCGGCGCATCGCCATGGGGCTCACCGCCCCCCACCCTCCCGCGCAATGCCTCCAACTACAACTCCATATCCAGTTCCCAATCGTCGACGCCGTTCCAATACGGAAGCCGAGAGCCGAGCAACGGCTTTGCGCACGAGGATCCGGGGCTTGATGCCTTCAGGAGGCCCAACACAGCCAGTAGCACCGCTTCAACGACAGAGTACGAGCCCTCCCAGCAATCTGAGCCTCCGCAACAGGCTGGCTTGGGCGCCGAAACAGAAGCACAACCGAGTGCGCCGCAGCCACCGCAGGGCGAACCCACAATCGACGGGTCATCCAATGCCCCGGGGATACAGCAGGCACAGCAGGCACAGCAAGGGCAGCAAGGGCAGCAAGGGCAGCAGGCGCGCAGACCGCCCGGGCCTCAATACAAACTGCAGGCCAAGATCACAGGGCTAGAAAGAACTGGCAAGAAAGATCCTATCCTGAGATTCGATGTGCATGTAAGTATCGCTTTGCGGCTACACGGCCCTTCCAAAGCTGACCGAGGACGCAGACGAATATACCTAAGTTTCGCACCACTCAATTCCGCGATGTCCGTCGTTTACATTCCGAGTTCATCAAGCTCGCCGCCCACCTGATATCTGCTAATCCCAATGCCATGGTACCAGCCGTACCCCCTTCATTGACGTCTGCCGGCGCGGGCACGGAGGAGGATGAGGCCCGTGTCAAGGCACTAATGCAAAGATGGTTCAACTACGTCTGCAGTAACGAGGTGCTTATGATGGATGATGAGATGGTCTTGTTTGTTGAGAGCGACTTTGGCTACAGCCCCATGATCAAGAGAAAGCAGCCCGCCACGGGTGTGCGGAGAAAGGTTTTAAAACAGTTCGCGCCACCGCCAGACGACACTCCAGAGCTGGCAGAAGCACGTCCCATTGTGAAGCTCTTTTACCTGGGCTCGATGGATGCGGGACATAAGGTGGACCGGCTAGTCAAGTCACGAAGAGGTAAATTGTCACAGATCAAGTATGAGGCGCGTTCGGCTTAGTTAACCATATCTTAGGTCTGGGACTCTCCGAGTCAGATTTCGGCGTGAAGGTTGGTGCTATGAGTGTGCAGGAGCCACATCAGGGGTTGTCAAATGCCTATCGAAAGCTTGGAAAGATAGTACAGACTGTAGGAGACTGTCACGCCGCTCAAGCTACTGCCGAAGCTACGACCCTTGGGGACTCATTCCAATATCACTCACAAGACGCCTTCATCGTTAAGGAGACATTAACTAACCGGCAACTTCTCATCCGTGAGTTCCTTCAAGCCCAGGACAATACGCGAAGCAAGACGAACGCGGCGGACAGGCTCAAGGCGAGTTCAAGCGTGCGGCGTGAGAAGGTCGACGAGGCTATCGCCGCTCTCGACGAAGCTAGAAACACAGAACATGAGCTCTACCAGAAGACGACACGAGTCACGCAGAACCTTGTCAATGAACGCCGCAAGTGGTTTGCACGGACGTCAGCCGACCTACGGGGTAGCATTCGAGAATTTGTATTGCGTGAAATTGAAGCTGAACGCCGCACTTTGGCTCTTTTAGAGAGCGTGCGACCCGACATCAGGGCTATTGACGCCTCTGGTGGCCTTAGCCGTCTCGGTAGAGAAGCTCATCCAGCAGTGCGGCGCACAAGCCTGGCCGTCAGCCAGGGGCCCAAGGGCGACGCCTGGAGTGGTGTACCGCGGCGGACTGACAGTCTAAGTCGGAGCGTCTCCGGCACTATCATCGCAGGCGTGAGCGAAGATGAGGAGGCTGGGGACAATGTACAGGGTGTAAAGTCACCGACGAGCGCGGGCGCGACTATGCCTGGCCTACCCGAAGAGGATGATGAGGATCGTGTGGATGCTAGGAATGCGGCGAGCCGGCTTGCTACTAGCACGTTTTGATAGCGCGCTTTTCGGAACTGAACAGAAAGGAAGAGAACGTGAGATGAAGTAAACGCGAGCAAATGGTGAAAATGAGAGTCATACTTTGATTGCGAAAGTGGTGTCGCTGATCCTATATCCGTATACCTACCCTACCCACCTATCATGCAAAGATGCATCGAACATAATGTACGTACGGTCTTAATGTCTCTGTACTTATGCATGACTTGTTCTCTGGGTCCTTTTTGCTTCTATATTTTCTCACTTCTACTTATTGAAAGGAAATCATTCTATACCAGGGGGGAATGGTAGGTATCATGAAGAAATGTGTAAGGGTTTTCAAACTATATTTCCTGTATTATATCCACCATCCGGACTGGTCCAGACCCGGTCCTTGCTTCGGAGGGATCCTGTATGAGCTGCTTGGCCTCTAGTTTCTAATTAATGGCCTCTATATGGTTATGGTATACAGAAGCTTTGCTCCAGTCCACTTCGAATAGCCTATTGGATTTCCCGTCAGGTTGACAGAAGAACCCTGAGCGAGCGCCATCACCTATCTATTGTTGGTAACCTATCAAGGGTGCTTGTCTATATCTTTTTCATGCTGGGGCGGTTGTCATATATAGACAGCTCTTCAATACTATAACATGTGAAATCGATGGTAGCCCAAGGGATACCTACATACCTGTCAAGAGACCCCTGGTGTATGACAGACACAATGACAGGTTGGTCTCCCATAGGCTCTATAAGGTAATAGATTTGAAACGAGATAGAATCGGAATTCCGACATATTTGGCAGAGGTCGAATATCGGACCTTACGTCGGTGCTGGCTTTCTCATCCGCATCTCCTCTGGATAACGTGCGGTAATCGTCTTTTCTTGTGGCTCGAGCGGTAGGCACTCTGCCTCGTCCGCTTACTTGCTTTTTGGCGAGCACGTTCCTAGGTGACCATATAGTAGGTAGGTTGATAGACTCATCCTTCCCCTCACTCTCTCGTTTCTTTTCTTTCTCCATACCATCCAATCTAGAGCTGACATATGTAATGTTTACTTGATAGAGGTATATCAAAGTCATCTCATCGCAGAGAATTCTTAACGCCATTCTGACTGGTTTGTTGCGCGTAAGGCGGTGAAGTCTGCTCAAAACGCTCCAAACTAGGTAGGTAGTCGTGGAAGAGGAGTTTATAAAGTCTGCTATTACGAAATGACAGGTCATCGAAGACGGAAGCAATCGCGATCATGGCTACTGACCCAATCACGTTTCCGATGACAACAACAAATCATCGATACATCAACCACCCAGCATGTTTCTTGATAGCGTAAAAAGTAGATTGAATGGGCCAGTTAATCCGTCGTGATACTACAAACATACGGTGCGGGCCAGAGACATACTGAGCTATACCATACGGAATGTTATGTGACTCGAACGAGGCTTTTTGTGCCATGCATACTACCCGGTGACGGTTACATCTCGCTTGCTTTATCTTTGCGTAGGTGGGTTGCACGGTCCTGTCTTGAATCTCGGTGTAACTTTGTGGGATATGTGAGTAGCAGTTGACCCCCCAAAAGCTCTATGGATGTATGTCGCTCTATCATCAAGAGGCTTTACCGTAAGAATAGGTACATGCAGGTGTCAAGTTCGGTGATTTTCGCTGTGATGTCGTTCGACTTCAGCTGCCGTTGTGATCAGACCGCCCGTGTTCTTATCACCTTCTTATATACCATTTATACAACTCTACCAGACCCCTTGTTATATTTCTGGGGGCTAATAGCGTGATTTTGGGCCGTTGGGACCACCGTTGACGGGTGGCATGCTTAAGTATTGCTAGCTATCTTTCGTCTATCATCTGCCACCTACTTCGTATAATACTTGAAAATTAAGAATTGGTGACGCCTGAGTTGTTTCTCAGACCCGCTCACCCAGCAGTGCGGCTAGAGAGAGATATATTTTGGAAATGGATCCGTAGAATGGGATGCTGAGCCTGGCCATTGCACTATTGATACGTGACCCAGCTGTCAATGGACAATTGCGGTTAAATTGCTGCGCCATTTCATGCTATGATTTACTCACATGGCCTTGCGTGGGTGACAAGCTGAAAGGTATCACAGAAGCAAAGACCCAGTATCTCTTTGAGAGCTCAACTCCTTGGTCCTAGGTACGATGTCACCGTGTACAACTCTCTAGAACACGCAGAAGCTATACCCAGCTACCGCGTTGGTTCGTCAACAATAGTTCGGTGATCAACCCACGGTACCGATGCAGTGGTAGCAATTTTAGCCAGAGGTTAACCCCAATATTTCTCCAATTCCAACATCATCGGGAGAACTATGTGGGGAAGTGGTTGTCGATGTCTGTATATTATGTATGTGTACTAGGTGACCAAAGCATTCATCACGAATAATGATCGTATTTGGATTCCCGTGCCTACCTCGATTTCTTTTGATGCTCTCGGCTAGTTTAATGATAACTCCAATTAAGGCGCAAGCGAGACCTGCTGGGATATTGGACGTTTTCGAAATAGACGGCATGTGAATTCTCTGGGCAGTACAGCATACGTAGACCCAGAACTTACAGGGTCGCTTGTACAAAAGCGTTCGTGCGTTAATTAATCCGATTGGGGAATTATCCAGACTTTCCCGGGATCCTCGAGCTGCTTGGACCCTTCCCGGTCACCGGTTGTTGAATGGCGTATTGACCGGAGCTTGGAACAGCGGCACGAAAACCGACTTTCATGCCACCACGATGCCGTCTCTCTGGAGCAGAAATCTCCGATATAGGCTTAAAATGGAAAACTTTTGCGCTCATTTGGAATTCGAAGTCACATCGATTGAAATCAAAATGGAACGGTGAGTCTTGCTTGTCTGATCAAGACTAATGATGGCGAGCACAGCTAGTAGAGAATTCATAGCTCCGCACCCGCCACAATGTGTAATTGGACGTTGAACCATCCCAAGATCTGTTTCGACAGATCTTCAAGTCCGCCGGCTTCATTGGGTCGGCAAGACAAACTCGCATTCTGCTATGTAGGCTCTCATCAAAGCAATTAATATTGCTTCTTTGCTGCCATTGACGTATCTCGGTGCACACCAATCAATAAGGTCAATGAGATAGCTTTCTCAAACCCCCCGTCCTTTACACAAAGTGCGGGAAGACCCTTGTCGGGCGTATTCCGTATTCCCACCACTTATGCCAGGCGGTCACATATTTGCGTGGAGCGGTGGGATATCAGGGTTCGAACACCAGCCGAGCGTGGGGAACCAAGAGACGGGAAGACATTGTATGTTGGCGCAACCGATAGAGTTCAATATCTCTGTATACGGCTATGGTGTTCTTCATATTTAGTAGGTATTTGGGTCGCTTTCTATTGGCAGCTGAGTCACCCGGAACACGGTCCTGCATACGTGGCGAGACAGATTTACCTATTTCAGCTATATGATAATTTATATATGTTCACGACATCTGCTGTACGACTGGTTTTTCACACAGGCCGGCTGGACAACTTAGCTGATGCGGATTCGTAGACTCGGGATTGGCGAATTTAAGGGGTTATAGTACGCATAACAGAAAGGAAGTGCGTGGTATAAAACTTACAGATAAAAAGAAAGAAGGGTAGTTCGATTTTTGTGTCATAGAAGCAGGTACTGAAACAATTGACATGGCATCTACCGTGAGGGGTGTCTGTTATATCTTCCCACATAACCAGGTATACCTAGTATATCCCATATCGAAAGTGCATGCTGCAACTCATCAAAAACAGAATCAGGGTTGACTAAGTCGGTAAGGAGGCGCAACCACTTAGACCTTCAGCCCGTTATATCTCAGAAAGTCAAAGCCGTCTGTTTCCACTGCCAAGATCACAACGTATGTACCTGTGCTCCCATAGAGACCATGCGGGATTATACCATTCACTGCCCCTTGCAAGACACACCTATTGCAGATCTATCTAGAATTGACGGCCGCTGTCACTCGTGATTATCGCCACATACGCATGGCCTAAAGGGTAATATACGATATCTGTCGGATCATGACTAGATACCGCTGCAGCAGAATCGTGTCGATCCAAGTCCAATTAAATTGAAGCCGGTTGATAGCGGCAACGGGTTCCTCACATCTATGGATCTTACAGCTCATGTTGGGAACGATCCACCAAGATCGGACTATCAATCCCTCCCTGTAAGCCTCCCTCAGACGTTCTATCCAAGTATCCGGTTTCCTACTGTCGTATCGTCGCATCGTAATAGTTAGCCGCATACGCCTCCTAGACAGTAAGATACCTAACTGGTTGATCTTTGACTCGGCATGGTAGACCGACGGAGTATTCTTGACCATCAAAGTACCGACTATCAAAGACAGCCAAATATGCCCCCGAAAATGCCCATAATTTCACGCGTCTCAACATGTTGGTACAAGAGAGTCGGTGCTCGCTCGCTGCTATGGCGTCTCACCCTTTCAGCGGTATAAATTTGCTTTTCTTGTCTTGTGTCTATTTTATTCGCACAAGGGTCTAACTTATGCTTGGAGATCTCTGTTTCCTGGCTTGTCTCTTCAACTCTTCTCTGATCTCTCATTACGTTGTAAAACAACTAGGGTATCATCTGTGTGTACATCTGGGATTATTATAAAGAGCTGTCGTCAAGATGGCACCCTCTGCTGCAACCCAGGCTACACCAATGCAACTATCCAACTATGGAAAAGCGTCTCAAACAATTACTGCCTCGGTGCTACATGGACCAAGAGATTTACGATTGGTGAGAGTTCTCTCATCATCGTCTTACTGTGACACGAAAATTTGAGGTTCATCAACTGATGCTGCCATGGTAGGAAACGAGAAATATCGATCGGCCCAGTGAAGGCGAGCTTCAAGTCGCTGTCAAGTCGACTGGGATTTGCGGCTCAGATGTCTCGTACTACACGAAATTCGCGAACGGGGACCTCTGCGTCTGCGCACCCCTATCTCTAGGTCACGAGTCGTCCGGCACCGTTGTCGCGGTTGGTCCGCAGGTAATCGGCTTCAATATTGGGGACAGGGTCGCAATAGAAGTCGGTATCCCTTGTGGCCAATGTAGCATATGTAGAACAGGAAGGTACAACCTCTGTAAGAAGATGCGCTTCAGGAGCAGTGCCAAAAGCGTACCTCACTTTCAGGGCACCTTGCAAGAGAGGATAAATCATCCGGCGGTTTGGTGTCATAAGTACGCTCAAAGTTTTCAGTCACTTGTCGTCAAATTTCACATTAGAATACTGACTGACCTTGAGCAGACTCCCCGATCATGTTTCTTTTGACGGTGCAGCTCTGTTGGAACCCCTTTCCGTTGGTATTCACGCTGTGAATCGTGCCAATCCATCACCTGGTTCCACAGCACTCGTCATGGGAGCTGGAACAGTCGGTCTTCTAACTGCAGCAATGGCACTCCAGTCAGGTTGCACGTCAGTTACTGTTGCTGATGTCGATGCCGGCCGCGTAGATTATGCCATCAAACATAGCTTCGCGACCCACGGCTTTGTCGTCTCTCGCCCATTGCACACCTCCAGTAGCACGACCTCGATTTCTAGCAGTTCTACCTCGTCAACAACTTCGGGGTCAGGATCCGTGACCCCTGTTAGCACCACGTCTGGCTCATATCGGGAGCAGTTGGAGCACGCTAAGCGCCTAGCAATGGACATCCTCTCCGTTTCCAAGCCAGCACTAGTCCTTCAGAACGAAGCTGAAGACGAGGGCGTCGATATTTCTTTTGAATGCACTGGGAAAGAGGTCTGCATGCAGACTTGCCTGTATGCCACTCGTCCCGCCGGTAAAGTCATCATGGTCGGCATGGGAACCCCTATTCAGACCGTGCCACTGTCAGTGGCACACCTCAAGGAAATAGACGTGCTTGGTATCTTTCGCTATGCAAATACATATGCGACGGGCATCCGGCTGCTTTCAAGGCTGCCGAGTCTCGATAATATGGTGACTCATCGGTTCAAGGGCCTAGCCGCCGCCAAGGATGCCTTCGAGCTTGCTGGTAAGACCGTGGACGACGACGGAAATCTCGTACTTAAAGTTGTTATCGAGGCTTAGAAAGACTCAGAAGAAGTAGGTACCAGAAGACATGTCTCTTGTTGAAGTTTTCTGGGTAGTTCCCTTTTTTTCTAATTTTTGGGGGGGGGTTTCTCTTCTGTTTGTTATTGGATTTGCTGAGTTGCGTGTCTGGGTTCAATAGGTCTAAAGCCAGCCCCTCTGAGGTGCAAATATTTGCGTGATGTGCACTCGTACCGAACCTTCTTTTTTTTCTTCCTTGATCCTAGACCTCGCCGGCAACCATTTAAATTGGATGTAGGGGCGAAGGGGTGAAGTGGTTATACTTTTATTGTCGCATGAAGTGTAATTATCATACTCAACGACTACCCTTAATATTGAGCCGTAGTATATCTCCCTAATCTATTTTCATCAACGTCGCAGTATCAGAATTTCAGAATTTTGAGAGTTCTAATAGCTGCATTCCTGTCTACCTCCTATCATGGGTCATCGTCTAACATGACCGACGGTAGCGCATAAGCAATAACCCAGAGCTAAGCCTAGCCTCTAAGTGAATTCAGTAACGGTTCCGAGTCGCTCCTAGCTGCCGAACCAAACGCCTCCTTCGCCATGCAAATGCAATGCTACATTCATGTCTTGGTCTTTTTCACCTTGTTTCCCTTTTCGGTTATCCTGGACAGTTTTGGTGGTACTAAAATCACTCAAATCTCGGCAAACCGGGAACCCAGCAGCTTAGGATCGTCTGAATGCTTCTTGTTTTGATTTCTGCTCGTCTCCACGATACTGTATTTTTTACCAATGCCTCTAATCTCGGTAGTACTCTGCAACACGTCGTTGAGCAGTTCCATGAGATGCACATCGTTCGTCTCACTGAGCATCTCCTGTTCATAGGCCTCGGTCGCCGAGGGAACCACCAGCGAAAGTCTGTTTACAAGCGCTTGGACTGATCGAAGTATAGTGTACGAGGGTGTGGTGGGTTCACCGTCCCCGGTGACCATACTATTATCGTCGCCTGTGAGGTACGACGAGGGGAGTCGCTCGAGATAAGTTGCTAGGAGATTGATCCGGGACTGCAACATCTTAACAGAGTTTGCCTTAGCAGTGATGGCTGCAATCATTTCTTCGTCTTCTCGTGAAAGAATGCTATCCTCGCTGTCCGTAGTGTTCGACTTCGCTGCCGTCGGCTCGGTGAGCTCCATCTTCCGCTTGCCTTTCGGGTCGTCCGTATTTCCCGGCATCACTATCTTTTGCTCTCTGGGCTCAACTGCTGCGGCATTACCGGCACCTCGCGCAACAAAATCCATGCTAATCATCTCAGCCTCGCCCGTTTCTACAGAATATGGCAACTCGCGGAACCTGAGCTTGAGTGGAGGCTCGCCATCTCGCATCTCCTTGTCCTCTCCCTGCTCATGCTTCAATTCATCGGCTTCATAGTTGGATTCGTAGATGGTCAAGGGCAGTCTG
Organism: Xylaria curta; assembly: GCA_022495235.1. Lineage (NCBI taxonomy): Eukaryota > Fungi > Ascomycota > Sordariomycetes > Xylariales > Xylariaceae > Xylaria > Xylaria curta. Next base: position 69,216 of record MU375900.1, on the reverse strand, counting down.
CTGCCTGCGTCGTGCTTGACGGACTCTTCCGGGTGAAATCCCAGCAAGAGCGACGACTCATTGTGCTTGGAGAGGATCCAGTTGTGAATGGGGAGGATAGATGGGGTCGGGCCACTTCTAGGAAGCAAGGTATACCAGCCAACGAGGTCCAGCTGGGGAGCACTGTGAATGGTTTTCACTAGGACCTCACCGTCAGTATATGTAGATGCAGAACTGTCTAGACTAGACGTGGAAGCACACACTCTGGCCCAGTCGCTGCTCAAACCAGTCGTCATCGAGTACAACCTGGCCATCTTTGGGTTGAGTGGCGCACTCGAAGGCATGTTCTATCGTGACTTCGCGGCCATTTTGCTGCCCTATTAGTGCACCAACAATAGGGCCGGACTGTTCTCTGAGGGTATGACGCGTGATGTAATCGGAGATGGTGAGGAGGACGAGAGGATGTAGAACTGCTTGCAGTCCAGAGTCGGAGGACTTCTGGGTCGACAGAAGCGGATTTCCTGTGGCAGTCTCCATGTTTGCTGATAGCTGATACGCGATGCGGAGCTGGAGGAAGACACAGCCGAAAGAAAAGAGACTGCAAAGCTAAATCCAATCACTGTTTGTTCTTGGATTGTTGAGTTGATCTATTTGTGTTGTGAGACAGGCTTGCACTTGAGGGATGGTCTACTTTAGTACAGCGGAGGTTGGAGCTGTCATACTACAGTTGGGTTGGTGGGGCAATGCCCCGCGATACATAGCTCTGCTCAGTACCCCTGTAACAAGTCCCTTACATCCTAGGTACCTAATTAGTTCTATTCCATAGATACCTCTCTAAAAACTCACGTCGTTCCTCTGCGCAGCAAATACTAAGCAAAGCTTCCTTAATCTGATGTGATGGTTTGCTTTGCTCTGGCTTTGGGCTAAAACGGCCTGCATATATGTGAAAGACGCAACTGCACCGCATAGAAATGGATGTTAAGTCTCTTTTGAACCACTGGTATGAAAAGCATGGCCCTTCTGTCTCTGCTTCCTATAACTGAAAGTATGATCATACCCAACCCGCCGCGTTGGCTGTTGTTTGACTATTGTTCCTACACAATTTGTCAACATGATGCCGACGTACTTCAGCTGTCAGGGCCCAGGGGATCATGCTTCTCAGAACTCAATTAGCACTGCTGTGACTCCATCGAAAAGACTGGTTGAGGATGACGATGACATCCAGTTCATCTCAGAAAAACCCGTAAAGAGGCGCAGAGCCAGCGAGCAACAGCCTGCAATACCGGCGCCTCAGCAATCAGTGGCTCCCGCTACAACTACTACTACCACTACTTGTGATGTTGTCCCAAACCAGTCTCTGATAGCCACACATATGCCTGGCAGCGATACGAAGGATACAGAAAGACGACTAAGCACAGGAATGGTCGGTCTACCATCCGACATACAAGCAATGGAACTTGCGTACGCCCTAAGAGGAGTGTCGATGCCGGTTCTGGAGAGCTTCGTTCTTGACCAGCCCTTCCGCAAAGCTCGGCCATCGAGTCCCCCTGAACTCTCACCGAAACAGATGCCGTCAACGATTTCTCCGGACATGCCTGATATACCAAGTGGTCAATGTGTACCTGAAGCATTCGAGTCTGCGAAGTGCCCAAGCAACTCAATAAGCTGCCAAAACTCTAGACATACAGCAATCTTCCGAGTTGAGAAGCCAGCAATGCCATCGGAACCTGCAACCGCTGTATTTGATGCTCATCAAACGCACATGTTATCGGTACCCAACAGTCCAGACGGTAATCATATGCCAACTTCCTCCGAACGTGGTAACAACTCGAAGAGTACTTCAATGCCTCCTCCTCCGCTACCCTCTGCTCTGCCCTGTCCTGAAGTCTTCCATGATGTATCATTAGGGAGCGGCCTGAAATTGCTAGAAAACCATCATCACCACAACACTTCAGCTCAACCGCAGAGGCAGTCATGCTTAGTTTGTTCCCGTCTCAGACATCAGGCCCAACTTACACGAGCACAGGGCTTCCCCATGGTAAATGCAGCTCTCCCTCATCACTTCTTGCCACAATTGCACTACCGCACGTCCTATGGTCAACACATACACCCCCAAATATTGACCATGCCTACGGGTATTGTACACCAATATGGCTCAAATTTTGCGCCAGTGATGATGCCAGTCAACGGAAACCCTCTTGTGCCTCTATCATCCCATCCGCCGTCTCAGGCCCAACCAACTACCCAGCAACAGAAGAGAGCTGAGAAGGACGGACAGATCACCTCTGAACAGTCCAGAAAACCAGAATCACCTCAGATAAGCCAGCCTAAGAATGCTGCCGCTGACACCAGTGCGACCTCAAGTCCCATAAAACCACCCGCCTCTCTCATTCAACCCACATACCGCAAACCCTCCCCTAACCTAATAGTTGACGTAGCCGAGACATGTCAAGAGAGGTTCCCTTTCGAAGAAGTTGCCAAGAGACATAATGTGCCGGTAGATAAGGTGTTCGACGTCTTTGCTGCCATCATACAGGTGCCCCTCCTACGATGTCCAACGGATCGCCGAAGAGCTGGAAGACTGGCAACAGCACGCATCAAGGAGTACAATAAGGCGAAAAGGGATATCCTGGATTCCAGAATTGAGAAAGGCGAAGTCAATGGGTTAGATGGTGTGGTAGATTCGACGAACATAGCCCAGAAATTGGGACAGATAGAGTTTCCAGATGGATTCAACTTGGGGGAAGTGAACAGTTGTGGGCATGCGTAAGACAATTGGAGCATATATTTGATGCTCATATCGGAATTCTACTAGATTTAAACTCGGTGATATGGCTATCTAAGTTTATTACATTTGTAATCTAACCTGCCATTTGCCGAGGGCTAGTGTAAGATTATACTTATCTCGGTTCTTGATACTTTGCACATTGTGGATTTTCTCTGCTCTTCTGTTCTCCTAACGTAATCCCTGGCGCAATAAAGGTGGCTTTGGTAAGTTGAATATTTGGCTGCGGACTCTGATCTCAATCCTGCTCAAATATCAGTAAACTTGTTAATACAATGCAGTTCTGGTTCATAAAATGCCTGCAAGTGCTCGTTCCAGTCTTTTTTTTTTTATTTTTTTATTATAAATCCCTAACCCTTTCAACAATGCTATAGGTTTATTGGTGTTAGACAAAGAGGCCCTTGACATCAGCACAAAAGATAGCAATTCACCCTTGAGCTGTATAGTAGATAATGAATGAAAGGTTTTGTTATTGGCTTGTCAAATAAGCCGAGATTTATCTATTGTTTAGGTTTCATATCCTCAATGAGTATGAACTCAGTAGCTAGACAACCACTAACAAGTAGGTATCTCGTTGTTACCCACAAACTCCACCAGGCCCAAAGTTTTGGTATACCTAATCCTCATTACAACTAAATAGTACTCATCTCGATTGGTCTAGTGGTCAGGATACCTGCTTGTCATTGTCATTGAAACGATCTAGATCTCACGATAGTGGGACACATTATTCATGTAACAAGCCGCAGGTGGCCGGGGTTCGATTCCCCGATCGAGAGTTATGATTTTTGGTTTATCTGCTACTCAAATATTTGTACTTATGTTATTGAGAAACAGAGGTGAATAGATCTTTGACCCAATTTTCTCAAGGTGCATATTCATACAGAATTGCCATATATAATAAATAGGTAGTATCAACTGCCATCTGTGGTGTCTGGATTGAGAACACATATTGTGACAAGGGCTTTACTCAAGGGCTTGGAACAGGAATATGCTCTATTCAACTAATAATTCTCTTTGGATCTAAAGGGTCCTCAAGGTCTAAGTTTCCTTTTCGCGGGCACGCGCTTTTCGCATTTACTTATACCCAGGAATCTAGGGATGAACATGTTTACCACTTGACCTAATCCAGACTGCGGTATCGGGGTGGCTTGCCAGGTCTTGTCAGGTCCGTGGCAGCTGTAGCCGTGTGACACATATGGCATTTATTGTCAAAGTCTAGCCACCGGCTTACCGAGAAGCAGCTACATGCAAAGCTTACTTGCCTACGTACCTGACGCGTGCGGCCAGGATTTGGGGTTTGTTGTTACGATGTCACATTCATTGATCGATTACGACCAATGATCGCCCAAAATAGCCCTGCTAACGTGCAACTTTGTGGTGGTGTGTCAAATGAATCGAGGATGTAATCCTTCAAAATACTACTACAACCAGGTCAGGTCGATGCACACTGCGCCTGGCTTGACTAAATTCTCGTTTGCACTACATAGCCTCGTTGTTATTTATATATCGTACCCAGCAAGAGGAGGACGTTCCTAGAAAGCCTTGAGAAATCCTAATCTAAGAAATACAGGGGGCTAATTAGTTGAAATTGTATGATGCTTGAAAACAAATTTTTAAGAATTGCTCGAGGCCGTATTTACGATTATAGGATCAAAATTTAAACCAGAGAGCGTGACCTTCATTTTTAACAATTACTAAGAGGTCGAAATTATTATTTGCAGTTCTTACGATCAAGCGTGGGCGTAGTTCGTGATAGAACATTGATACAAACCTTTCGTGGCCCCTTATAATTTCTAGCCCTTGTTATTCTGTAATCCTTCAGTCAACCTTTCCAGAAGCCCTCCCCACTCGTATAGGTAAGATCTTGATTCTAGGAAGTTGCTTAGAAAGTGCAATTCAGAGGGGTAAGGAATCGCATATATCTAGATAAATGAGTCACTCATCTCGCCAGCTGTCCCAAACTCCTCGAACAAATCCCATACGTTTCCAACAACTTGCCTACGGAAATAGTTCGTTTTACGACCATCATATTGAGTAATTCATCATAGAGTGCCCCAAACTCGGGATCTTTCATTGCTGCGCTGTATTATCCATGTACCGAGGCTGCCAATATCTTACTCGAACTATATAACCATTACGATTCACATCATACCGCACCAATAGCCTTTGCAATGCCCGAAGCGTCGACGAACAATGTCTCTCATACCCCAGCCCACGCAGCTGCCTCCATGTCCATGACGCATCCAGCGCTTGTCTGGTCACAGGTTTAGGAGCAGAAACAACTGAAGAGATCCGCACCCGAAGATCCTATCACGACGCAGGCCCGATCCTCATCCGCTGCATCTGTTCTCTCTCATTCTACTGCCCACTCCTATCAGAAGGAGCAGTCCGTAGCTAAACCAAAATCGCTCTTCCAGCGGATCAAAGAATTCTTTCTCTAAGGCTATGCCTTGGGTGAAGTACAGCTGCGAAGCGTTACGAACAAAAGAAATATTACCACAATATCATTTCTAACAAGCTTCAATAGAAGGAGATTTTAGGAATGTAGGTTTGGGACATACGACCGGCTGATTGGGTGTAGATATCCTAGGTAAAAGCTCGGGTCACATGAAGTTTAGTAGAGAAGCATGAGGCTTAGAACGGTATAGTTCATGGGGATACTGTAGATGTTTCTTCGGGTCCATGTAAAGCGACATCAAATCGCCAAGTCCACAACGTATGAGTATTCAAATGTCTACCAATATTTAAAGGCTAAGAGAAGTTCCTACTATTAAGAGAAGAGTGAAATCTACCTCTAGAAGTCGTTCTTAGTTTAGCCATTTCAAATTGGTAGGATCAAGAGACCGCTGTAAACCAAGGAGTCTGAAAGAAATGAACACTTGTTGATGTTAAAGTCTCTTAATTACCATATAAGGAATTCCATGGCTTGTATAGTATTAACTCTTTGAAATCACGACTAAATGTCACGGAACGCTACGGAAGATCCTTCGGAGACTAGGGGTACAAGGGCACGGGCCGAAGGCCCGTGCGTATATACTAGCTAGAAAATCTCTGCTATGTAGATAGAACCTCTCCTTCTTTGCGCAATAACAATAAGTCATTACTGGAATCACCAGCGGTGTGAACCGTGACACTAAACCTGTTCGCAAGCCCCATGAAGATTTCCAATGGATGATAAACTACCATTATCAAGATATTTTAGAAAATCACTCTCCAGTCGCTTTGCTCAATATCTCTTCTATGATTTTCGTAGACTCATAAGTATCGACGATTACGAGGATACGCGAGATGCTCGTCCCATCCTCAGTGAAGTCAAGGTCATAGATGGTCTCAACGATGTTTTGGCCATCGTCTGTAAGGATGGTCTGCTCAGTGTGAATGCTAGCCCTTCGCTGAGTAGCATCGATGACCGTCCTCGTAACTTTCTGCGACACTTCACGCATAGTGTGTAGCTCGATCTTCATCTGCGCCTCATAGTCGGAATTATTGATCTCGGGTTTGAAGAATTGTGGGTATCTTCGGATGAGGGAGAGCGGCCGGTACATCCGAACGCAGTCTTCGCTCAAGGCGATCGAGAATAACGCTGTGTCCTTCTTTTTCACGGCGAGCATGTTGTTCTCTAGAAAGGTGTCAATTGTCCCTTGTAGGACTGAGCGAAAGTCGTCCATGGCACCCCGGGCTTGTCAATTTTGCTTCATTCATTAGCCGAAAGCAGCCATGAGGCATGGATAAAGTAGTAAACATACTCTAACCGCTATACGAGTGTTAGAGGAAAGCAATCAAGGAAACAAATTATTGAATATTAATAGTACCAAATTTTTATTTGATGAACTCATGTTGTGAGGCACCTTATATCTGGATTATCCAAGGCCCACGATCTGAGTCCCAAGATGAAAATTAAAAAAGTCCATGTTGCACTGTGAAAGTAGATTTCAGCGAGTATTGCCGCTGACAAAGAGCCATCACGCCGTATTACTGCGTCCTGGCTGCAGCCTGAACCAAACAGTCAACACTCTGAGGCAGTGGAACCCGGAGCTATCTAGGCTTAGAAAGCTCCGGTCCGACGCCAAGAAGCCGGGAGGTCCCGAATGGGTACCCCGCCGAATGAGGGGTAAGTTATATAATGCGTATAACAGCCAGCACTAAGTCACCTGATAGCTCCAGATTAAATATGGCGGTCTGTAGCCAAGGATCCTAAGAAGGGCATTATATTAACGGACTAATGGAATTTTCAAATCATCAAAGGGGTGATGTGGAAGGCATATTGCTATATGTATATACTCCAGGCAGCAGGTACCAAACTGACTGTGGATTGCGCGTCTTGAGAGTTGTGGCTGTGCTGCGCCACAGACCCTTGTGACGACATTTCCCGTCCATTGTCCAATACCTACCTACAGAATACAAGTGGCGGTCACAACTCACACACACACGCACACGCGGCGCCGGGATAGTGCTTCCCGGGATTATCGGTTCTGTCGCTGGTCTAGGCATCAAACTAAGGACAGCATAAAGTGGACCACCGTCTCTAAGTTAGGCTCATCAACGTTCATCAGTCAAGCTTCGAAGCATACACGCAACGCCATTCATTGAAGGTTGACTTCCACTGCATTGCTTAGCCATCATTCTCTATATCATACTGCCGCGTGGCCCGCATCCGTCTCCGTATTCGTTCCCCGTTCCCCGTCTCCCGTCTCCCGTCTCCCGTCTCCCCAGCTCGTTGGTGCACGACCGGATCCGATCAGTTGTCTCCCAGGCGGCAGTCCTCCGTCGACGCTCAACCTCCTGTTCGCAATAGTGCAACGCAACGCGAGCAGGTTGTGCACGGTCGTCAACCGATAAGAAAACTAAGTTAGGCGTGTCGAGATGCCTCCACCACCACCGCCGCCTCCACCGCCTCCGGGCATGGGCATGGGAGGACCGCCGCCGCCACCTCCCCCCCCTGGTGGGCTGCCCTCGCGGCCCGCGGCAGGCGCTGGCCGCGTAAGCAATGATACCGACGTCTGTCTCCAGTTACTTGCTAACGGGAAACCAGGGCGCTCTGCTTGGCGATATTCAAAAGGGAAGATCATTGAAGAAAACAGTCACGAATGATCGATCAGGTCCTCAGGTTGGCGGGACATCGGGCGGAGGGGGAGGAGGGCCACCCATTGGAGGAGCGCCTCCGATTCCAGTGTTTCCAAAGGCATCGGGAGGAGGAGGACCACCCACAGGGGGGGCACCCCCAATCCCAGTGCTACCAAAGGCACCGGTAGGTTTAGGGGGAGGCCAGCCGGGAGGCCACGCCGCTCTATTTGGCGATATTTCAAAGGGAAAGGCACTCAAGAAAGTGGTCACGAATGATCGATCAGGTCCTCAGGTTGGTGGCACATCGGGCGGAGGAGGAGGTGGACCACCAATTGGAGGAGCCCCTCCAATTCCAGGTTTGGCGCTGCCTGGTCTAGGGAACCGGACGAGGAGCGATAGTGATCAAGGCAACCGAGACGCCGGGGGGGCGATGGACGGGCCTCCTCAACTTGCTGGTCTGTTTGCCGGCGGCATGCCGAAACTGAAAAAACGTGGAGGCGGTGTCGATACAGGAGGTGAGACAACACATTTGTGCACAAATTGCCGACTTGTAAATGCATTTCTAACATATACGTGTAGCAACGCAGGACGCCTCATACTTAACAGATTCCGAGCAGAAGGCTCCTTCAGCACCACGACCACCTGCTTCAGCCGCACCTGCGATACCAGGGCGTTTGGTCCCTGAAGTTCCAAAAACCCCTTCTCTGAGTCCGTCAATATCGCATCTTCGAAAGGCATCCGGCAGCACCACACCGCGACCTTTATCGTCTGTATCGACGCTATCCTCCAAAGGCCCGCCTCCGCCGGTTGGCAAGAAACCGCCTCCACGACCCGGGACTAGGAAACCCTCATCCATGTCTACAGGGCCACCTCAGCCTCCTCCACTACCCGGTGCTCCAGCTCCTCCCGCACCACCTCCAACATCATCAGCACCAGCGCCACCAGCTCCACGACCGGCTCCGCCGTCATCGGCACCAACTCCTCCACCTCCACCTCCCCCATCCTCAGCTCCTGCTCCGCCGCCGCCACCTCCATCTGCAAGTTCACGCCCGCCAGCGATGACCTCACGCTCGCAGCCCCCTCCGCCGCCGCCACCTGCTGCACCGCCGAGTAATGCGTCGACGCCGAATCTCGCTCTGCAGGCAGCAATGCGTGCAACTAGTGGACGGTCTTCGCCAACGGCAGCTCCCCCGGCACCACCGCCACCACCTCCAGCGTCCGCACCCGTTCCTCCTCCACCCGCCGCATCCTTAGACGCCCATTCATCCTCGTCACGACCGCGTGCAAGCTCTAGTATGCGTTCTTCGATGCTGGATCCGAGTGCCTACACTTTAGCGCCCACTAATGGCTCAGGAACGAAAAACCCAAGCCCCACAGCCAGCGCAATCGCGAGTCCTCGTCCAACAGGGGGTGGAGAGCGATATTGGGTCCAGGATAGCCGGTGGAAATTTGTTGATGAGAGCATGCTGCCCAAACCCCGGCCGTTTCAGGGCGGTGGTGTGAAGAGGTACCGCGCTGGTCGCGGCAGCAGTGTCCCCTTGGACTTGAGTGCGCTCTAGGGGAAAATACGCTCTTATCCGTTCAGATCGAGACTTCTCCGGCACAAGAGGGGCTCTCCTCAGGCTCGACACCATGCGATGCCTCGGATTGATGCCAATGGTTGCAGACCAGGACCTCAACGAAAGTAGAGTTGATTAGAGACACTCTTAGACAGGAAGCGTTTCATGCTATTAACATCGTACTTGAAGAGGCTAAAACGAAGCATTGTTGTAAAGTAGGATTGAGAGTAGCCTTTGAATTGAGCATAAGAAACGTATCATGCTTCCTCCCGCCTTCCTCCCACAAATTCATGCATTTGAATAATAAGCAACATTGAAAGTATGCCTTTAGTGGTCTACAAGCGCCAGCCTTACCCATTCCCGTCTCACATCATACGCAATAAACATCACGAATCAGATTTACTAGCGTGCACCATACTCGGGGATTTTATTTTGAAGCAATCTGACTAGAGCGTGAACCTTAGGCTCCGCATAGAGCTACTACCGATTATCCATCCATCCATTTCTGCCATTGAAATGATCGTTGTCCCTCATAATACAAAACAAAGAACAATCACCAAGCTCTGTATGTATGCGTGCCATCCGATGAAAGAAAAGGAAAAGATGAAAATTCCTGATTCCCGTCATATCCGAAAAGGATCCCTTCGCCTATGAGGCTATCTGTAAACATCCTAGTTTTTCTCTGCAGGGTGCGCTGCACTTGAGACGGTCAGGTTTCGTATCCGTTTTTGAGAGCAAATAGCAGCAGCGTCGCTTCGTCTCGTTAATAACAGAGAGAATAGGATAAGAAGGAGATGCTGATGCGGAGGTGGATGACATGAGGAAAGTGAGAGAATAAGAAACAGAATGGAATACGCCTTGTCAACCAACGTGAGGTCGGTTGAAGATGAAAGGGGCGACAGATGTGTATGTTAACTCGAGGGCGAAGAGGCTATGTATGACCAAGATGAAGTATCAGTAGTTCCCAGGTAATAGAAAAGTATGGATACTAGACGAACGATACTTCTAGCGATGGAAGGGAAAGGTGATTATGAGAAGGTCCCTAGGAGAATCCCATCCAAGTCAAAGCGTAGCTTTCAGCCAGCTCGCTACCAGAACTTATCCACCACATCTTGCCCCCTCGAAGGCTTCCCTGCGCTGCGTAGCAAATCTGTCTGATGATTATCGTTCCAATAACCCACGCCGTCCATATTTCTCACCATATCAGCTGCTTTCTGAATGAGCGCCTCTACGGATCCGCTCTTCAGCAGGTCTTCGGACACCCATTCGACCTCATTGCCGAGTTCCAGGGTTTCATTCTGCTCAAATGCCTTGGAAAGGGTATCGGACTTCAGAATAGCTTCATACCACACTGGTGGCATACCAGAGCGTTCATTATTACGCTTATAACAGGCGAACTTGAGCCTGATGCGGTGTTCGTTCTCTATTTTATTCAGTCTGTCCATTTCCCACAGCTCACTAATATAAAGCCTCTGGACATCTGTTCGAAGGTCCGTCTGAGGCGAGCAGGTGTTTTTCGTGCTCATTTCGCTGACACAACAGGCTTTATTTCGCGTTCGAACAGCGAGAACTTCGATACCGTAGCTCTTGTCATAAGATACCTCTAGTTCTGGTATCCGATCATTTCTGGGCCTATCAAGACGGTTAGATGAAGGCTTGAACAGTAGCATTTTAAGCCAGGACATACATGACTCGTAATGAACATAATAGGTCCTCGGCGAAGCGCCCGCAGATATTATTCAGATCCTGTGATACCGAAAGTACGAGCTGGAAATCCCAAGTACGCTTGGTACAGTGCACAGCGAAGCAATTCTGGCTAGGCTTGAACTCTCTGATGCTGCTGGTGAACTTTGTTGCATCGATTTCAACAACAAAATTGAAATCTAAACCTTCTATTGTTTTGAATCGACAGGTGAACTCGTAAGTAGATGATCGACCATCAGTCGGCCGTTTCCATATTTGGTTGCCACTATGATCACTGATACGAGCAATGTAATTGGCGTCAGCACCTAAACTGGTCAGAACTCTTGTGAAACAAAGCTTCTCATTAGCTGTGTGTCGCTTGTTGAGTTCGTTCTGAATGCGGCTCAGCTTGTAATATTTCTCATCGTCATCGTCTCTTGGTTCCTGGATGTGCGACTTTTTCACGTTCAAAAAATAGAATCGCCCTAGTTCTATTCGAAAGTCTATAATGCCTGGCCACATCCTCAGAGGGGCCATCAGTCTCGTTAACGATTCGTTGATGGACATCATCATATTTGTGTCGAACTCAGGAAAAACGTTCTTCGGAGGTGAGGGTGCACCAGCCTTCTGGCGCATAGTCACATGAAAAGATCGGGTGTTATCTTCTAGGTCCTGGACAAGCCGAGGATCTCGCGTCTTGGGAGATTGTGACGCTTGTACATTGGAGTTGTCAGTTTGATCTCTACCCAGTCCTCTTGATGGTTGAATGGAAACCCGTCGGAATTCTCCTATGAGATACTGGAAAGGGTCGTGGGTTTTGGTTTGTAAGTGCTTTGAGTTTTCGGGAAAGGAGTGACCCTCAACTGGGGATTCCCTTGAACATGTTGAATGTTCCGCAGCCTCGTCGGTTGAACACACGCTTGGCTTGCACAAATTCACAGGGAACTCCGTCTTGAGGCCCGCATCAGATGTCAGTTCGTTGGATGGCAAAGGCGTTACCAATCCACGACCGACTTGACTGGGATTGGCCTGAGCAACATAACGGGGCAGCGTATGGTCGTTCGTAGTTAAGGCCGTGGTGGGCTTAGCCCCTGGTTGCTGGATATGAGGCGCTGTCACACCATTATATTCACTTCTACTGTCGGTGTCGATCCCACTGTACGCAGAGGCGTGGGGATGTTGTCCTGGTTTTGCTCTTTCATGCTTAGCCCACGGCGCCTCGCTAGATGTTCGATTGCATTTGGATGCTTGAGAAATATCAAAGCTATCCGGCTGGAAGCCCGGGCTTTCTCCTGGAGTTGGAAGACTAGAAACCCAAGTTTCGATCTTTGGCCCGAGCATGGATTGCTTAGCCACCAGGCTCGATCCCAACTGAGTTGAAGAAATATCAGATCCTAATGCAGAATCAACTGCATCTTTAGCTGGATACCTCCAGTTTTGCAATTTGAAAGCACCAAATTCCTCTGTTATAGCCTCAGCCTTTACAATCGGCAGGACTGTATTGGATAACGATCGAGCTTCTTCCCAAGGGTCATTATTTGGATTCAATCGCACCATCACACTTTTGTGGAATATCGTAGGGTACCGTTGGCTGGTATGGGGCCAATCGAAACGGTCTAGGATATAACTTCTCAAGAACCTGTCATTGCCATCCGATACGAACCTGTATTCTCCCATGGTAGATCTGTCACCTTCGTTGTATAGGAATATTTTGACGACTTGCGTCATGTCTCTAGGTGTCAACGACTAAACAATTAGTTTGATGATTCTCAGTGAGGTAAACAAGCGAATATGTAACTTACAAAGAATCGAGCCAGTGTATCAAGCTTCTGCTTGACTCTCCTGATTTTCTCGAACTCAGATGCCCCAATGTAGACTGTACGTTTGTTGGAGCTAGTTACCAGTACAGTACTAGTTAGTTTTTGTAGCATGGCCAGCGCGCTTTCTGGAAGCAGTTTGTTGGTTGTAGTCCCTTTCTTGAACGAGCTCTCTGACACATTCCATATACCCCGAGTGCTGCAAGCAGCGACATCTCGGGGGAACGTGTACTTTTCAGAAACCTCTATTTTTTTACGTGTCTGGCATTTGTTCTTCCGCCAGTCATCAATGCCGATTATCTTAGCGCTTGTCTCCTGTAGTTATGTTAGACGACTCTAAATACAGACACGAGCAATGACGTAAACCAACCAGTCCATTTTTGGTCTCTTTCTGGACCAATTGGTCTAGAATTTCCTTAACTAGAGTCACTATCCTGACTTCATCATAAGACAAGCATTTAACCCTAAAGCCGTGAAGGATGGGATCATATTCGATCTCCAAATTCTACATACAGGTCAGCTCCGAGGCTAAGAAATGTGAGATGGCGCGAAGTCCATGGAGGGTGTGAGGTTACCTCATCACGCCTGTGTAATATTCCATAGAAGTCATTGACGCCTTCTGTCTGAAGTACCCAGTTTGAGCTTAGTATAAATTCCATCGGTTCTTCGTCGTGATGTCGCGCCGCATCCGTTCTGGACGTAGTGTTAGAAGTCGCTCTTGCGGCCCACTCGAGGACCGGACACTCCAGAGTGGAGGAGGCGATGGGCTGTCGGGGAACCATGACGATAATCTGCCTGTTGATCCTGATTAGTTTAATTTCGGATACACTTGTGCTGTGTAGCTTCGTAGCGCGCGACTCGTTGCAGATAATGGTGAGTCTGTTTTGAGGGCTACGAGGTAAATACTGAAGTAAAATAGAAACAAACAGAATGAGAAGGATGCTGGGAAAGGCCTGCGAGTAGCGTACAAATTCCCTTAGACTGATGTTCACATCGATGAACTAGTTTGAGAGCATCTCAAGCAGAGATTACACACGAGCAATAGTATGGTTGCTGAAACACGAAAACTGTATAGGGGGGATGAAGATATGGGTGTTATATCGGTGTACGTGGTAGTAAGTTTCAAAAATGATGGTGTTTGTTGTGTGGGAGAGTATTGAAATGGAGAGCACAATGAGAAAGAAAATAAGTGGAAAGCAAGAGAACGGAAAATAATAATAATAATAATGATAACGTACCAGACACAGCTGTAATCAATGTAATCCACGCGAAGCCCTTTTATCTAGTCCAGTATTGTCTATTGAACTCGGTCAAACCTGGATAACCACGTAAGCTTGGAATAACCGAAAGCACGGGAACGTGCATCTGAGGCAAACGTCAACAAGCACATAAACAGAAATGTACTTACGACAAGGGGCCTAGTGATAGGCTAGCCCAGTAGAGCGGATATGAGTAGACGTAACTATTCAAGGATGTTAACTTGGTCAATATACTGACAATCACGCGTATTGCTGCTGAAGTAGTAACGAGGTAGCACTCTGGAATAGTGTCGGGACGATATGTGTTTGCAAGTAGACCGAAGAGCTCGAGTATGATCTCAGGCTCATAGGGGCGTAATAATTACTTACTTATCTGTGAGGAAACAGAGCTGGCAACCGGTAGAGAAGCGCGTGAAATACCGAGAGATGCTGTGGTGAAATCAGATGCAGCAGTACGCTACCTACCTGGTAGGTAAGTATGTAGGTAGGTAGATGAGGCGGGGAAGACAGGTAGGTACCTAGGTGAAGAAGAATCTCTCTGTACCTAGACCTAGAAAGAGAGGGTGCAGTTGATACCTAAGGTAGGTAGGTAGGATAACGAGATTACCTGTTAGGTGAGTTGCAATAGGGCATCTAGGCAGTGAGCTCTGAACTGCCTGATAGCTTGCACCTTACATAAGAGAGCTGGCAGGTCACTTAGGTAGGTAAAGAAAGGATGCCGAGCGATTCCTACTTACTCCCAGTTGGCAGTTACACAACCTGTAGGCAACCGAGTCTGCACTTTCCTTCCTCCAGCTTCCTTGTGCAATGTCAGCGATCAGCACATACAGGCATAACATACCGTGGGGGCAACCACGAATTACTAGGTAAACACCACTGTTTCTACCTACCTCCCAATACACCTACCCGCACCAATACGTTGCTGCAAAACATGCTGTAATATATGATGCCTACATGCCTCTCATTGATGGATATGTCTTGTGCGTAGTGACTGTCTATCGCATTTCTTTGTGTGACACGCTTCTTCATCGACCCCCTGCTCTTTTTGTAGCTAGTTCATAAGAGAGATTACTTTGTAAATATTTGCTCTCGAGGTTGAGCTCTGACACAATGCTTTTAGCAGGTAGGATGTATTATTTGCAGCCCACACTGAGGAGGAAGCTGCGAACATAACCAGAACTACGACCTGACAGCTACAAGGTGAAGCTGAAGGCTACCTACCTGGTACCTCTTAGGCAGTCTATGGAGATTATGAGTTACCTAACCCTATGAACACAGGTTTAAGGCTATAGCTGGTTATGTGACCTAACATATGGGCTGATTTATAAGTGTGAGCCAGAAAATTGCCTCTGGGTAGTTGCCTGTTGTAGTACTATCCTATTTCTTATCTCCACGAGGGCTGGGCTACTAACAGCAGTTATACTATCCTCTAACCCACTGTCTAGACCACTGTCTAGACCACTTGGTTCAGGGTCATAAAATGGACCTTCCTCGTTCTTGGACTGTAAGGCGAGACCAGGAGGTCGCCGACTTACACCGAGAGACTCCCGTGTCTAAACTGATGCCCAGAGTAAGGCTGACTGAAGTAGACTGAAGCCAAGAATACTATCAAAGGCGAGGTTGAAAAGGCAAAATGTGGCTTGGATGGTTTGATCTGTATTGCAGGGCTGTAAGCTAAACTCGAAGTACTCTACCAAGTAGAAATGCTGCAGCTGTAGACATCCATGAAAAAGAGGCAGGCGAAGCATTTGTTTGCATGATACGAAGAAAGTTCTAGATGAAGTGAAGGAAGAGAAGAATTATAATGATTGCCTCGGACTATGGAGATCAGACTTGCAAGCAAGACAATGAAAATGAAAACGTATTACCTCATGTCTATGACTGCGAAAGCAACGAAAAGCTAACCAGAGCTAAGATCTAGGACCGGGGATAAACGTCTCTTCTCAAACAAGTCATCAAGCAACATTCAGCTTGATGTGCTTCGGAATTCTGCTTATGAAGGGACAACTACAACATCTCAATCCCTTTCTTAGTAGTATCTGTCACGTTAAGTAGTGTATTCCGGAGTTGCCAATTATAAAACCTCAGACATAAGCAAGCCGCTGGTGTAATGCATATGGAGCCTACATATATAATACAAAAGAATTGAATATAATAAAATATAGATTTCCTCTACCTTAAAGTCCGAATAAGGGGGTATATGCAACATTGATGGGGGAAAAGAAGAAGGAATCATCGAATGCAAGGTCTTTTTTGTTTGCACAATTTGGTCATGTAGATTTGCCCAGTTTGCCAGCCTGTTCTTCAAGCCATGAACCGCCTATCATAACGCAGAGCCTGGTGAGGCCCGCATAGGGCATGATTCAATCTCCTTGGGCTCAACTGGCCCTTTCAACGCCTTTCGCCGTACCGAATGTCCCGTGCCATGATATCCAGGTTGATTAGGGGTTCAGAAGTCGCCTAAACCACTCTGTCCGGCTAAGCCATGCAGTCCAAATGAATCAAGTAGCGTCTCAAGAAGGAATGTGTAGTGGTAGAAGTTGCGGCGGTTAGGGCTTAGAAGTATCGAATATTCCGGAACGATATTTCAAGCCAACCCAAGAGCAACTAGGAAGGAAGAACACCAGAGGAATGTTCTTGGATGAAATAAGTCGACGAGATGGCCGTTCTATTCGGCTCCCTTAACGTTGCGCTTTACGTTAAGCGCCCACTTTAGTTGGCCTAATACTTGTTTCGTCTCTTCTATCGTTCTCAACTGCTCCTCTTCCCTCTTACGCGCATTTTCCTTGATGGCTCGTAGGGCCTCTTCTTGTTCGCGTTTATACGCTTCGAATTTCTGGTTTATTTCGTCTCTTTGTCCTCTCAAGTCTCGAATGTTGACGTCTTGTTGATCGCACAAATCTCGTAGGACATTGATCTTCTCATCATCCTTCAGCCTCTCGTCAACTAAAGCTCTGATCCGTCCATTCATGGTTGTCACCGCGCGTTTAACTTCTTCGCCTTGATCCTTCCAATGCGATGAAATGGCGTTGTACCGACCCTCTATTAATGCGGCGTGCGAGTTGGCCTCTTCGACCTGAACTTTGGTATCTCGGCGAGCGCTTTCCATTTCCTCTCGCCATATTCGTTCTTTTTCTTGAGCATCTGCGGTACGCTTCTTCTCTAACTCGACCGCGCTTTGCAAGTGTTCTACTTGACGTTCTTTCCGGCTTAAGAGTGTCTTTGTGACACTGGCTTCCAGCAGTCGTGATTCGTAATCTGATATCAATCGCTCCATCTTGTCTTCGACGAGTTTGGCAGCTTGCTTCGATTCCTCCGCTTTCAGTCTCTCAATCTTCAAGTCACGCTTCAAGACTTCGTTGTCGGATACCAGCTTATTTATCACCCGACCAGTCTTTCCAAGTCCGGCCTTGCCAACAGCGCCGTCCCATTGTGGCGACCCTTCACGACCAGAGGCATGTTGCTCGTCACCTAATGACCCATCTGGGACCTGAAGAAAATAAGAGTCTGCTCCGTTCTCTTTGGCTCTTGGGGCCCCGTCGTTGGGCGCCATCTGGGAGTCTACGTTGTCAGATCTTGTTGCAATGGGACTGGAAGATTTAGAATTTGAATTCGGCGTGGACGGGCTTGGAGCCTGTTGCGGTTGGGAAGTATAAGAAGCGCCGCTTATGTTGCTATTTATCGAGCTGGCAAAGCCACTGTTTCGTGCGGATGGGGGACCCGAGGAGGAGGTATCCGAGGAGGCGTCGAAGCTTCGGACGGTTCGTATGGTAGAGGCAACGGGATAGCTGTTAGTAGAATTATGAGATGCGCCGTTGGACCGCAGGGAATTCATAGCGCCGTTCGAAGCAGGCGAGAACTTTGGTCTTAGGGTTTGGTCTGAAGTAGCATATGAATAAGCGGATGCTGTGGCTCAATGAAAGTTAGCTACAATGCCATTCTATCCTTTGTTGGAACGGGCTGGGCATTTCGCTTTGTTCGGAGCTGAATGAGATGATCGGGCATACCGGCGCTGATGTCGTTGGCAATTTGGGAAGTAGAGGTGCTAGTGGCGGATCTGTGAATTGGTTGTGATTTTTGCAAACGACTGGGCATTTCCAAGCAATTGTCGAGACGACGAAACTGCGGGTTCGGCAGCGTACGTGACGCAGGCACCCGTTGAGCGAAATCGACGAGGTCAGACGGGCTCAGCAACAGCTTGAATCAGGCCGGCGGTCCTTGATCTCAACGCAGAGGGTCTAAGGCGGCAGAAGCGGCAGCAGAAGCGGGAAATGGACAGGTAAAAGCTAACATGAAGTATTAGAGAGGTGAGGTGAGGTAGATTCTATGCAATGGACTGTATCGATTGGATAGCGAGACGATGCTGAGTTTGAGAAATGGGTTCTGTTTCTCTTCTATGTAATCGCAGATTGTATTAAGGTTGCCGTGATAAGAAGAGAAAGTCTGGATAGGCGGTCCCCATGTTCTGGGTACCCATACACATCTGGATGGGCTGGGCCGACAGGGATGAAAACAACAAGGTCATCTAGTCTGTAGGTTAGTGTGTATTGTGGTAAGATGAGATAGGTAGGTAACCATCCCTCCGATCCCAGATGTTGTTGTTGACATGACGGTCACCAATTGACACGACCGCTTATGAACGACCGTGCATCCCCAATGCGATCTCCTTTAGGCACTGTGAAGTTAGGTACTCGCTTGGACTATTCTGGCCGTTTGACGCTTGTAGGTACAAGCCGTACAGTAATCAGTGATACAGTGCATGCATAAAGCACTTAATAGATATTTAAATTGGTTCGGGAGTCCAGACACTCAGCCACAAATCGATATAAGCTATAAGGATTTATAGTTATCTAGTTTGAGAACCCTATAGGCTTTTGCATATCTTCAACCTGGTTGGGCGAAAAAAGAAAGAAAAAAAAAACTTGTCCATGGCAAACGAATATACATTCTCAAACGCGACTTCACAAGGTGAAGCCGATCGCGACGTGTCTCCAGTTCATAGAGCCCCGTCTACTGACCCTATTTACACATAACCACGTTGTATTACCTTTTGGTTGCGACAGCCCTGTTGGTGCTGCGTCTTATGCATTTCCTGCGTTGTAAGATAGTCGCCGTATTGTATGATAGTTCGGAAGGGTGGAGAAAATTCTCCAATCGATTGTTGCTTAGCGATCTGACTCGGTTTATTTCGCGACAAATGCAACCCTCCCTTACCCCTGGCTAATGGATAACGGGAGACGGACGGGACGAACCCTGTCTGAAATCTATGTGGCATACGTCACACCAAGTACGTAGAAATACTTAGGTAAGCCTCTTAGCTTGGCGCAAATCGCTGGACAGACAAAAAGAAAGATAGACAAATGAATATGCGTAAGACGAAGCGGTGATGGAACTGCGACAGACATCCGCGGACAGCGAGGAAATGGCCTCTTCTGGGAGTAAAACGGATTATTGGTAATATAGCCTCCTAGGCCAAGGTTCTTGAGTAATAGGACTCCTGACATATGAAGAAACCATAGCAAGGAACTCGTCACAGGCTTTACTAATAGAGAGTATCCTCTGTAAGTCACTTCGGTGCTTTTCATATTATGCAGATAACCCCGTCTAAACGCCATTGCCCGCAACTGGCTGTTGTTAGAGCCACGCCGCACTCTTCCTTGTCGATATTCGCATGCACTATTATACATCATGAAAACTAGCATACTCGTTCCGCTCGTTGGACAAATCGTGCTCTTGGGGTATCATGCCGCAACAACCGCACCGTTGGGCCCTATAGGTGTGCCTCCAGCACCTCGTTGCGCCGCCTCTACGAAGCCTGGGCGCCATCTTTGCAGATACTTGGCAGCCATGGGTCGCGCGTCTTCGTATTCAGTCCATATGTCCTGGATCGTATCGAGCGCGATGTTTCTGACAGGTGGTCGAAACATTACTAGGTAATACAAACTTGTGAGGGCGAGATTCACTAGACTTGGATCTCGACACAGCGTATGAACTCGGGATAACATCGAAACGGTGAGCTCAGGTAATTCGCTGAGAAAACGTGTCAAGACTTTATCTTGTGCGTGAAGATATGGTAGAAATGCATCAACCAGGCGAAGCGTCCATTTTTCGTAGTTTGCTGGAACGTCGCGTAGCTGACCAGGAGAGGATGCGAAACGTTGTTGCACACGCTCCTTGTACCATTCCTCACTCAGCCATGTAACTGCCACTTCGATGCGTTTTCTGAAGTCTTCGAGCACGTAGGCGTATAGCATCTCCCTTATACTATCGCTCATACTAACGGAGGGGAGCGTGAGAGCACTGCTCTCATCCTTGACGAAGATTTCGTCAAGGCCAGCATTCGCACGAGTGGCCAACCGGGTTATAACTGTTATCCAAGAGTCGCGATCGTATGAGCTAGCGGCAAGTCTGTTCAAGCCGGCCTTAGACTTCTTCGTGGCCGGATCTTCAAGAGTTTGCATAGTACTAAAAACGCGTGTGATGGCACCTTGGCCGACCCTCGCAGCTTGTTCTGGATCCAATGTAGGCGGTGGAGGGAGTTTGAAGGCTGGCAAAGCCAGCGCTCCTAGAACTGGTGCCTGCAAATCACGCCTCTCATCCGAGGGAGAGGAGTCGAGTTTATTCATGAGTTGTTCGGTATCTTCGGCAGCGTAATAATCTGGCTCGTAGTCGTCGTCCTCCTCCTCTACATCTAAAGGAGCTGTTTCAGGGTTAATAGGTTGTTGACGAGCTTCGTGGAAGGCCGCCAAACGAGCTCGAACGCCCTAGACGTGATGTTAGTATGAGCTTGTGAAGGGCCGGTACACGCCATTATCTTACATCGATAGCCCGCTGAAGGATTTCTGCGTCGAGTTGGGCAATAGTTCGAACACTAATTTTGGCAGCGAGTGGTGCTGGTATCGTATCGCCGACGCTAAATCTCTTTAACCCGTCATTGTTGGTGAACGTGAAAACCTCCGCTAAAGTGTTCGCGCCAGGTTTTAATGGTGTAATCTCGATCTGAGGCTGGGTGGACAACGTTGCAGTGCGCTGGCGTTTCGCTTCTACAGTACTAGCTTGGTCGATCATGGCACGCTTTCGGCCACCCTCGTCAAAAATCTCGGCTCGTGATCGTACAAGGCGCTCGACATATTGCTGCATACGGCCGGCTAAGGGGTTGTCGGGGTGCCTGTCTCGCATGTTAATAGTAAGAACCAATGGCTTCAAGTAAAAGAGCTGACCGTCTGTATAGATGCGTGAGCAGCATACGTGTCGTCTTTTCCATAGACTTCACGAGCACCTTGGTTTTGGGAGTTAGAGAAGTAGTTGTTGCGAGCCTCAAGGGGTTGAAGTTGAAAAGAGTTGACACGATGCGATTAGACGTCTTTGGCCGTTGGCGGACTAGAATAGACAAGGTATTCAGAGTCGCATCAACTAGCAAAGGGTCACTATGGATGCAAATGAAAGTCATTAGCCATATCCTCTGTTGTTTGTTTGGGTTCGAGGAGCAATAGCTCTTACCTGCCCTCATTTTCCAAAACACTTAACATTCTATCCAATAACCCAAAGGCTTCAGCCTCAAGCTGGTCACCATCGAGCGCCGGATGGCTGGGTGGCACCATATTGCGAGAGATATCGAGGGGGTCACCACGCTGCAAAGAGGGATCAGTCATGAGCTGGCCATCAACTAAGGGTAGGTCTCGTACTCTTGGCTCAGGGTTAACACTCGAGGTATGTGCCAATACCACCCTTTGTATAAACTTAATGCAGCATATCCGTACTGTCAGAGGAGCAGTATCCCATATATCTCTTATCCTCGTCTTGATAGCAGTCATTTTCTCCCATGTTGTAGAATCGTACGAGTTGTTTATTCTAACGAAGGCTCCGAGGTCAGCGATGAGCCTCTCCCGAAAGAGTAGTAGCGGGCAAGTGGTGGCGGGCAGATGAGATATCGAAAGAGACAGTCAAAGCAAAGAGCAAAGCAAAGAGCAGCTGCACACAAAGTCACAGACTAAGGTGGCAGCAAGGTCTACGGACGAGGCTACGATACTGAAGTGATAAGGGGGGTACCTACATCCACCGCATAGCAAGCGGATATATGCTAGCTGCGGCTTGTATCACGCTCCGCAAGACTAGAACATCCTGCTTTGGGTCCTCTACCAGTGACTTCAAGGTGTCGAGAACCACCAGGGACAACGTCTCCTTACTGCTGAGCTGAACGGCAGGGGTAGCGAAAGCTTCAGCCAGGAATTCAGAACCCCATCTTCGAAATTCAACCTGTGAGGTAGGGCCAATAATGGGCAGGGTAGCTTGGATGACTTGTGGGTAATACGAAACATCCTTTAGGACCAGCTTGCGTGCACCCTCCAGTTGGCGTATCTGGTCGGCCACGGAAAGTTGAGGAGCGGCTGCCATGTTAACAACATGCGTGATACTAACTCGGACTACCTTAAGAAGACCAACATTGAGGGGTGGGGATATGAGAAGAACTACGGATGGTAATCAAGGGCATATGTGCCCCGAAGGAGGCAAACCGCGATTAGATATTTGTTATTGCAGCACGGCGTGATGACGGAGTAGCTGAGGAGGGCAATGGGCACAATGCGCCAGCGTTAGCGGTCGGTCGAATTCGAGCAATTGATGCTCACGGTTGGAGAGTCCAGCGTATGAGCGGTGCAGGAGTTAGTGCAAGTGTTGGCGCGGGTGTTGATGGCTGATGTGGGCGGTTGGCAGTTGGCGGTTGTCGATTGTCGTGAGAAGGCTGCGTGTTATTCGTGTCCCTGCTCGGTGATGTCAGTTGGGGGAGTCTTCACCCCGGCACGACCAACTTTATGATAACAGAAGCTGTGTCGCATGCACGCGTTTACAGCATACGTCAAGACTTACTAGTCACTACAAATGGATCTCTTTAGTCGTTGGTATATCGAAGCCAAAAGTCGCAAGACGGGATGACACGTTGGCGCCACGAACATTACCATTAGGAAGTTGTTGACGGAAGACAGGATGTCAGAGGCTTTGTGAAAGAATCGCGGGCCGTGAACTTAGAGCGCGCAGAGACAATGAAAGCTAAAGGTGCCTGCCTGCCTAGCCTAGACACTCCTTACCTACAACGGTCCCAGAGCAGGCAGTACTGAGCAGGTACAGAACCGAAGAAATTCCGCTACCCTAATCACAGCATCTACATGTAAGGTACCTAAGGTAAGTAGACCAATCGTAAGATCGATACCTGTTAAGCCTTGTACGTAGATAGACGTATTCTATCAGTCAAATCAACATCTCTTCAGCGCCACTTATACGCTCGCGACAACCTCTCGTCGCATTTCTCAGAGGAACGTCCGACCGGTTATACAAACGATCAAGATGCCATCAGGGTGAATCAACAACCAAAACTCTCTTGTGAGAGTTCGTAGGCTAACGTCGACGTCTCGTGCTTAGGTTCGGAAGCTCTTCCTACTACGACCGCCAGTTCCGACAATCGCCTGCTCTGATTCGAGCCCGGAAACCCTACCTCGTCAAGAATGCTGTCGTCGGCTCTGCCTTCGCGGCCTTCGCTATAGGCGTCTGTAAGCCTCTCACACCCCCGCCGACCGATTTCTCTGCGTGAAGACCCAATTTAGAACACAGCATGGAATTCTAATACAGGTGGCGTTGTGGTCAGACATCTACACAATTCGAGCCATTGGCCAAGATGAGTTTGAAGACGTTAAGGTCCCCGATGCACCGGTGCAATCATCTCAGAAATGATACTATCCTGGATATGAAAGCAGTATTGCGACATGAGGTGGCACTTCAGCAGTATTATGTGATAATCTATCACTCTGTATAAGATGTAAAGGGGCCTTCGTTTATGCCGACATTTGCTTGTGAAACAACAATAGTTGGGTGGTATCATGTGCTCAATCGAGGCCCCCAACCAGCTCAACCCTTCAAAACGCCCCCTGGGAGATGTGTATCTACAGAAACAGCGATCCACGTCGCATTGTACCATAAACAAGGCAACCAGCCTTGTATCCCTATTAGACAATACAAATACGCCCCAAGCTTAACCCAGCGTAAACCCTCTTTTAACGCCTATTACCCGCTGCCACAGCTTATTGACGCCCAATTCAAAATAGCAATGCACCTGGTATCGAGAACTATAAGATGGTCTTCATCCACTATCTTTATTCAATGCAAAATGCCCCACCATGCTGAACCCGTTTCGCTGTCGTCGTTAGGCTCTTCTAGGAGCTCACAGCCGTGGTTCCGGGATAGCTGCGAGGATGGCCATTGTCGCTTGTATTGGGAGCCACCCTGCCCAGGGTCCTCGTCTGCTCCAGCAAACTTGCGGCGCGCGTGACTTCAGGCGATGTCGTCAATTGTCTAGGAATGTTCTTTGATGGTTTGGCGTGGCCATTAAAAGGCTGGGAATCCGATGATATAGCAAACGGATTCGGCTGGTGCGGGGGTCGCCGGGATTCGGCTATGGCTGATGCGCCTGACACCGCGCTAAGATGGGCATCATGGTGATTCGAATGTTGCCGCTGTAAGAGGTGGGCGTTGGACGGATGGTTTGGGTTGGCCCAAGGGGTTTGCTCAAGAAACTCTGCTCCGGCAGGGCCAAGAGCTTCTCCGAGCGGTACACCCCCGTAGTCAGCATACATTGGCCTATGCAACGAGCGCCGTGGTGCATGATGTCTATTACTCTAAAGCCCCCAGTATCAATACCTCGTCGAAGATGTAGAGGAGCGTCCTGCTAACTTACATTGATAGCGTCAAAATCATCCTCCAATTCTTGAAGGCTGGCGCCTCGCATGTCAGGTGCAGCAGGCATTCCCTCGTGTTTGGCAATGCCCGCAAGAATTGATACTTCTCTATTGTATGAAAGGGCATTCCGTATGCGCTCGGCCTGACTTTTGGGGAATCGAATACCGTACTCGGGAACATTATTGGCGTTTTTCCGCCGTTCGTGTTGTATATCGTACCAATGCTGACCAAGCTCTGCTAATATCCTCTCCCGCGACTCTCTCACCGCCTGAAAGAATTGAGAATGAATTTGAGCTCGTCGAGCGACTGCCCATCTCTCTGATGCTTCTATTTTAAGCTCTAGCTCGCGATCGGCTATGCGCAGTCTTTCGTCTCTTCGAGCGTCAACGCAGCGCATCATGGCGAGGTAATCTGGATGTGTCGGGTTGTCGGACCGCAACATGGCCTCTTCTTTATTTATTTGTTCTAGCCGCTCTTCGTGAAGCCTAGTGGCGAGTTAGCATCGAACGTGGACAAGATATAGGGGTATAAATCCAACTTTTCTCTAAACGTCGCAAACCGACCCTCAATTGAAGCAAGTTGCTCAAAAGCCGCCTTCTTCCTTTCTACTATGGTGGCTGAGTCAGTGTCTCTGTCCAGGGAATTTGCCGGTGGCCTTTCCATACGTTCTTCTTCATTTTTTTGCGCTGCCTCTGCTTCTTCGTCCACATCAACCTCCATGTGCTCCTCTTCACCTGTATGTACTTCGTCCTCCTCGGGTGCTGTACCCTCCAACGGCTCTCCAGCAGGTACGTCTGCGTCAGTGGTTTCATCAGCGCCTTTAAGTTTTCTTGAGCTGCTTCGAGTTTGTTTTCTGACACTAAGATGATGGTCTGACGGGGGTTGTTGAATGGGCTCATCCGGTGACTCGTCGTCACCGACCACGGTGTCGACAGCTTCGTCGGCCGAATGTTCTTCGCTATGCGTATTTAAGGATGGATCGTCCTCATCTACCATGGTCGCGTCGCCGTCTATTGTTGGCTGACCTGGAGTAGGGGTAGAATCGGCACGTTTCCGCGGAGGATGGTCGGCCTCGGTAGCTTCAGCCGGCACAGACGAGCGCTTCCGCTTTCGGGTTTCGGCTTCTTGCGTTGCAGCCACTTGCGCGAGTATATCTAATGTAGGCGATTGTAGCTTTACTGGACTTTCTATCGGTTGCGTGGGGGGGCTGGAAGCCATTGAGATGTCATCGTCGGACAAGGGAGTATCTTGATGATCATTGCTTCGACCAGACGCTTTGGACTCTTGTCGCAACTTACTTGGTGTGCGTTCATATACCATTGCGTCTGCCGACTTGTCGAGGACAACATCTCTGTGGCGTGTGATTTGCTGGGGGGTGTCATAGAGACGTTCTGTCTCGGCTTCGGTGTCGTTCGCGTCAGACTGGTTGTCGGGGAAGCTCGAGTCGTCATTCTCGTTGTGGGTTAGACGCTCGTCGTTATGTAGATCATCAGGATCCTCGTCCTTGTCTTCGACGTCGCTGAGAGGACTGGAACCATCGTCATCTGAGAGCGGTTCAATTTGCGGGGGAGGGATGGAGAGTAGCGGAGGCGCCGTGTCGCCCGTTGCCATTGCGGAAGTGAAAAGATATTAGTATGTGAGGTTCGTAGAGGTCGACGAGACGTATCAGTGCTGGTTTGCCAGCAGCTTTTCACAAAAGGTTGGGCAGACTCGTAGCGTCGAAGGCGCAGGGTAGGTGTTGAGTTTTTAGAGAGCTTTGGGAGAAACGAAGTGAAAGCGAGGATAGCGAAGACGGCGGAGAGCTTAGAGGGTCGGTTGTGTCTAACATGAGAAAGGGGGTACAACGAATGTAACTATGGATAATAATTTGGCGAAACTAGTATTTTCAAGGGGCTGCGTCGCTTGCTGCGAAGGTAGAAAGTGGTCAAGGTGAGCAGACAAGAAAGAGAGAGCGTGATCACGCTGCGCTCCCGGGGAGAAGAAGACCTAACCAAAATCCGGCGCTGGCTTGCGCGCCCCGGTTCCCATACCCCAAGCAAGCACCAAGCAAGGTCGCTTGTTACGTTACGGCATTTGGCGGAGGGTCTCTCTATCGATAAGGTCTCATATCGCTACGGACGGCACCTACCTATGTAGTAAATTTAGGCAGGTAGACATAGTAAGGCAGCCCACCCTACGGGTACTTCAGCTGGTGAGATAAGATAAGATAAAGTTTACGTACCTGATAGTCGCCCTGTCTGCATGTACCTAGCCCTGTAACTTTTTTTACGTGGATCACCTCTGCACCACGGTCAAGGACTTTTGCGATCCCGCTCACCAAGGAGCCAACGGCAACCGAGAAGCCATGTCGAGAACGTGAGTACAGTTTGTTTCAATAAACTGGTGAATTGGTTAGGTAATTGACATTCGTCGTATGAAAAACAGCTTAGCAGCCCCAAGCAAAGCTATAGACCCCACCCTAGATGCTCTCTTCGCAAGCAGTGTAGGTGCACTCCGTGTCTCTAAAGTCTCGTGGTCTAATCTCGCTCTAGTCTGGCCCAGTGGTGGCGCCCTCAAAAGATCGCTATGCAGAGTTACCGCTAAAGAAGGAGCAACAAGTGACAGAGCAAACCAAAAAACGAGCTTCCGCCGCCGAGTCAATCGCAGACGAAGAAGAGGAAGATGACGAGGTTTTAAGCGAGTTAGAAGACGATGGAGACGATGTGAGTGAGGAGGAGGAGGAGGAGGAGGAGGAGGAGGAGGAGGAGGAGGCTGACAGCCAGGATGATGTCGGCTCCGATGAGGGCGAAGAATCAACGTCTCAAACAGAGAACCCCCTGGAGCCGTCAAAGCCTCTACGCAAAGATCGTAAGAGGAAGCGGAGAAATGACAACGATGACATCGAAGGAAACTACATGCGCAAGCTGGCCGAGGAGGAGGAGAAGGAAGAGCGGCAGGAGAAGCGTCGCAAAGGCGGAGCTGGCCAGGCAGTCGAAACCTCTGCCTCCCACGAAGCCGAAGGCGCAGAAATCGAGGAGGCTGACGATGAAACCCCTCCAGTGCACGAGTCACTTCGAAAACCGGAAGATCACGTCGACGTTGAGCTTGATAAAGCAAACCGTACTTTGTTTCTTGGAAATGTGTCAATCGAAGCTGTTACGTCTTCCAAGGCGAAAAAGATTCTAACATCTCATCTCGAATCACCTTTATTCAAACTCGACCCTTCAACCGGCCCGCACAAAATTGAGTCTATTCGGTTTCGATCAATCCCTTTTTCAGGAGACACCAAGCCCAAGCGCGCAGCCTTCATTACTAAATCAGTCATGTCTGCTACTACAAAGTCTACAAATGCTTACGCAGTTTACTCAACTCCACTAGCATCTCGAACTGCTCTTAAAGCTCTTAATGGGACAATTATCCTAGATCGGCACTTGCGGGCAGATAGCGTAGCCCACCCGTCTGCCATCGACAGTCGGAGGTGTGTCTTCGTTGGGAATCTAGGTTTTGTGGATGACGAGACAGTAGTCAACACGAACGCCGACGGGGAGACAGTTACGAAGAAAAGGCACAAGGTCCCCGCCGACACGGAAGAGGGGTTGTGGAGAATATTCGGAGAGCATGCGGGCAAAGTCGAGAGCGTCCGCGTCCCTCGAGACGACAGGACTCGTGTTGGCAAAGGTTTCGCTTATGTCCAATTCTACGACGGGAACGATGTTGAGTCGGCGCTACTTCTGGATGGAAAGAAGTTCCCGCCAATGCTACCCCGAGCGTTGCGAGTATCCCGAGCCAAAGACCCGCGCAAGACAGCTCTGGCTATAGAACGTACAACAAAGGCACGACTAGATGCCATGAACAGGACAGATGGCAAACCTAAGAGCACAAAGTACACACCTAAAATCACACCGGAGCAGCAGTCTCAAGCAGGCCGTGCAGCGAAATTATTTGGTCGCTCTGCCGCAGCCAAGCAACGACATGGATTCAAAGGCGAAAGGCGGAAACCCCGAGAAAGGGCGTACAGTTCGTCTAAACCCCAGGAGCACGGCGAGGGCATCAAGCCACCGGAGAAGTTTATTTTCGAGGGCCGCAGAGCCAGTGCCAAGGATGGTAGACCCAAGGATCTAAAGTTTGGCAAAACAAAAGGCAAGAAGGGAGTGGTGAAATCAAAGTCCAAGGGCCGAGGAGCCCATGAATGGAGGAAGAGCGAGTAAAGTGATCGGCCGTCTGCCCAGTCTCGGCCAACAGTAACACGAATTGATAAATACTTATCCATCCAAATCATTATTTCCTGTCTTACTGGGTTCTCATATGTGAAAACAATTTAAACTACCAATATCCAACTTATATGTAAGTATATCGTGAGTCAGTCCACCCTCTCTCAAAATAACTATGGTTTTAATCCGAAGCATCATACCACAATCCATTACAACAAGACCACTCCAACAAAACCAACCACGCCCGCAACAAGGCTAACAAATAGGACACTGCCCACGTCTCTCGCCGCCGCACCCTGGTTAATGGGAGTGATAGTAGTGCCATTGCTGTTCAGGACCGTGCCGCTGCTCACGCTGGCAAACGAATCAGTCTGGCTCGCTAAGTCCTGAGAAACCGATGCCAACAGCGACTCAGACGCCGTCACCGACGCCGTGGCGGTAGCCAATGCACCACTCGTAAGCAGCGCCGACCCCGACGTCTGCCCGGGGAGAGGCTGCAGGCTAGCTTCTGAGCCCGTGGCGGCCGCGGTGCCCGGGAGCTGCTCCAGTGAGCCCGAAGCTGACAGAATTCCCGATGCTTCACTGCTGGCAACGAGGGAATCAGACGCGATTTCTTCTCCAACGGACGCGGTGGCTGTGGCGAACGTAGTAGGAGTAGGGAGACCGATGAGTGATCCGGATGCAGATCCGGCGGCGGCTGATCTAGGCAGAGATTGGAGAAGAGCAGCACTCGTTCCCGAAGCCGCGATTCCTCCACCTGTGGCGTTGGCGATTCCCGTAGCGGTAGCACCGGCTCCCAGGCTTGCCGTGATAGAGGCAGAGAAGGCGCTTGATAATCCTGCAGTTGATGATGTGAGGGACGTCTCTACGGGCAGCAGCTCGAAAGAAGTTGCAGAAGCCTCAAGACCGGCCTCGGCTCCTGTTGCCGTGCCCGCGCTGATTGTCTGGAACCCCCCAAGCGAAGCGGTTGCTACTTCAGAAGAGACTGCGGACGCAGTCGCCACTAGCGACTCGAGAGCTTCTGAGGTAGCGGGCGTCTCGATACTGCCAAGTGCCGAAGTGGCAGAGGCCTCTGTTCCGGCGCCAGCACCGATTGTCTGGAAACCGCCGATGAGTCCCGTGGCTGTGGCAGTGGCCACGACGGTATCTGATCCCGCGACGCTGCTCACTCCCGGCAGAGGACTTAATTCCGCGACCGAGCTCGACTGTGCGATGGCAGTGGTCAGTCCAGGCAGGGGCATCAGCTCCGCAATGGACGTGGGTTCGGCACCAGCCGATGGGTTAAGAAGTTGAAGCCCCATGCTTGAGGCCAGTGCCGCGGTAGGCTGTTGTTTGTTAGCCGCGTTCCTTGGACTGCCCCTGGATAGGGGCTACTTACTTCTGATGTTACTTCTCCCAGTACGGCGGATGTCTCAGTAACAGATGTCTCTACAACAGCAACAGATGTCTCAACGACAGCAGCAGAGCTCTGAATCGCAGATGCCGTGGCGGCTCCGGGGAGGGGCTGCAGTCCACCGGTCGTAAACTGCTCGCCAGGCAGTGCTACGAGGCCTACCGGTGCACCTACTACACCACCTTGCAGCGCACTTCCACCAGCAACTCCTCCCGCCGCCGGGGTCTCACCCTGGCCTGCACTACTACCGTTATCCTGCTGCTGGGCTCCTGGTATGCCTGGCTGTTGTAAAGGCATAGGCGAGGCGTTTGAACCTGGCTGAAGGGCGCGTATGTCCGCATTCCTCGCTGGCACGGCGTACACACCGCTTGCGAACAGCAACGCTAACGTGGTAGCGAGATTGGTGTGTCTCATGATGACGGATATCTCTATCGTTGTTCTTGAGATGCTCTCGATTGACGGCCTTAGCACGGGAGTATTGCAACTCGAACAGTGGACTAGAAGGACGAAGTTGTAATGTACTAATAAGGATTAAAGCTGTAAATATGTAAAAGTTTTAGGCAGAGAATGTAGGAAGTTTGACTGCTCAGCAGTACTGAACGCTGACCGGCAGGTAGTGGTATCAATGGCAGAAAAGAATATAGTCAGGCAAAAAGGAGCGACTCGCGCAAGAAACAAAACAAGAGAAGAGAAGATGACCAGCAACACGACGAGAAGGAAAGGGAGCCTACAAAGAGGCAAAATGATGTGACGAGCAGCAAACAGGTAAAACCCGGAAAAAGAGAAAGACGGCAGAGGTAGTGTGTGATGCCCCCAAGCCGCGATGAGGTCTTATGAGATTCGGCCCCATGGTGATAATCTATGTAGTGGTCTGCTACACGGCACATTTTGCTTTCCCCTGGTGTTAGTTACGTGATGCTATTCTCGCTTTCCGTGATCTGCGGCGAGGGGAGTTTGGAGCTTCAACAAGCACTCGTTCCACTGGTGGTCTGCATGCTTGGCTTACAAGGCCGTCCGCTTAGTGATCGACAGAGTATTCCCCAAGTCTACGATAGAAAAATATGTGTTCCAGCCTTTTCGATAGAGGAAATCTTACGCCACGACTTCGGTGTTGTGATGGCGCGATGTAGCTATATAATAAATAACAATAGACGACGGAAGCTAAATGGCGTATCAACACGTAGATGATACTTCTAAGTAAATTCTGTAAAATCATGAAGCGATTGATATACTACATTTATTGGCCACGAGGGCTGGCATCAAGCTGACAACTACAGTAAGAATTTTCGAGTACATTGAGCATACTGGATAATGCTTAGATGGGTCTTGGCAGCTCCCGTGAAGTTTGAATAACGAACCGGAGGGAAACCATACTATTAATCCATAGCGCATACTCGTGATAATGCGGCTAAAGGCCTGCCGTTAAAGCCTGAAGCTCTGGCCCCGACTGATGTGAAACATCACCTCCGTATTCCTCGGCGGGTGTGTCTCATGTTCTTTCCCGTCTCTTGGCACTGCGGATTGATCGAATTGGATGTATATACTTTATTCTCAAGTATCTCATTGTCGCCACTGCGATACTGTCTAAGATCTGATCGAGTAAGACTTGCTCACTTACAGTACCTGTCATAGTTGGGATGAACCAAAGGTAATTTTAATAGACAGCTTTTTTTAAAAAGCAATGCCCTTGCGATGACAATATTGCAATGGGCGAAATTAATCAGTCTAGGCTATGATCATTCGTAGAAGTGGAAATCCACGTCTCTGAAGCCAGCTATAATTGTAACCCTTACGGTTCGGAGTGTCTTTACTCTCTAGAGTGCTGTCTAGGCCATGGCAGTCACTTCTGTAGACACAAATCCCACAAGCCTGAAGCCTCGCAAGCAGCTTTTCAAAATATAACGTTAAAAATAACCATCGCCTCTGCCGAAACGCCAAAGCAGCCCAATTCCTAGCAGCTCTACATAACAGATTTCCAGCAGCACCTATATGTTGTCAGCGGGTGTACCGCCCCCGCCCTGAGTATCCACACCGTGGAAGGCGTCGCCGAACGCAGAATCCTCCATGTTAAGATCCAAACCCTCACTCATGCCGCCAGGCGTTCCATTGAATCCACCTGAAGCATCACCTGCTGAGTTCAGGTCTTCCAATGAGCTAAAGTCGTTATGGTCGCCGTTGAACCCCAGTGGTGTCCCTACGACTGAAGGTTGCTTACTCGAAGGACCCAGAGCCTTCGGGGCTCCAGTAGTCGAACTAGTGTCTGTGTTACCATCAGGAGTCACCCCGCCTTTGGGTACTACAACCCAGTCGCCAGTCCCAGACCCGTGATCAGGCGCAATCCCAGTCCCAGCATCAGTTCCGTCCATCTTAATATCAGCATTCTGATTAGTAGAAATGCCGTATTGATGTGATGGAGGGTGAGGCGAAGGGACATTGAGATTCGCAGGCGTGGCAGCGTTTGAAGGAGCAGCAGACATTGGCGGCTGAGGCGTCGAAGTAGCTGAACCGCTGGTATGCATCTGGTCTAGAAGACCTGCGGCCGTTCCGCCCATGTCAATATCCGAATCGCCCATCATAAATCCGCTCTGCTGAGAACTAGCATGCGAAGGCTGGCGTGACATAGCATGGCTTCCGTTTGCACTCGATGCCGGACCTCCAATCGCCATAGCATTTAGGTCATTGCTTTGGGTGGCAGGTTCAGGGGCAGGCTCTTGGTAACCGCCCTGCTGAATTCTTCTCAAATCGTAAATGACCTCCGCTCGGCGGTTGAGATGCGCTTCAACTTGTGAAACAATTTCATCTACCTTTTTGTGATGCTTCGGCAGCCACCGATTTCCATTCTCCTCGGTTTCTTCACCAGTGTCTAGATGCAGTAACTCCATGCTTGCATCATCAACAGCACTACGCAGTTCTTTTTCGGAGGCAGTGATGAGTGAGTTCTGCTTAAACTTCGCCATTTTCTTAGCGTGATCGGCTTTCATTCTCTCAATCTCAGCTTTGGTGGAGTCAATCTTATCATTAGCTCGTTTTCGAAACTCGGCAGCTTGTTCGGGCTCTAAATGTGTCGTTGCAGGCTTTGTTAGTGCCTCTGTTGTGGTAAAATTGGCGCCCTGCGCCTCGAAGATGCCCTCCGTCAGACTTGCAAGTTCACCTTTAAGGCCGAGTCCCAAATCCGCGAAGCCTATCTGGCCCACTCTGTATGCCGAGGACAAAATCTCCTCCATCCATTCATGATTCTGCTTATATCGGCCGACGCTCACGTCGCGCGGTGTAAGTAAATCAAAGAGATCGCCGCGAGACGTATCTTCGTCGTCCTCAAACTCATTTCGTTCTGCCGCCAGGGGATTCAATTGGCCATGAGCAGGCTGGTTGGTCCGCGGACGCTTCGAGGGTGGGCCGCCAGCCCCCGGCGTATGGGGTGGGTATGCCATGCCCTGGGGAATACCGCGACCAGCTGGATACATGGGCTGCCTCGAAGCCTCCTTTGGCCATTGGATCTGTGGCCAATTCACCCTATCTCCTAGGATGAATTCCTTGCGCTGAATTTGACCGCATTTCTGAAGATACGCACGACGGTCCATGATACCCTGAACGCGGGGATCACGGGGGATTGCCTGAGAGGGTATGCGCTCATTATTATCAACGGGCCCGTAATGAACGATCCACAGACTCGGATCGACCTGGGTCGCGTTCGGATTGGGCGCGTTCGGGGGGATCAAGCGGAAGCGACGTCGAGCATGTGTTGCTATAGGCTCTCCGATGGCATAACCAGCCTTATAATAATACATCTCAAGGATCTACGGGTCGTTAGCGATGAAATGAACGATTGCAGACGGCGCTCGGTGACATACAACGCCATTCCCCACTTCCTGTGTAAAGTATGCCTCCTGAGGGGGCCATATGAAGCCATCACTGGCGAAGTGAGTGCCCATCAACTGCAGCGGCTGCCAAGTAAGAAAGATCTGTCCATTTTCGGGCTTGTCGATGTACGTCCAGTAGAAGGCTGCGCTGTCGCGTGCGATCTTGGGCGCCTGCATCAGCAAGCTCGTGACTTCGGCAGGCTGTATATGCGCCTTCGAAGTATACCGGTAGGTCGAGACGAGGTGCACATGAGGGAGGAGGTCTCGGTGCACCGCATAGCTGGGATCATTATGAATCAGAGACATGGCAGCGTCTGCCGAGTTTGCGACACCGACAGATAGTCAACTCTACGGTTCGACTGAGTTCGGTGGAGCGCGTGCGGATGGTGCTTTTTACTAGGTTGTTCGATTTTCGGCCTCGAGATAACTAGCGGGGCCAATGGCAATGGCGAGGTGATGGGTTGGTCGACGAGGCTGCACACTAAGGATTGGGGTTGAAATCCAACGGTCGCGAAGAGGATGGACGGACGCGACAAGGTGTTGATTTCTGTGGCGCAAGCAGTTCCACAATGTGGCTAGGTTATAGTTAGTGGGGCTAGATGTGGCGGATGCTTATCCGGATTTAGGTAACTTTACTACTTTCTATTGCCTCCTTTACTAACATCGAGCAGCTTTCCTCTCATGCTTAGTATCTTTCATAGGACAGCAAAGCGCAGGTGGCTCAGGAATTGCTTGCCTACGTATGATACTTCACCAACAATAAATGTGAGATTTTGTTCATTATACAGTTCAGTATTTCCCATCCAATCTATGTAAAAAATATCTTTTGTCAATGCATACCGCGTCATCGATTTATTTATTCGCCTTTAGGCCCATGGAAATCTCTATACCCTGGCCGTCTAGCACCTTATGCTTGGTATGTTGAGGCGGAAACGTTGCCTCCGCGACCAGTCCAGTTAACGTGGATATCCTTGCCTACTTGGTACTTGTCGTTAGCATTTTCGGGCTTGATTCTGAATGTGTGAGCACCGAAGTAGTCACGCTGCGCCTGAAGTAGGTTTGCAGGCAGATTCTTGGTGCGGTAGCCGTCGAACCACGACAGCGCTGTAGCGAACGCAGGGGTAGGGATTCCTAGCAGGACAGCCTTGGAGACGACGTCTCTCCATCCTGGCTGCGCCTTGTGAATAGCCTCGTTGAAGAAGTCATCAAACAACAAGTTCTTCAGATCTGGGTTCTTTCGGTACGCGGAAGTAATATCCTTCAAGAAAACCGAACGGATGATGCAACCACCTCTCCACATCAAGGCGATCGAGGGCTTGTTGAGCTTCCAGCCGTACTCCTTAGCGGCCTGCTCACGTTGGATTAGTAATGGCACTGAGAGTAAAGGGGAGGGTTCTCTGACCTCTTGCATCAGCATGAAGCCCTGTGCATATGAAACGATCTTGGAAGCATATAGGGCCTGTTCAAGGTTGTCGAGGAACTGCTCCTTGTTGCCCTCGAAGGACTGGCTGTTTCCAACAAACTTCAGCTTCTCCGAGGCCTCAGTACGCTCCTCCTTGATCGACGACAAGCAACGGGCAAAGACAGCCTCGGCGATAAGAGTGACGGGCATTCCGAGGTCGAAAGCATTCACGGCAGTCCACTTTCCGGTTCCCTTCTGGCCAGCCTGGTCCAGAATCTTCTCAACCAATGGGGTGCCGTCGTCATCGTTGAAATACATGATGTCACGAGTAATTTCAATTAGGAATGAGTCTAGAACACCCTTGTTCCACTTGGCAAGGATATCACCAATCTCCTTGTTGCTCAGTCCAAGGCCACGCTTCATGATATCATAAGCCTGGTAGTATCGTGTCAATTTCTGTTGGGTATGAAGCCTGGCTTGTTATGGTTCGACTTACCTCGCAGATAAGCTGCATGTCACCGTACTCAATACCGTTGTGGACCATCTTGACGTAGTGACCAGCACCCTCGTCACCAACCCACTCGCAGCAGGCCTCACCGGAGCTCTTGGCAGAAATACTCTGGAAGATGTCCTTAATGTGTGGCCAAGCCTCCTCATTGCCGCCGGGCATGATGGAAGGGCCGTAACGGGCACCCTCTTCACCACCGGAAACACCAGAACCGACAAAGCGGATGCCCTTCTGGGTTAGGTACTGAGTTCGGCGGTTGGAATCGGGGAAGTGGGAGTTGCCACCATCGATAATAATGTCGCCCTTCTCCAGGAGAGGAAGGAGAGTCTCAATCCAGTCATCAACGGCCTTGCCGGCCTGGACGAGCAGCATGATGCGGCGGGGGGACTTGAGTTTGGAAACGAATTCCTCTGTGGAGTGGGCACCGACAATAGACTTGCCCTTCGCTTCATTTTCCAAGAAGCGGTCGACCTTTGAAACGGTTCGGTTGAAGGCGCAGATCGTGAACCCGTGGTCGGCCATGTTCAGAATCAAGTTCTGACCCCTAGCAGAAATCAAATAAGTCAGGTGGGACATCGGAATCAAGGGGTTTCAATGACTTACATGACAGCCAGGCCGATGAGGCCGAGATCAGCACTTTGGAAGAATTAGCATGGCATCCACAATGGATCTGAAGGCGGCAAAGCGCAACAGGGGAGAAAGCTCGCCTTGCACCGCTGAAGGAGCCGGTGATGTTGGCCAGACGAGCCCTAGAGGACCCATGCTGTTTCAGTGACATACGTCGAGGGAAAGGGGGAACAGAT
This sequence comes from Xylaria curta, assembly GCA_022495235.1. NCBI lineage: Eukaryota > Fungi > Ascomycota > Sordariomycetes > Xylariales > Xylariaceae > Xylaria > Xylaria curta. The sequence continues at coordinate 32,189 of MU375900.1, read as the reverse complement.
GGGGGAGCTCGGAACACGCGGTCGAGTGGTGGAGGCGATTCGACGTCTTGACAACCACCACCACGACCGTCATCATTCACCAGCTCTTCTTCTGGCTGCGGTGCTTTGACGACGCGAATTGCACATCGGATGATGAGGAGGGGTGGGGTATGAACGTGATGGAACTTACACGGCACCAGACATGGTTGCGATTCTGCCGATGACTAGCTTGCTCAATGGAGACGGGAGGATGACGAGCTACGGCAAACAATAGCTGTTTGTGAGAGGGAGAGTTGAGGTTCGCTTTGGGGGAGAAAATTATGGAGGGGAAGGTGAGAGAAGATGATGGCGATGGGGGGCAGAGGATGCTTTTCTATGATGGAGGGGTAAAAAATTGGGAACGGCTGCTGGTTGCTGGTAGGACGGAAACAAGGTAGCGTCGATCGTGGAGACCGGTTCGACAATTATTTGCAGGGACAAGACAAGGTCGTCAAAAGGGAAATCGACTTGGTAAGCACTGGAATACCGAAGTGCCTGGTTGCGCTGATTACAGTACACTTGGTATATAGGTACGTATGCGGTAAACATGTTACAATAAATGGGTACAGCCATATGTAAGCGACGACATCAACCCGCTATCGCTTCATCGCCCGCCCTGGATAGGAGGGGGCACCTGCATGTGCTATGGCCTGCTCGGTGGGATTGGCGGGCAGGGCGATGGCGGGGTTACTAAGGCATGGTACGTACCCAAGGCTTACTCAGACCCACTACAACTGACGCTACCTTACACCACATTTCCAGCGTTAGAGCCGTTAGAGTGGGTAATAGAGGGAACCTGAGTTGACGAGCGAGGGGTAGTAGATCGGACGTATCTCTCTAACACGGCCGGTTACAACAACGGACCACCTGCAGACCTCCCTGTTATGGTTCGTTTCGCCTGTAAAACTACCACACGTTGATGTATGCACGTTTCTGACAAGCCGTTCGATCTAAGGCTATCCGTCACATTCAGCAGGGAGCGTTAGGGCTGTCGTAGCCTTGCAGTCTAAGTAGTTATCAGACTGCCTTGGGTGAAGCCAGTAGTGGCGGGCGATTCGCTGCCCTAGTACTTGGCTACTACTTCACAGGCCCTGATTATAGAGGTACCCTGTTGGCGGGTTGATTTGGCAGGCTCTGCTAAGTCTGTTGCTCTAGATAGTCACTCAAATAGACACAATCAATATACGAGCTATGCGTGTGCAAGTATCACTCATGACCCAACTACTTAACTAGATTGGGCAGCTTCAAGGTTTCATTGCCCTTGTAAGCATCTGGAATCATGCCTGCTAACAGGTCCGGAGGGAATTTACAGTAAATATACAGTAGCAGCCTTGATGTTGGATACAATGCTTAAGATACTGTATGAGGTGTCGCCCGGGATATGCGGATATACGCAGTGTAAATGTCGCAGAGCCAAGCAAGGTCTTGGTGGAGTAATTCTACTACCATGAGGGTCTCAGCTTCAAAGAAATTCATGCAAAGCAAAGCGCTAGCCTGGAACAAATCTGAAGCATACACTAGGCCATTCTTCGGTTTCTCGACTAATGCGCTTTTCCTACCCGATTAAAAGATTAAAAGATTAAAAGAATAAGTAGAAATTGCCTCAATAAGAAAGGTGGGTTGGGGTCTAGCTACACGCGTATTGTACATGTTGGAGTTTACACCTTATAGGTCCGAGGATACCGAACCTACCAGGGAGTTTGTTTAAAAGGGCCGTAACTCCGCTGGAAGGCCCGAGTTCTAATAAATTTTACAATCCCTAGGTATTGAGAATAGCTTCCCATATATAGAATACAATCCGCCCTAAGAGAATGTACCCCCAACAGAATGCCCCCCACCCAAGACTCCCAGTTGTCAAGCCACAGTTGGGGTCAAACGGTGGCTTTAGTGCGTGTTTCAATAGGTAAGCGCCACTGCCGCGCCGCCAAGCCTTATCCATCAGCTTCATTCAACCTTTCATACAAACTGGGCGCAACATCAACACCAAAAGCCAACATCTCAAGATCCTCACCTGTCAACTACAATCTTTGTCGCACTACACCCCCCCGACACAACTGCACACACGCGTGGGTAATAACAAGATAGTGGAAGTTTACCAAGCTCCAATTCAGAGGTACGTGTAGCCCAGAAACAGGCATCATCGCGTTGGGCACACAGCAAAGTTCATCATGTCCTATCCGGGTCCTCCAGGCTCGTCCTCGTCCCTCCCGCCGCGTCCTCCCCCATCGAAGGTATCGGGCTTCAAACCTGCATTCCGACCCGCCGCTCCGCCCGCGGCCTATGCGGCCTCCAGCGCACCAAGCTATGCAGGCACGCCCGCAAATGCGCCTCATTATGGAGCCGCCGCCTCCGCCCCGCCTTCCAACTACCCGCCATACGGCACCCAGGGTGCTCCCATGAGCAGCAGTGCGTCCTACCCACCACAAAACGCGTATTCATACCCTCAGCAAGGGGCTTATCAGCAGAACTACTACGGCGCGCAGCCGGCACCGACCGCTGCCGCCTCTTCATACGCCACACCGCCCCAGATACGGAATCCCTTCCCGGTACCTGGGCAGGCGCGAAACGATGACTACGATCCGGATATGGCGGCGCAGATCGCCCAATGGCAGAGCGCCTATGTGAGAGATCCGAAAGATGCAGGCGCCGCGACCGGGGCTCCGGGTCGGCCCGGGCCTGTGGGCAACAACGGATCGTCTTACTCGGTGGAAGCCGCTAATCGCGCATCCGAGGCAGCAAACGCCGCGGCTCTAGGAGGCGACAAGAAGAAGACCGTCGTACGAGCAGGCGGCGGGCAGAAGTGGACGGATGATTCGCTTCTGGAATGGGATCCATCACACCTACGGCTCTTTGTTGGTAATCTTGCGGGCGAGACAACAGACGAAAGTTTGTTCAAAGCATTTTCTCGGTGGAAGTCATTACAAAAGGCGCGCGTTATCCGCGACAAAGTGACGAGCAAGTCGAAAGGGTTTGGATTTGTCTCCTTCAGTGACCCTGACGAGTTCTTTGCCGCGGCCAAGGAGATGAACGGCAAGTATATCCAAAGTCATCCTGTTGTCGTTCGCAAGAGCACTACAGAGATTAAGCCTCAGATTGTGAAAGACAAGCACCACGGCGGCAAGTGGAACAAAAATAAGAACAAGAACAACAAGAACCGCAGTGGTAATGGCAGTGGTGCCGGGAAACGCGAGGACAGCTTTGAACCGCATTTAGGGCCCACAGGAGGTGGTATCACGAAACCAGGGGCCAAGACGAAAGACGGGCTGAGACTACTCGGATGAGTAAGTCTCCTAGAACACACTGCGTCGATGAATACAACTGTCAAGATGACATCCGTCGAAGCTTACAAATATACGAAACTCCATAACATTCTTGGGCCGAAGCATTCAAAAGCATCCCAGTTTGGTCAGGCTCATGACGCAGAATAAAGAAGCGCGACGAGAGGTGATACTTTTCCACAAAACGTGCGACAGTTCCCGGCCAGAGATAACCGGCTGAGAAGAAATAGCTCCTAACCCCTGAAAGTAAATAAGTCAAAGCTGACTGGGTTCTATATATCCAGGTTACATGGTAGAGGCCCAACTCCTCAGGTTGTCGCTTGTGAGGACGATTAGAGCTGAAATCGGAACGTAGTGTAAAGAGCGTACTTGAGTTTAACAATAAAGACTACGAAATGCTTCCTATCTGTCATCATTCTCGTTTCTCTTTTTTCGTGGCCTAGGTTACCAATGACGATTCTATGCCTACACTGTCGCACCACCTCTAAATACCAGTTAACCGTCCATCCAGCCTTGTCTCTCCACCCGTTCGGAGAGAGATAAGATAGATGAGAAAAATCACGATGACACGAGTTAGACTGTATATCCTTTCTTTTAAATATTAAACGCCTTCTAGACCCAAGGAGTCAGCGTGTAAGATTGTGCTATCCAGGAAGCGATGAGGCAGGTTCGTAGATATCCGCTCAGCGACGTAGATACTCGACACAAAAGCGGCGTCTACATCTATTGATCACGCAGATCACATGCAGACGTTGCCATCATGATTCATGTCATATCGTATACGATGTGGGATTTATAGCAGCTTGAAGCTTGCACACATCAAATACTTATATCACCTTAGGAACGAAGAGATCATCTGGACAGACAAATGTAGAGTTCTGTTGGTGTTTTGAGTACTTGGTTTCTTTCGCCTTTGGAATAAACCAACCCTAAGTCTCATCCATAGGTGAGAAGATATATAATCATCGTCGTCTGCTCTATCCGGAAGTAACTGTTTGTTGGCAATCATATTCACTTCAGAGCTTCAAATACACTACAAAGTCTGGGATTCTGTGTTTGTGGAATTCTTAATGCAATTATACAACTGATCTATACAGTGGGTATCTTTTGCTCGCTCTCTCACTTAGTGATGCATTGCCTTCTCCACGTGGACCTCTATTTCCCTTCCTGTCTGGTGAGATACCCAGGTCCAGGTTATAACGATTGCTTCTTCGAAGCAGTTCCTCCAAATATGTCGAATTCCTGGGAATCTCAAATCCAACGAGTCTGACTAGTTTCTGTTTTACATCTCCCTCTTGACCACTTTCTTTCCAAATCAGGATGCTTACTTGTTTCCGAGATGCTGGGTATTCCTAGGAATTAACGACGAGGCGTAGCGTATTGACGCTTCGGTCATCCGATGCACGGCGCTTGGTTGAATGCAAAAGAATAAACGTCAAATGGCATCTCCATTTGTGATCGACGTTCGTCCGTATAATGCTGTAGAAATATTCCCACACAACACATACGGTGCAAGAGAATAGATTAAGAGCCGTCAAATTTCAGTCTTCACGCTGACGATCTATCCGACTCTGTCTACCATCTTCTGGTGTCTTCGGTGTCCTCGGCAATAGATCGCCATCAATGGTTATGTGGTTCTCGGCATCACTGTCTTCCTCCCCATGGGTCAATAATCCGGCGTCCTCTTCATCCGTCTCACTACCCCGCTCGGTTGATGAATCCGATTGTTCCTGCTGATATCCTTTGCTGTGAGCGTCTAACTGCGCTTCTTGTCGCATTTTCGTTAACTTAATGTAATTATAAGCAATAATAGCGACAAGTGTCACTAAAAGCCCCGAAATATTGATGGGCGTAAGCTTGTCATCAAACACTAATGCCGCAACTATGATCGTGACGACCTCCTTGAAGATCCCGGCGATGGAGAGGGTGACGACACTGCTTCGCTGCAGCAGAGCGAATTCGCTGGCCGTCATGAGAAACGCGATGGTTCCAGGGAACAGAAGGAGCAAAGGTGTTTTCAAAACGCCCCATTCCTGACTTAACGTCCTGATTCCATTCCAAAAGTTGGGAAAGCCTTCCACAGGCACGGCGATCAGCAGCAATGTCGCAAACATAATCGGCGTAAGAAAGAAAATACTAGAAAAAGGGTTCGAGGTTGCGGGATGCCTCAATAGCAAAATTTGTGTTAGACCCCAACGGAAGCCCGAGAAGAACGCGGAGGATATAATGAGGGCGAAGCCGCCCAGATGAAACTCGACCTCGCCCGCTACCATCATGATCACACCTGCGGTCATCGTTGCAATAATCGCCACCAATCGCCATGTCGGTGCTTCTAAGCGGAACAGGAAGGCGAAAAGCAGCACAAAGGCGAGGGCTGAGGATTTGCACATGGCTATTCTCGTATTAGCTTTTTTCCTTCCCCTCAAACCACAACTTAGACCTACTGTAGAAAGTGAGGGTTATAAACTTCAAGGATGTATTCCCTAAGCCAATATCAAGGCCTGTAGCTGCGCCGCATGGTCCTATCCTTGTGAAGTAGAAAAGCTTTGTCATGATGGGTCGGTCGGGCTCGGATTCGCGCCTTGGTCGTCCCAAATCGGAATTGCGTGACGAATTGTTCGGCCGTAACGAAGGTATAAAGTACAATACTAAACTAGCAAGAGAAAACTGCACAAGCATGTGCATTGACGTTGTAAATAGGGGGAAAGGAAAGTTGAGCTGGCCGGAATCGAACATCCACTTGTTATACTAACCATACCACATGTCAGCAACCCCATGGGGCCGGGATCCAACCTCTCCAGTAAACATACCAGTGATATAGATAATGAAAACATGTACCAGAGTCCTATTAGGGCAGCATTGACGGCTAGCTTCCTAACAACGTTCTGGTCCGCCTGCTTACGTTCCTCGTCGGTGAGGTTGTCCCGCACGATCCTCTGATCCAGCCTCGTATTCCGGCGCCGCTTGTTTCGCTTTCGGCGTTTGTCTTTGTTGGTTAATCCGGTCTCTTCGTCGTCGTGTAAGTCCTCATCGGAGAGAGAGTCGTCATCCTCTCGAGCATCTGGCCGCGAGGCATAAGGGACCAAGTCCTCCTCTGATATTTTGGGCTCGGCGTCGCCCGTGTTTTTCATGCTGGTGGCACGTGGTCTTCCAGTTCGAGTAGTCGGTGGCACAGACGTGTTCAGACCGGCACTCAGGGTACTGCGACGGCGGCGGTGGCCGGCGGGAGCTATTGCGTCCATCTCGATATCTTCGGGACGACGATGGGCGGAGGCGGCAGACGAAGCACCACCATCGGAAGACCAGTCGATCTGGAAGCTGGTAGTTGCGGAGGATGCAGACGGGGGGTTGGACGGATCGTTATTTAGCGAGGGAGGAACAAGAGTACCGGTGACGGACAAGGTGTCCGGCATAGGGCGGTGGGACAGGGCGCGAGCAGGCTGGTGGTAGGGCTGCTGCAGATGCTGTTGATGTTGTTGATGGGGTTGACGCTGCGGTGTCAGCGGCGAATGCTGACTGGACAAAGGGGGAGGAGCCATGGTTTATGATAGCTGGCTGGCAACGGTGTTTTGCGCACGCGCTGTGCCGTTTCCGAAATAAGGTATAAATCCAGGCTCGGTTCCATCAGTCAATCAGTAGCGGTCACCAAAGGTCAGAGTGGTCCACGGCTAGTAGCACCTGGTCTGGAGGAGTCGTCTTCCAGAGTCCAATCGGGCGAGATCCATCGAGATGCCGGTGGGTACACTACATCCGTCTAAACCGAGCGTAAGTCAATAGCTGGGACACGCTACCACCGGGGTAGCCCGGGGTATTTCGTGCTTATTAGATTAGGTACCTAACTTGTTAGGTAGATAGATAGGTCAATGGGTTGAGCAGTTCGCGTGATACGAAACACTACCTATAGGCAGGTTGCATGAGCTACAGGTCACGGCATACGCATACCTAAGTACAGTACTTATGCCACAAGTCAGACAAGTCAGTGTCGTGTCAGGGTCGCAGGAATCCGCCCTTTCGGCCGCTGCAGATGAAAAGCGGGTCACCACCCCAAGCAGGTCCCTGCTTGCCCGCCTCAGGGTTCAGCTGATGGAGCCGTTTTTGGTTCCTGCTTCCAACATAGGTAAATATAACGCCGGGATTCGATTGCGATCGAGTACCTACCTACCACTCGTGACCTACCTACTTGTGATATTGCGATGCCGTGACCGCCGTTGATGTTTCCGTAAGACCTTCATGAGCTCCATCCCGATGTCGGTACCCAATACTGGATACTACTCACCATTGCACCGAAGACCGGTACAGAAATTCTAACCTTCGTATGCATAGAAACTAGACTAGGATCTAGTACTCAATCTGCTAAGTCGAAATAAGTGAACGATTGTGTTCTTTTGATATGTACCCAACTCCCTATCAAAACCTGCTTCTTCTCTACGTGCTATCTGGAGCTCTCTAGAATAATGGCTAAACCCTGTGTGAAAACCCTCCTCATCAGGGCAAAATCTGCATTTCCTCTTTCCTGTCCGGGGCAAATTCGTCCTTGTACCGGTCCCAAAGCTTTTCCAACTCTGCTACATAGAGGCCATGTAGCCTATTGATCTCCTCCATGTCTACCGAGGAGGACTGCCGCACTTTGATTGGGGCTCCAACCACGATGTTGAGAGGCCTCCGGTATGGCATGAGGCCCACATCATAATTGAAAATGCCGCGTCCGTGCAAGAAAGGCAGTGTGAACTTCCATACTTTGAGGATGAACATCTGAATGCTGTGCATGAAGGGATGTTCCTGAGGTTGCAGCTGGTCGTATAGATTGTTCTCGCCAAAAGCCAGAACAGGCACAAGGTCGGCTCCGCAGCGGACAGCTAGCTTAACGAAGCCTTTGCGCTCTTTTAAGATTAGGCGCATCATTCCTGGCTGTGCCTCCAGGGATTCTCGAGCCCCTCCGACAACGACAGTCACACCACGGCCCATACCCTCACCATTGGGCCCCCCTTTGTTGAGAATGTTCACTATAGATTCCTTCGAAACCGACCTCACGCCCATACTCAGTATGTATTCCCGGTAAAAGGGAATTCGAAAGTTGGAGTCTAATGTTAACAGACTGTTGGTTATGTCTGGGAACTTTTGGGAGAACCCAAGTGCCTCAGTGGCGAACGCTGCCCATGCTCCGTGGGAGATGATACCATGTGGATGATATCCAAATATGTATTTGCGGGTTGCAGGCAGATCGTGTGTCTTATGCAACCGGGCTGGATAATAGTCGGCGAAGAAATGCCAGACATAGCTCTTGCGAAGCCACTCGGATCTGTACTTGAGCGATCCGTCCGTTGCCGCCTTAGAACTAAGAACGTGCAGTAGGTAAATCAAAAGTAAGGGCCAAGCGAGCGGGTTGGCGCAGAAGGCGAAGAAAAGGGACACGGTTGCAACTATACTCAATGAATGCATTAATACGACAAGCGTCTGGCCTCGCCGTCTGAAAGGCACGTTCCAAGGAGCCCATCTTATACCACCGTTGGGTCTCCGAGGTGGAGGTCGATGAATCTCTTCTATTCCCATATCGTCTAGTTCGGGATATGAATCGTCATCATCGTGATCAGTGTTGTTATTGTCGCTTTGCAAACCAGACTTCAGGGCTGACGCATAGGTGACGTCGCCTAGCTCCCCCTGGCCACTTTCTGACAAACCACTTATTTTTGGTGATAATCGATCATCAACAGAGTCGCCGTTTTCCGAAGGTCGTGTAGACGACTCATCTAAAGTAACAGATGAGTCTGCTCTTGAGAATACCGTCTCCGATGCAAACGAAGAATTGGGCGACTGGCTGCCGGGCGTCTTTGACGTCAGGCTCATATCTATTGGATTGTTGTCTATTTGATCGGTCATCTCTGAGCCGGTATTATCTTTTAGTGGGGGATTGCGTCTGAGCAACTGCCGCGGTGAATTACTCCTGGCACCGGCACCTCTGGGAATCTGTGATGGTAGTCGTACAACCGAAGAATTGGTAGGAGTAGCGATCGTCACGGTCTTAGACCTTCGCGAAGGACTTTCCGGGCCCGAAAAGTCGAGTAGTCTTTCCTCCTTGTTGACTGCTAGAGGTGTACTCGGGATGGAAATATCGTAGCTATCCTGGCTAGCCTGCTCTAAATGTCAGCGCGGCTCGTCCATCGCAGTGACCATATATGCCGGGAGTTCTCACGTTGGAGGGATCGCGCCGGTGGGATTTGACAGCATTTATTCCACGCCTCGCTTCGTGATCGCTGGCGTTGCCTGTCTCTGAACCCGGCACACTTGATTGACTGTTCTTCCTGGAAACTGAGTCAAGATTAGCTTTATAGATAGTGCAATCACGGCGAATTCCTCCCCGTCGTGGGAGCCTGGAATATCGTGGGGTGTCCAAGGGCCGCCGCCGCCCGCCTACCGCCCCCTTATCCGCCATTTTGAACGTCGGGGATGTGGTCGAGGTGATTGCAAGCCTCGAGGATATAATGCGTGAATAAGATATTGGAGTGAGACATACCTAAGTAGAAATACCGAGGGGTCCTAGGTTTAGGTTCAGCAGCAGAACCGTTTTCTGCCATCTGCTACCGGGTTCGTCCAGATTGACTTTGTTGTTGCAGGCTGAGAGGGCAGGGAGTCTTCTATGAAATAGGTAGGCAGAGCGCTCAAACAGAGCGGGCGCGGTGGGGGATTAAATATGCTTAGGGGTAAGATATTGACGTTAATGGGAATAAGCAACCTCGAAACAAACAAACAACACCTCCAGCTTGTAACGGTAAGGCAAGAGCTATATAAATAGACGCTATAAGAATAGGAAAGTTGGTAACGAAAGCACAGAGAAGGGCAGCATTGAAGCCTGAGGTCAAGTCGTATCTAACATAGGGTCTTGGGATAATGACGTTGCAATGCAACCCAAAATATTACCAACGTAGCATATGGTGAGTGGCTGGGAGCTCCGGTGGTTTGCCCCCACTGCCGAGGCAGCTGAAAACGGACCCCTAATCTCCATTTCTGTAGCAGTGTGAGACCCTTACAGTTTTGGAGTCGACTTCTAAAAAGTTCAAATAAGCTGTACATCTGTAAAACCTTAGTAGACATCTAGGTAATCTACTAAGTACCTACCTAGACATTATCACTTATACCTGCTTACTTGCCAGATTAAGCACACATACTATGAGAGCACATGACAATGAGGCAAAGTCCAGGACACGAGGCATTGAAACCTTCGATTGTCCGAGGTAGATCAGCGGTATAGTCTCAAAGCCTGCAGCATCCATGGTCAGTTTATATTTCTAAATATGAACACCACGTATTTACTTAGTTAGGTATCTACCAGTCAGGTGTCAAGGTAACGATGGGGTCGAAACTTGCACCACACTGGCATTAATATCTATACCAGAAAGAAGTCTATATACTCTGTATGTCTTAATGCTTTAACTGCAGTTTAGCATTCCATCCAACGATGCACCGGATGAGATCCCAGTCGCCACGTAAGCCAACCCAGTCCGTGACGACGATGCCCGTTGCCGCATCGCCCACCTTCAACCCCGCCGGCCCTTTACCGTTTAGGCCGTGGCGCACGCAGAGGTACTCGATAATGGCCGGGTTGGCTTTGGCTGCGATCTTTTCCGGCCAGCAATTAGCATTAAAGAAATTGCTCGCACTTAGGAAGTTGATGAAAAAGGGCACTAGTGGAGCATCCTCGCGGAAGCCTTCGTGATCAGGGAGGAGACAGACGCCTTCGGCAGCACGCTCGAGATGTTTGCGGGCAAGCTCTATCTTCTTCTCAATGTTTGTCTTTTGATCGACCTCGTAAAAGTCCTGTACGCGTGCAATACCGCTCCCGACACGCCCATCTTCGCAGTTATCCGGCCATGCGCTACCATCAAGGCCCCAACCGCGATCGCCCCATTCATGGTTCAGACTCTCGTCATTGACGTGCCGCCGCAGAAGAATGATCCTACCGCGAACCTCGCCTAATCTGGGGATACGAGGCTCTGTGTACCATCGCTTCTCGTTATAGAATTTCTCTTTAAGGAGTTTAGATAGCTTTTGATCCGTGCCACGCCCTGTACCTTCACGCTTCACGCTCATGATTATAGTTTCTGAGGGATTAGCGTCTAGAAAGTTGTAGATTGTGTCTACTAGATCCTTGAAGTATTTATTACCCGTGAGCGAGATGGGGAAGGCGCTATGTACGAGCGTAAGGGCTGTGTCTTCTTGGCTAACATTGACCCTAACGTCCAGGAAACGGACGCCGTTTTCCAGCTGCTCGCGTATGCCGACCGCCTGACACCGCACTGACGGCAATGCAACATGACACGTTGGACTGTTGTGAGTGCCGGGCATGGATAATGCGGTTAAGGGGTACTCGTCGCGGATCTCTCGCATCCAACAGGCGAGGTTGGCAGAACTGAAGATAGCAAGATAACCTCCAGACTGGATATACACCACAGTGTACTCGTTAGGCGCCCCATCTATTTGCTTCATCACTGTGCTTCGCCGCGAAGGGCTTGGCGCATCCACCTGGTATCGGTGACCCTCAGACTCAAAAGTCAAGCGTAGAACCTCGCGCCCCGGATCTGCAGCACGGATATCTGTAGTACAGGTCTCAAAGGGCTCAAGCGGGACGGAGACATCTCGTCGGTCCAGAGCCTCCCCCTTGATCTGAACGTTGGGCGATACAGCATCCGAAGACGAGTTGAAAATATCGGTGATCTTGCTCGTAAAGTTTGTAGCGAGCTTTTTAACATCGTCTACAACAGCATCCGAGGAAGGCTGACCCTCGAAGCGTTCAACGACCTTGAGTTCCAGCGGCGTCGCAGTGAGGTTGCGGATAGTGAGATCGGCCATCGTGAGAGGGTCGGAGAGAGGTTCGGTGTCAGGTTCGTCCAAGGGAAAGCAGCAGCAATCCCATTCAAACATGATACTAATTACAGCCAGCCGTCTCTACAGCACGAGACCGGCTGAAACACTATATGCACATGCCAGTCATGGATGTATATCCGGCCAAGACTGTTGGTGAAGAGCCACTAGTGTTATTGGTGTAACTTAGGCCTACATACCCTGTAAGAATTACTCAGGTAGACTCTGCGACTCAGTGCACTTCTTGCAGCAATGGAAGTGAAATCAACCACGTGAATAAAAGGAATGTCAGCAGGCGGTTTCTAGTTTGGTAGCCACTGATCTTGTTCTTCGAGCTAGCCTTTGCTGTGCAATCCAGATAAGTACAGAGTGCGTAAATTTATAAAGGGGGTATCATGTAGAAGACTCGAAGCCCCACTGTAAATTGCATGGTTGGTGCATTATCTCATCATCCCCGATGAGGCTTCATGTTCCATGACCAATGCGATTTGGGGGCATCAGCTAGCATCTCCATCTGTTGAACATCAGCAGCATTAGGACCGCTCTCAAGCAGACCTGCCTCTACAGACAGTCTAGCATATTTCTTGGCCATGTCAGCTTTCCCGAACAAGTTGTAATTGAGCGCGGCAAGTGTGTACGCGCCGGCAATCTTGAATTCTAGACGCTCCTTTTTGTATAAAGCTACGTATTTCTCGATCATGGCTGGTGAAGACTTTTTGCTATTGAAATCAGACAGTTCACTCTCGATTTGGGAGATGGTGATTAGTCGACTATCGGAGGCATCGGACTCTTTCTTCGACAGTGTACAGTGAGAACAGCCACACGAGAATCCCAACGAACTCCGTGTTCGCTCTTGGCGCACCGATCGTACCTGCAGAACGTCAAGGTAGGAGATGGTGAGTTCTTCTCTAGGTTCGATATCTCTGACTGCATGAGTGTAATGCGTTAAATTTTGGTCAACGAAAAACGCTAAACTGGTCTGTGTTAGCCTTGAATACCATGGGATAAACGCAATGCAACTTGGCTACATACTTCGGCCGACAATCGTGATTCAAGACTGACACATCGGGAAAATTCCCATAATGGAAGCTATCCTCATCATCTCCAAGCGCTATCTGAAATGAGTTCGTAAACAGAATGTCGGTGATCTTGTGGCCACCCATTGTACCAGCTTGAGCCAAATAACTTTCTTTTCTAGGCTTCGGCAGCTTATCAATTGCCGTGTCCATCAAGTAGTAAATGTCTTCAAGCCGAAGTTCACGAAACGCATTTCGGTGAACAAGAAGGGCCGGCCTCGCAGCCATTATTCTCTCGCCCCGGCGAATAGTTCTTGTGGCAACCAGGCCTTTCCCTTTCCCTGGGATTCCGACGATCTGGGTCTTTTCATAACTTGATCTCAGAACTGTTTCCGGTACTTGAAGACCTGCCACGCGAGCGTGATTTCGTGCTGTCGTGATCAATGATATCCCTTTACCGAGGAAATTGTTGTTCGTATAAACACAGTATTCGCCGAAGCAATCAGGAAGGGTGTTCCAGATATGGCTTCCCGGATCGCCAGCATCGTTACGCTGGTGAGGATTTCCTTGGGTTCGCAAATCCTTATTAGGAATTGCTACGTCTAAAAGTGTGCACGCATATTGCTCGAGGAACAAGGAGGGCAAATTCCACGGGCAAGTGTTCTGGTCAACGTATGCTTGGACAGTATGCCCTATGGGCACAATAGCTGCAAGCAATAAGTGATACCATGTAGCACGCATTACGCCTTGACCGTGGGCCCAGTACCGCACCAAAGGCACGAGATTCGGAATTCGAGGATACTGAAGAGATTAGAAGAATTTTGGTTGCCAAACGATTAAAACATCGTTTACTGATAAATACTAAGTACATATGTACACATATGTGGTAGCACATCGAACTAGTACTCAGCCAGGAGTACTCCGTACTCCGATCAAACATGTTGTGTCTGAAGTATGTTTCCACTCAGCCACCAACACTACGAAACAACCATGCTGTAAGTGGGAAGAAAATAATTAAAGCTATGAGCATATACCTAATGAGTCGACATCACAATTCATTGTAACAATTAAGCAGATATTCATTGCACGAGAAAACTTGTCTTGTTAATCATGATTCTATCAGCCACAGTTCGCTATGTGGCTAGTTAGTGCTGAGCCCGCAAGATAGGTAACGCGATGCCACAATCTCAGCATCATAGAACTTAACCCTCAGGCAAGTCAGAAAAGTGCCCAGATTCGGTCACATGATATCATGAAGTATCGCATCGTAAGCCTCAGTATTCGCGCCAAGACCCATGCTTTCCACGCGGGGCAAGTTCGATTACAATCCACTATTTCGCAAAGGCTCAGCATAACAGTACCTCCTAAGGCGACCCAAGTAAGTTATAGCTATGACACAAGAAATGTTTGTACTAACACATCATAGAAACAAGTTCTTGATGAACTAAACAAACATGTTTCAAAAGCGCCGGCAAGATCGCATCATGGAGGAAATGGGGTTACTATCATGGCGTCTAAAGACTTCACCAACTGGCTAGAGGACGACAATTTCATGTCTACATTCCTCGAAACGTTATATAAGCCAACGAGCACTGTCCAAGCCAACCGCCCAAGCTTGCATGTACTATCCGGTATAACGGATAGCCTTAGTTCACGTCAACCGTCTGACGAAGCTAGTTCGGGGTTCTCAGTGCTCTATGGACTAGCTGACAGTATCCTCCCTGGATTGTGGGGGGAAGAGGGCTTCGACGGCACCAGTCAAGACAGCAGTGCCTGTGTCTCGTTTCTGACAAATCCTCTTCTTAGGAATACCGGTACACTCGAAATCACCGTGCCGCTAGCAAATACCGTCTTCCAGAACGGGAGACGCTCAACTCTATATGCAAGCAGATGGGATACCAGCAGCGAAGGCTCAATGGCCCTGCGTATGAAGCGTCCCAAAACGATACAAAGAATAGCTGGAAAGGATGGGGCGGTGGACCATACATTATCTATGATCCCTCTCCTACCCCTAACACCACCCAGAAGGATTGTCGCCGGGTTAGGAAATATCGTTCGCCAGGTTGAAGTGGACGGTTCTGTAACACCAGCGTCGAGTGAGCTTGAGGCTATCATACCTAAGATTTTTGAAGAAAGAGCCCTGCTAAATCCTACTTCTTCGCCAAGACCAATTGGGGTGTGGTGCTGGGTCATCCCTCCTCACTGTATGAGGGCTGGGAAATTCGACAACCTAAGACTCTTTCGGGCAGGCTCATCTCAAATAGAGGCGGACATCGCTTTGAGTTCGATGGAAATCTTCTCGGAGCTTCTCTCATCTGGGTGCCGCTTGCATAGGATTCGTAAGAGAAACCTCCCTATTCACATAATGAAGCTAATCATGTTGCAGTTAGCGGAGGTGGTGGCTGGGGACTAAAGCAAGGGCTGCTGTCTCTTGACCCTGAAACAAACTTCTCTCTTCCTGGTCAAGACGATGACATAGAGGCGTTTATCAAGTCGTTCGAGGAGCGGGATAGCACCGAGCCAACCAGCGGCCTTGCAACACCAGGATCTTCTCTTCTCTTTTGCGTCGAACCACGATTAACAGACACAGAGACTCTGTCAAGTCAATATCTTACACCGGCGAAGACATTGTCCTTTGGAGTTGCCCCGAATCATGACGACACGCCAAGTCCTGAATCTCATTCCAACTCTGTCAAGGTTGTCGAAGGTCATTTCGGAATGAGTTCTACAGCAGGCCTATTCTTGCGCAATGCTCCAGACTTCGCTGGGATTATTAGCAACAACGGGGACAGAGGCGCACATCAAAGCCCATTCACCACCAAAATTGACGTTCCAGGAGCCTACTTTTGCGTTTGACCAGTCTCCAATGATATAGTCTAGGTTTGAAAAGAGAGAAAGCGTCAATCGCCCGGTTGGAGGAATTGCATGTTAATGTGCGTGTAAAACAAAGCCCCGTTAATGAATAAGAATTTAATGGACAGCAATGCATACGAAAACGAAAAGGCAATAATAGGTAGACATATAAAATAATACCTAATAGCAAGCACTGATATATATTTACATGTGCCTCAACGTCAACCACCTTTGTTAGATACTTACATATAGGTAAGTACCTAAATGAACATTGAAGGCTTTCACTGTATTTGCTGTAGCTACCTAAATAGGTATCGATACAGTGCTAATGGGGTAGTCACGGTGGATATCAGAAGCTCTACTGGTTACAAAGTTCACTACTGCAGGAGCCCCAACAGTGCCTCAAGCTACAAGTTCCACCATCCTTTGTTCCCAGATCCAACATCACACTGCAACCATTTTTGTTAACGATTGCCTTTTGCTACAACTCCAGAAAATGGACCGAAGTCTTGACGAGATTGTCGCAGAGTCTCAGGTATGAATTAGCCCGATTTGCCGAACAGCTACTTATAGTATAGGCGATCTAATCAGTTTATTATGCAGGCGAAAAAGCGCGGCAACCGTCCTCGACGCGGCGGCGGTGGTGGAGGCGGCAGCAGCAGCAGCAGCAGCCGACAGCCTCGAGAACGCGAACGCGAACGCGATTCCTATCCTCGCGATGGCGTAAGAAAGGTTCGTTGGAATGCTAATACACTGCATCGTGCTTCTCCTATTTCTGTTTGTAATTATGACTGACTCGCCGTTTCAACTCGTGCAGGTGGATTTCTCCTTTCCCTCATAGATCGATGCTACCTCTCTCCTCCTCGAGCCCTCTCGTCGAAGCTCCCAACCTGCGGCTCGATGCCTCGGACTACGATCGGTGGTGATATGTGCGTCATGTAACATCAGCTAACCAGGTTCTCGTCCTGCGAGACAGTCAACCAGAGATGATAGGAGAGGTCTTGATTCGTACGTCGCTTCCCCCTGCATGAGCGACGTCCACACATGGCGAGGCTACAGCTAACGGCTTTTTAGGGATTGGGTTCACGATAAATTCGAGGGCTTCCATTGTACATTCTGCTCAGCTTCTTCATGCCGTCGCACTCATTGGCTAACTATCGAACAGCCCGAGACCGCACCCGTAATCATCGCCGCAGACACTCTCCCGAGCCAACGCAGTCAGTTTACAGCATCAATAGCACCATAATACCATAACTTCTGACAGTGATGACAGAGATGGTCGCGGTACCAAGCTCAAGGTTGAGAATTTGCACTACGACCTTTCACAATCCGATCTCGAGGTATGAACAGGTCAAACCAAGACTCAGGGAATACCAATGCTCATCTATCAATAGGGCCTTTTCAGCAAGATCGGTCCCGTTGTAAAGGTTGAACTATTGTACGATAGAGCAGGCCGCTCTGACGGCGTTGCATTTGTGACGTATGAGAGTCGTGATGACGCGTTGTATGCGATTAGCGAATTTAATGGAGCGAATGCGAAAGGTAAGCGGCTCACATCCTAATGTTGAAGTAGTCTAACAGCTTCTGAAAGGTCAACCAATTCGTATATCGATCGTGTCTTCGCAACCCCGACGCAACCCCTTCGATAGCGCAACGATGCCCGGTAGACCACTGGCAGAACGTATCACTCGACCACGGTCACTATCGCCTAACGATCGGGGAATTGACCGCTATGTCCCTGAAGGCGGAAGGCGTTCACATAGTCCTAGGCCTCGGCGCCGCGGCAGACGAGCCGGAGCTCGTCGCGAGAACGGAGGGGAAAACACTGGGCGAACTACAGGACGAGATGGCCGGCCCAAGAAGACTCAGGAAGAACTTGATGCTGAAATGGAGGATTATTTTGAGAAGACTAGTGGAAATGTGGCTGGGGCGGCAGCAGCAGCAGAGACAACGACTACTGCGAACGAGATCCACACGAAAGCTCAAGACGCAGACGACGTCGACATGATCGAGTAAAGCTTGGCTCGGCACGCACATCATGAATGATGGCGGAATAGCGGTAAGCTTTTCATAGCTTATGTAGTGTTGTACCAGTCAAACACATCGCCACTCCAGATAGATTGAGTGTCAAGGTTCTATAATTTCATGTCAAGTCAATTCGAGACACTACCCAAGCAGTTCTATGACTTTTGAGGTTCTCAATGGCCGCTGTACTTGTTACTTCTCACGTCAATACCAGAACGAATTTGCAAACCAAACTAATCCTAAGGTTGACAGTAGCTTGGACACTTAGCTTCAGACCGGCTGTTGGGTTGCTTTTGCTTCTTTCTCGATACGTAGGATTGGCCAACAGTGAAAATCAACTCTATAGTCCTATGTTACCGCAATTCTTTCAAGGAGGTATCGCTTTTAAAGGAGGTCTATAGTAGCATAGTATGCCCGGAGGTTGTATCCTGTAGAGTATATATAAGACAGAATGTCGTTATAGTAACTCATCATAGCTACGGTGCAATGCATGGCGGACGATTTTACATTCTGTTCATGACAATATGCATTTTCCTACTCGTTTCACAAATTCGTGCCAATAACCTCTTGTCGCTAGGTGCACCAAGGGAGTACAGAGTCTTTTGTATAGTCTAGTGTCTAGATCTAGTCGTTCTTTTTCCTCTTATTCTCTAAACCTTCTGCCATAGCCGAAGCCATATCATTAACGTCAGTACCTCTCTTTCTCTTGCTAACTTTCTCCTCACCGAGCACGGTATCTTCCGCAACGGATCGATAGACCCCAGCAACGCCCCGAAATAAGTCTTGTGGAAAGCCGCCCTCCTCGTCGAAGGTTAAAGCGATTTCCTCCATCTCTTTAACCCAACGATACGCTTTGGGAGCCATAGAGATGACGCCGCGCTCGGCGGCTTTCCAGTGTGTAGGGACGAGCCCTTGTAGCTCGCCCTGCAGCTCATCGAGCACGCCTAGGCGCTTGGCTGTCGTAAAGGACTGAATCGCAAGCGATGTGAATCCCTTCGTCAGGCTCGCAAAGCACATCTTCAAACCGGAGGCAGCGCCGATCTCGTCGGAGATATGCCGCGCGTTGAGCGTGGTCGACAACTTCTCACCATATCCGGGTATCTCGGAAATCTTGTACGGGCCTGACATAGGTATGCTGGGAACGGTCCACCCCGTAGCTGACTGTCCGGTACTGACGGATCCCGAAGCGTCGGAGGGTTTCGGCGGACTCCCGATGATGGCGCCATCTATGAAGCGCACCTGACCCCGCGTCTGCTCAAAGAGCGCCGCGATGGTCTTCGTCGTCGACGGCGCTACAGCGTTCAGATCTGCGAAGAACAGAGGCTCGGTCCGGCGAAAAGGCCCCGTCACGGCATCGACGATGCGTTGCGCCGTGGCCGCGGCATCTCTCGGCGGTACCACCGAGAGGATGACGTCGCAGGCCTCGGCAAGGTGCTCATCCGACTTGTAGATCTCGACCTGTGCGCTCTTTGCCCGCTCTATTGTGTCATTGCTATTTTGCTCGTCAACACTTACTATTCGACGTACAGATGGGAATAATGGCAGGCGAACCTGCGACCTTTGCAGTTTGTCGCTACCGAGAACCCCTTCGCTATTAATAGCTTGGCGATACCCATGCCCATATCTCCGATGGAGATGACGCCGATTTTGGCTACAGGGGCCGCCATCGTTATTATGATATATGAATATCTGTAATTGAGCGAAGCGAATTATTGATGTTGTAGAAGTAATGGAGGTAATTAACATCTGCCACCCGTGCGGGGTTCCTCATAAGCACTGTCCGTCGTACCTTCCCACATATCCTCAAAATGGATTATGCTGTGGCTATGTTTCTATGGTGTGAGCGTAGACATTTAATCGTAGCTCCGGGCGAAATACGGAATGTCGCCGAGGTTGAAAGTCATTGCTCTAGGTTAGTCTACTCTAGGTCTCGTTGTACCTTTCACGCGCGTGCGCGGGCTATCTCGGCAAAGGTGAAATAGAATGACAATATTAAATGGCTCTACCTACAAGCACGGAATAACCAGCTGGTGGACTGTCCAACCGTATAACATTCGACGATTCTACAAGTGATACTGACGATCACCGAATTGCGGTCTGTGGTACCGAGTACGTGTACGTCCTATAATCCCAAGCCGAAAAGTAGTTGAATGTGAGGCAGCTGTCAATGTTTCCAGAACTCTTTGGATAACTGGTTGTTATGTTGTACAGCAAGCTCCCCGAAAGTATAAGCTTATCCAGGCCTCGGTAAGTCAGGTAACACAGCTAGTGGAAGCGGCGCGCCGAGAAAGAAGGCCACGTCGCTTTATTCTCCTATTCTAAAGTCTCCCACTGCTAGCTTTACGATGGAAGGCAGCCTTGGTCACGTAAAAGACGAACAGCCTCCATATACAGATGTACAATAGTGAACCTCCCAAATACCTAAGTTATCATGATGCAATTATGCAACAATTACGGAGCTCGCCTCGAAGGGATATACGTATGCACCCTGGCTTCAATTAGCCCAGGCAGCAACATGATTTGAACTAACAGCCCATATTGTAAAATGAGCCTGCTCAAATGCAGAATGCCACGTCGCTTGTACGATTGGCATTAACAGGTTTGGTAGTTTCAAACATTTTAGGTCGAGGTAAGCATGCTCGGTTTCGTTTACGAGGTAAAGTCTCCGAGGAAACTGGGCCGGCGGCTTGATTCATCCCCCTGAAGGCTGCCGGGACGGGACAACCTACCTAGGCCATTAGTACCTATCATAACGTGTGACGGCGTTTTATAAGAGTAGCGCAATGGTGGGGACAATAATCAATCATGACACCCTCCTATCCCTCTATTTCAACTTATAAATGACCGCCCCAGCCTGAAACCAGATCAGCCGCACTCCAGCACTGAAACTGCCCAACTCTTTACCTTTCTCATTGAAAACAGTTCTCAAGAAACACCCTCGCCGCTGTTGAATTTGCTAGATATTTTTTTGTTATTGTAATTTTTCGTGCACGCATTAGTCGAGCACCAATCATGGACATTTTCCCTTTCCCCTGGCGGGGATTCTTCGCATCTTCTTTGATATCATCATTTGTTCTCGGTTCGTACCAGCCAGATTGGTGGAAGCTTCATTTCGTTGGCAGTTTCAGTTGCGCTTGGATGATCCAGACATTGGCGTGGGCCGTTTGGGTTGTTATTCTATGGCCCAAGTTCTTTTCTCCGCTTCGAGCTCTACCAGAGCCGCCCGGAGGTTCGTGGTGGAATGGCCACTTCGGGAGGATTTTGGCGGAGCCCAGCGGAATTCCCATGAGAGAATGGTAAGGCAGTCACACATTTATGCATCTGAACTTTTGAGGCTGAACTGTTCAACAGGGCTGCCACTGTCCCCAATGACGGGGTCATGAGATATCTTGGCATGGGCAATACAGAACGAGTGCTCGTCACCGGTTCCAAGGCCTTATCGGAAGTCCTAGTCACCAAGAACTACCACTTCCAGAAACCTGCCGCGCTCAGATACAATATTGGTCGCGTCCTCGGTGTAGGCATCCTCCTTGCTGAAGGTCAGCCATTTCTTTTCACTTGAGAAAAATTCAAAGGCCACAATTCCATTTTGAGGTCAGACTTGTGTCCAGAAGCCCCTGAAGGCCTAACAAGTCACACTTCAACAGGGCAGTATCTGACTCCGACTTTTAGGCGATGAACATAAGATCCAACGAAAGAATCTTATGCCTGCTTTTGCATTCCGGCATGTAAAAGATTTATATCCTGTGTTCTGGAACAAAACCCGCGAAGTAGTGCAAGCGATGAGCAAGGACGTGCTCGCCGAAGCCGCAAACCAGCCTCCCTCTTCAGATCCCAAGAAGGCTCACAAATCAGCCGTAATCGAGGTCGGTAATTGGGCTTCCCGCGTGACCCTCGATATCATTGGGATTGCTGGGCTCGGCCGTGACTTTGGTGCTATTAAAGATCAAAACTCGGAACTTAATCAAACCTACCGCCATTTGTTCCAGCCCAGCCCACAGGCACAAATCATGGGTCTTCTTGGTCAATTCATGCCGCAGTGGCTTGTCTCTAGACTGCCAGTGAGTCACAACGATAATATCAATGCCGCATCACAGTATATCCGCTCGGTATGTCGGGATCTCGTTCGCGAGAAGAAGCGGAAAATTCAGCAAAAGGAGCCAACAGATCACGACATCCTGTCCGTAGCTCTTGAGTCTGGCGGCTTCTCGGATGAAGGCCTTGCTGATCAATTGATGACCTTCCTTGCCGCAGGTAAGTCTGTTGTAGTCTTTTGTTTCCCTCTTGGCATGCATGTCTCAAATGCACAAATTTCCTCAATGGGCAATTCTGCTCCTGCAATCTTCCGAAACCCCTGGGGTTCTTACCATTGGGGGACGACGATATTGACTTAAGTATGATAGGGCACGAAACGACAGCGTCATCCATGACATGGGCCATATATATGCTATCTAGGTTCCCAGAGATACAAGAACGTCTGCGACAGGAAGTCCGAGAGAACCTACCTTCCATTAACTCAGAAGCCAATATCACCAGCCTTGATATCGACCATATGCCGTATCTAAATGCCGTGTGTAACGAGGTTTTGCGATACTATGCCCCCGTGCCTCTTACTCTCCGTGAAACCGCCCTGGACACGGAAATTCTGGGGCATAAGATACCGAAGGGTGCCCGCGTGATCCTCGCACCATGGGCAACAAATTTTGACAAGACTTTGTGGGGCTCTGATGCCCACGAGTTCAATCCAGATCGATGGATGCCGACGAGTGCAGATGACAAGAGAGCCGCAAGCGGCGGAGCCTCGAGCAACTACGCCTTCATGACATTCCTGCACGGGCCCAGGAGCTGCATTGGCCAAGCCTTCGCGAAGGCAGAATTCGCTTGCATCCTGGCCGGCTGGGTCGGCCGCTTTGCGTTCGAGTTAAAAAACAAAGAAGAGATGGACGAGAAGAACGTCCTAATAAAGGGAGGTGTCACTGCCCGACCTGCCAAGGGCATGTATGTGCATGCGACTGTTGTGGATGGTTGGTAACATCGAACTGTGGAGCAATGATGTATTTATAAATCGATTACTTGGCCATTGTACAATAATTGCATCCCGACTCATGATCTCCGCATAATCTAATATCCACCACCCTGACCGCCTCCAGGCCTTCCTGACTTCGGGCGTATCTTCCTTACAAACCATTGACACCTATCTTTAGAAAGGCCGGTTCCTCATCAATTCGTTTCCCGAGTTCGCCGGTCTTGAGTTGGTCTACATCCCATGCGGCCCAAGTAAATCGGCCGTGCAAGAATTTTGCCTCGGGCGAGGCAGCCCATACGGCAAAGTCGCCAGGCAAGTTGACTATGGATAACAAGATTAGCCACTCGTCACTTGAAATTCACTATTGATAAATATAGAAAGCTCAAATAATTAAAAGGAAATTTAATATTAACGACCTACCATTGTCCCATTCAAGGTCGTCTTCTTTCCACCCCATGCCTCTGGCGGCGTCGGAGAGAATAGCTCCTGGGTGATAGCCGATGATTTGCATCTTATCCGCTGATGTGTCCTGCGCGATCAATTGCAGTGTTAACTGACCCGCATTCTTCGTCAGCCCGTATCCCAGATGATGACTTGCGAGATTGAAGTCATGGATGGCAGCAGTGGAAACGTGAACGAGGTACTATTGACGGACAGGTCAGTCTAGTTCAGAGCACGGACGACAAAAGAAAGAAAAGTGCTCACTTTCGTATCAGAAGCCCCCTTGCCCTCCTGCTTGTACAATTGCTCTGTCATTTGCATCTGCGCGCGTACGTTCATATCGAACACCTCCCAAATACCTTCGGTGCCGACATCGAGCAGCGGCTTGGTGGGAGAGAACGCGGCCGCGTTCAGCACAACGACGTCGACGACTATACCATTGGCATGGAATTTCTGCCATAGGGCGTCGACGGCCGCGGCATTGCCGATGTCGCAGACCCCTACAACACTCAGAGTCAGTTATAGCCATTCGGAGCATGATCTATGAGGCTCCTAGAAGCTTCTAGGTGGAAGGTCGCTAAAGGAATACAAGAAATTAGTTCCGAGAGTTACTCACACCCAGTAATCTCCCCCTTGAACTTAGCACCCGCCTCGGCGGTGAGCTTCTGGGCCGCTGAAGCCACGACATCCGGGCGACGGCCGAGGATAATAACTCTTGCTGCCGATGCCTTGACGAAGCCTTGCGCGATCCCATACCCGATGCCTGAGTTCCCGCCTGTGATCACGATCGTTTTGCCGGCCTGGGAGAGTTCAGGGCGCAAGGGGTCAATGGCAGCATAGGAGCTCTTGTGGACTGGATCCGTGAGTGTTGCGTATTTGCCGAACATCATGTTGTTTTGCAAAAACCAGGTGTTTCTTTACAAAGTGTTCTATAAGGAGATCTGAATGTGTATGATGATGACTGATGATTTTCTAAGAAGCATCTTTGCACGAGAAATCACGAATATATATACACCATCACCATCACGATTTCTCATCTGTGCGTTTGTCGTCAAAAAGGGATTCGACTCTAAAACCGCATACTTGGAGATTACCAATCCACGGTTGCAGTTCGCGACGGGGAGCTCCTTGCTAACCAATCCAAGCATGGTGTCGACACGAGTTTTGTTGATAATATGCGGACTATGATGCTATTACCTCAGCCTTGAGCCTTTCGACTTGACTCATACCGTCTGTGGATGATTGATTGGATGGTTTGACGGAGAACGGTGGATAACGCAGATGGCGGCCACTATCAAGATTTCCTGTTTAAGGAACAAGAGAGGCTTTCTCGCGCAGATTAGCAAACGCCCGCGCGGGTTTCCAAGGGATCCGTGACTCTCCCGTCCCCTGCGCGTGGATGGCGTCAGATCCGCTCAGATCCGTGCCCTGGCGGACTCCATAATTCTACGCGCAAGACATTCTGGTTGATCAACCTCCCCCACCCCCGCTGTAGGCTTGCCCACTTTTGTCCGCCCCTTTTCCGCCGTCTGCTGGTTGGAGATGGGCGAGGGATCCCTTTTAAGACGGGGCCGGATCTCTAGGATAGCCCCGTTGCTTCCCGTTCCGCTTCCGCCTACCACCACCATCATGTTAGTGATGCGAGTCTGCATTAGAGTCAGATAAGTGAAAACTGTAAATATGGATAGAACTCCACCCAGTGATGTACGCCCAATAGCTTGGCGAAGAGCCTGCGTGACCTGCACAAAGGCCAAGCGCCAATGTTCTAAGCAAGTACCGAGGTGTCGACGATGTCTAGAGAGAGGGTTGCTATGCACATATCCGCCGCCGCGACGACCAGGAACGTCCGCTACGGTGGGGGTGGCAGAAACATCACTCCATCTGACCGACACCACCCTTCCTCTCGGCGAGGGTCTAACCGCGCCAGCAGATATTGCAAACCAGCTTGATGTATCAGGAGATACTCCCTTCGCTTTCTTGCAGGTGACAGAGGCCGACTTCGACGGTCTTCCGATGCCTATTGAAGACCAGCCTTCAAGAAACCCCCCGCAGGCCTCGGCGGTCTCCGACGCTCTGGTCAACCTACGAGGGCTCTGGTTCTTATTGCCCGAGTCCTGGCAGAAGGAATATACGGAGGCACCAACCACGACATCCCGCGAGACCGATATGTCTCTGAAGCAATACATCGAGCAAGCGAAGTCATGGGTGCGGCAATGGGTGACGGAGAATCACAGCCCACTCCATCATCGCGAGCTATACTCGAACACGATGCCGCGGCACACCCAAGATGCGTACACGGCCATGACCATGTACATGAACAAGACCCGTGAAACCGAGTTCACCGTACATCAGATTTTAGAAAACCGTGTATCTCAGCTATTACAGGACCAGGACGTCGAGGCGTCTCTGGGTAACGCTAGCGGGGGTGGGTTGAGTATCTTCAACCACCTCAGCCGCGTGCAGTCTCTGCTATGTTACCAACTCATCCGCTTATTCGATGGAGACATCCGTAGTGAGTAAATCTCAGAAATACTCTTATATCTTGCTTTGATGCTTTTGGAGTACAACCTCAAGAACCACGTCCGAAATAGTGATAACTGATCCTGAGTGCATCAGTGCGCGGACAGGCCGAGAGCTTGATCCCAACCTTGTTTCTATGGAATAACCAGATGCTCGATAGCGCAAAGGATAGTCTCGCGCATCCCGAGCGCTTTCTTGTATCCTCATCCTTCGATCCAAACTTACAACCCAACGCCTCCAATATACCAAGAAGCTCCTCCTTATCAACCAATCTTGCATGGCAGGTCTGGATCATCGCCGAGAGCGTCCGCCGTACCTGGCAAACCACTGGTGTCGTGCAGTCCGTGTACCAGTTCCTCAAGCGCGGCTGGTCGGAGTGCCCAGGTCGCCTACCTAGCACATTGCGTAGGGGTCTTTGGGACGCGACATCAGCATATTCTTGGTCAAATGCGCTTAGGGGGGATAGAGACCCCCTGCTTCTACTCAGTGAGTAAGCCTCAAAATCACTTCCTGTCTTAGCGGTGTTTAGCTCTCCCGGCTCCGAGGCGATCAGATGACGCTCTGAAAGGCACTGACTGACCCGAATTGTTGCAGTGGTAAACTTTGACGAGATATGCTCGCGAGTCCCCGACGATGTTGATGATTACAATACCGCCATCATTGGAATTTATGATATGGAAAGGGTTTCTCGGTGACTGGAGGAAAAGGATAACAATAATCCCCAGATTTTTCCAGGGTCGGATAGCATGTTACAAGTGGGTTTTATGAGATAGGACTCGAACACCACACATAGCAAGGCGTTCCTACGACATACTCGTATTTTCCATTCGTTTATGACAGTAGGTGGATATCTGAACTTGCCAGCTTACTAATTTCGAAACGAAAATTGTTTCGGCGAAAATTACAATTAGTATTTATAGTAGACATCCGCGATTCAAGGATATAATAATAAGTTTACTTACTATATTCTAGGCCGAACTATGACTCGTGTTTTTTTATTCCAAAAGCGACTTATTTTTAAGCTAGAAATACGATTATTCAACGCTACGTCGGATTTTAATATTGGAGCGAACTTCTTGGTATACATATGATAATCCTGTGAGAGTATACGTAGACGTCAGCTTATTCGAGTACTATCGGCTCCAGTATGTTTGTCCTTGGCTTGTTTCACTCAAGGCCTACATGAAAAAGGATGTGAAAAGTATTTCTTTCTGAGCTCCACGAAAATTACCTCAAGTCAAATAAATGTAAAAGAATATTCGACTATTGTTTACTAGTGGGTGCGCCCTTCCTTTGAAAGTCTCTGTATAACCTAATAATTATACTATCAGAAAAGGATTGACTTAATTCATGTATACCTCTCTACTAGAGTTCCACAGCATGTAGCTAAAGGCATAATCATCCTATATATAAAACAAAGAGCGCAATATATTTCGACAAGACTAGCTCGTGAAATTGTTTTAGACCTTTCGCGTTTCTCATTAAACGTCAAACGTATAGCTGACTCGCCAATAAATCCTCGCAATAAAATGCATGCATCTCAAGGTCTCGGAGAACTGAGTGAATCGTTATAGAAACTTACAATTTATAAAGAGTAAGTATATGGTGGCCGGTTATGAAATGCTGCAGTAGATGTCGATACGTGAATGATAAGATATGCATTGCTTTCCATAAGTTCAAACCAGTCTTCAGAGGGCGATTAGTAAATATTGGTTCATATAAATTTCACTGGCTTATACCGGTATCAATAATACAAAGACTCCATTAATTACAGGCTCAGAAGGCTCAAAAAATTTATAGGACTCGCCGTAAATATGTGACATCAATAGCACTATCAGTTTTAGCTCGATCGTAACACAGCTACTTCGATTTCTATCTTCCCTCATCATGAATTAGACGATGAATCATGCTTCGGGGCCTCTTATATTAACTTGCTGAAGGGATAATGCGTGCGAAGGTAATTGCCCAGCGACACGGTTTCAGAGCGCTTTTAATATGTATTTGAACCGTGGGTGCGCGTTCATACGGTATGGGATGGAGATTAATGCGGCGAGAGGGTATGAGTTAATATGTAGGGCACTCTAGAGCGCATTCAATGCGTTCTACTATGCAATACAAATATATTGCTCTTGTTTCAAGCCCAGTCAATTCTGTACCTCAACTCTCTTAGTAATGCGCAATCATTTATATGTGACTGATACGGGAGTGACTACTAACATGTATTGACTTTGATACGTGAGATCTATATTCAGGAGTCGTGCTAACAATAATAACGTCAAAGGGGTCATGATTCCTGACGGGTTCAGCCCGGCCACAGTACCAAGCAACTAAAGCGCCACAAAGTAGCGATACGAATATAACGAGAAATATATACCAGAGTCTTGCCCATTAATAAGGTGTTAACAGTCAGTGATGGCAGTAACGTGACGTACTTCCCCACCACCTACAGAACCACCGGACCAGTAGCTAATAAAATAGATGTTACCTTGATGAGCAGGCAGCATCGTTATACATGATAGCAGTGGTAAGCGCGAGGGTTTGGCGGCTCCATGTGCTAAAGCCAGAAGTTATCACTGGCTCCCTTAGATTAAACGTGATTTCATTGGAGCCGTATGGCACTACCATACTGAATAATGAAACCTCAGTGCCCAACGTGAGAAGCCTTTACGCCTGATACATTAGACGCGGGGTAATCGTGTATTAAAGAGAAACATCGAGCCTACCTAAGTGTCGTCAATCGTACATCATCATATTCTGGTTTCCCTTGTTCGCAAACTGTCAACGAAAAATGGCCTTCGCTCATCCCTCAACCCCCGACAGTACATTTCTAAGAGTTCCCCTGGAAGTTCGTCGGTACATATACAGGTTTTGTATCCCGCAAAATCTGACTTTTGACTGTTCCGAAGATATGTACTACCAAAACCGCCCCGTGGGTTGGGTTGAGCCACCGTGGCACTCAAACGATCGTTGCGATGAATACGCCAGCAGCGAAGAGGTCTTCATCAATGAGCTTCATTCTTTCCAAAAAGAATGGATGTCGAAGGATGTGTCTTTCCTGCTAGAAGCAACAGAAGTTACCTCCGTGAATGAGGGTAGCTCGGCTTATGGCATAAAGGCGGACTCTGAATGTCTTGAGATGGGCAGTTGTGATTTCCCTTCTTCATCATCCGACAGAAGTGCATTACCTGCCATTCTATTACTCTGTCGTCAGATAAACAACGAAGTCGAGACGATGTTGTATGAAGGCAACACCTTCACAGTCAACATTCATGACCAAGACCAATACCACATCGAAAGACAATTCACGCCGAGAAAACGAGAGAGAATACGAAATCTGATATTGGTTCTTCGACCAATAGGGGTCCCCTACCAGCCTGACTCCCTGATGAACCCTGGAATCTGGGACAGCGTGCTCAGCAACTTACTGACACTTGGTGTCATCGTCGAGCAACCCGAGCCACCCCTCCTGGAATGGTTGGAGGATAGTGAGAAAGAAGCCCCCGGGAACTTTCTAGCTTTCCTCCAGGATAGGAAAAAGCAAGCCGCCGCGGAGTGGATGACTTGGCTTCTGCCCGTCTTCGAGTATCTCGTCCAGGCGATACCCAAGCAAACTGAGATTGTGATGGACGTCACGGAAGAGGAGGATACGGTGCAGGCCCTAGAGTTTTTCCAGAAGGGGCCTTTCCGGTTCCAAAAATTGCCAGCCGCAGACTCTATCCCCAACAGGCTAGAGTTCGCCTGGGAATCTGCGTCAAGAGAATCGTGGTATCAGGACCATGACGACGGTCCAATTAGCTGCAGGGATGTCATTAACGATAGCGACTATGATTACTACTACTCTGATTAAGGCTCTAGAGTAAGTTAAATAGCAGATCGAAAATGTACACAGATATTTAGGTGCTTTTGGATATGTTAGGCGATAATTATCGAGATTTCTCCGTAGTGAATCGAGTTAAAATTAGTGATTGTTTTTTTCTTTAAGTATGAGTAATAAGGTTGATGTAATTCAAATTATCCTATTTAAGAGAATACTATTACAGAAAGATTTTTTCTGTTATTAATTCCTAGATGTATTAGATACGAGCATATTTTCGGATTAAATTTACTAGATTTAAGAACATTAAATACAATATCACAAGAACTAGAGAATAATTGAAGAAATATTTAAAATAGAACCTTCTATATAAAAACTCGTGATTGTTGAGCTTTATTTGATTCCTGCCAACCAAACAGCGAATGGTCTTAAGTAAAATGCCCGGTAGTGCCAAGCAAGCTGTTATTAAAAAGAAAGCTTTGCCGGCGAAGCTTTATTTTTAAATACGCTGTAAATCGAAGTGCGGAGCACTTCGATTTAAGTTGTAAAGGTTGTATTACCCCTTCGCCTTTTCGAGGTTGTTATAGAACAAAACTACAGCTCTAACCACAATGCTACCAAAAGGTAGAACGTTATTAAGTCGGAAACTTGATCGTTTGTAGTCACCTATATAGTTGGAGCTGTAACAAAGGTCCTTCCTCGATTATCGCAATGCTTTTCAAAGACTTTAACACGCTATAGATCGCTGACCAAAAGCTTAAGTGCGTAAGCCACAAACTTTAAATTTAAAGTTGTGGTTAATTCTTTATTAATGAACTAACTAATAGATAAGCTGCAGACACTGAGCTGACTAACCAGAGGGCTGCAGACACTTTTAGAGTTTAAAGGGGGTCCGGATATGAACTTTTCAAGCTCTGCCTTCCTAAGGTCAGGCAAAGCTTTCTAATAAAAATATAGCGGTCAAACATACTTATTGTTACTTACCTTGGTCGGCAGTTATGGCCTGCCTAAGACACGTGTACGTCTAACATTAAAGAGAGCTGTTAAGAGCTTATATACTCTATACTGCACCGATCAACCTCCTCGTCTTAATAGCATGTTCGTATCTCCTCATCTAGATCAGCGAATCACCCTTCTTCTTGAACCGAGCAATATTAGCCGTCATAAGGAAGATGTTCACTCTCAGATTCCGAATCCCCTCCTTGAGCTAAGTTACTAGTAGGAGGAGATTCAGATCCATAATCCTCGTCTTGAACCGGCAACAAGTAAATATAACGAGGATATCCACCATCAGATTCAGACTCTGAATCTGTATGTTCGATGGTTTCTTTAGGTGAGTTCACGCACCTCCGGTATCGACTCCCACTCGAAACCAGCCTCTTCAGAGTTTAACCTCTGTAGAAATATATCATAAAGCCACTCAAGTTTTAAACCCTGCTCCTGCCACTTTAAAACATTTTTAAAAATGTCCTTGTTAAAAGTAGTACTAGTAATCCTGTTAGATTATTTAAAAGTCTAAGTTTTATTTTATATACTATAAAGCATACGCTTAATATATACTTTTATTATATATGGATCGGCTATATCTTAGCCACCTAGTTTTAACACTTTTTTTTAATCCATGTATAATAGCAGATTAAAGGTCAAAATTT
This sequence comes from Xylaria curta, assembly GCA_022495235.1. Classification (NCBI taxonomy): domain Eukaryota; kingdom Fungi; phylum Ascomycota; class Sordariomycetes; order Xylariales; family Xylariaceae; genus Xylaria; species Xylaria curta. The sequence goes on along the minus strand of MU375900.1, from coordinate 690 downwards.
TTTAAAATATTTAACTCCTTTTAAAAAAAACTTCTTTTAAAAAAAAGCTTTTTTTAAAAAGCTTTCTTTAAATAAAATTCCTATTAAAAAATAATAAAGTTTACAAAAAGTTTTATAATATTAACAAAGTTTTTTAAAACAAAACGTTATAAAAAAAATAACTACTTTATAGTTAATTAAAGCTATAATTTTTTAGCTATAATATATTATAAATAATATTTATAAATAATAGTTTTTAATTTTTTTTTTAATTTTTAGTATATATTTTTATAATATAATTTTTTTTTATAAACTTTTTTATAATAATTAATATTTTAAGCTAAAATTAAAATTAAAAACATTTTTAAAGTTATAAATTTTAATTTTTAAAAAAAAGTTTATTTTTTATTTTATATTAAATATAAATTTATTTTATTAAATATTAAACGTATTTTTTTTAATTATTTTATTTTTAATTATTATTATATTAAATAATTAAGCTTTTTAATTTTTTTTTAAAATAATTATAAGCTAGCTTTTAAAATTTTTATAATGTTTTTTTTATTTATATACTTTTTATTAATTTAATATAAAAGTTATAATTTTAAAATATTATATATTTTTTGGTTTAATTTTTTTTTTTATAATTAATATATTAAAAATATATTATTTTTTTTTTTTTATTTTTTATTTAATTATTAATCTTGCTGT